>JAKRZM010000249.1:0-43853 GCA_036379175.1 Heliconius cydno galanthus
GAAGAAGAAGAGGTTGGGAACCTAGTGTTAATACATTACGTTTTTCCCCCTAATTTTCGAGACATTACGTGTTCAATGACGAAACTCAACGCCGTGCATTGCCCTCTTGGACGAATTGAGTTTCGTAAGGGGGGAAGGGGTTCAAAAGGGGGTAAGAACCGCCTTATAAGGGTAAATAGCAATTTTAAATATCAAACGCGTTGATTTCAAATGGATTGCAAACCGATTCATTAAAAACAATCACTACTTATCCTACGGGCTATTAAGCTTCCCTCTGAGATCTACTTCCCAACAAAATAATCTAAATTATATAACTAAAGGAATTTCCGGACAGTAAAACCTAAAAGCGCTATAACATGCGGCGTTGGAGCGAAACAAAGGGAACGAGAATTCTTGACACGTCTAAGAAATAAAAACCATCGGTTCTTGAGAATAAAATTTGCCATTCCACGGACTTTACGCAACGCTGGGTTCTACTCAGACTTGCCTAGTGTTATGATAATAGAGAATGTCATTTTTTTTTACAATTTTATATATAGCTTAGTCGTCAGTAGGCTCGGACGGATTCCACGAGGCACGGGTTTTAATTCCGTTAAGATTAAATTTTTATACGTTTACTTCAATAAGTATTTTTCCTTCCTACGTATGGAGTCATACTTAAATTGAGTGGGTGTCGATAAATTGCAAAAACGATGGTTCTAGGAACCATTATCAGTCAAGACCTTTATTTACACTTTACTTTCTACCACACATACTCTGATATATAGAAAAAAAAAGTTTACTTATCTAAAATTTCCAATGTTTAGACGTTTCCCTAAAACGACAATCGAACTCGCTACCATCTCGTCTTTATGCGTTTAAGCGTTTCAAAACTAGTTCAAACCTAGTAGTTAAAAACTAGTAGTTTAACTTAACTAGTTCAAAACTAGTAGTTCATGTTTATACTCTTATTTATATTGTTATTATCTTTATTATTCATGACTTCACCACATTTACCGTTTCTTAGAAATCTTCACAATATTTCATCTGAATAAAGATTTTTGGCTTCCATTAAATATATCTATACAATTTTCCTCGAAAACACGTTTTAATTACGCTAGAAGGTTGATGTACGTCTTTATCAAAGAATTATAATAAGATAAGGTTATCTTATCTTATAATTATAAAATAATTTTCTTTTATCTACTTTTCTTGATAAATACAATACAAGAGAGAGAGAGTCCGGTGATCGGTTACTCTATTTTAATAGTGTATATGTCAACGCAATCGTTGTCTGCGACTGACTGTAAAGAATATGGAAAATGAAATATTTTCATTTTCTCGACGTTAAGTATCGCACATGTTTCTCTACACTCAATGTTTTGAAAATTAGACGGAACCTGGGAAACATGGTGCCTTAATACAAAGGTTACCACTGTCTTCTCTACTACATGCGACATGTAAAACATGCAGGACAGGCAAAACTATATTACTATAAATATGTATATTTATATATGTCAATATAAGAAAACTTACAACCCAATTTTTAGGATCCAAAAAATAATTCAATTATCCTATTTCTATTTAATATTAACATTTGAAATGAAATTAACTGTAATCGATAGTTGTATAATTAAAAAAGACGAAACTAAACGCTTTCTTTTATCTGATCTGAAAAATAAAAATATTTTAAATGTAATTATTTTCAAGAGAGGAATCAAACCTACTACCATAGTATTTTAATAAGAGATTATGACACTGCCTTACTATATAACCGATATAAATTAGTATTCAATAATAATATATACTTCATTTATAGAGAAAATTGCAGAATTCATATTAAATTTCCATTCAAAATAGCTATCTTGTTGCGGTTAAATATAAACCGCGGTATTTAATATTTCACCACGTGTAAAAATTAAGTCCGTGACCTCCGTAGGAGCGAGTCAGGCATGGCCCACCGCGACGACATTGAAACATACATATGTATTATACATAAGAATATTTTACTTATAATATTTTATGAATAAAACATTTTATTTTGCTTATTAGTATAGACGGTCAAAGCGCGCAGGGGTACAAACGTGAGACTGTAAGTGATAGGTTGTAGGTTCGATTCCCACTCGTGAAAATGAAAGATTTAATATTTTCATTTCTGCGCTCTGGTGTAGAGGCAAAGCGTGGTGTTGAGTTCCACCACTCAACACACAATGCCTATGGAATTCGGTGGGAAGTCGATTGTCTTAACACTAGGCTCCCTCTATCTACCCTGCTACATACGGGATACAGCATGAAGCTGAAAAAAAGTCACTTAAACCTAAAACAAACAAAATTATTATTATTATATTTAAAAAACATTTAAACGTAAGAGATTCGGTGCTATTACACAAAATTGTACTGTCCTTATATAAATAAACCCTTGCGACCCTCCTATCGAAGAAAATCGGTAATATCTGCCCGGTCTGTATTTGACAGTTCCAAATATATTTTACGATTGTCGCTACGAAAAAGTTTATACATCGTCGTAGTGGCGCAGGGGCACAAGGTTGTGATTGTAAACGCGATGGTTACGGGTTCGATTCCAACTTGGGGAAAAGAAATATTTATTATTTTGATTTATTCGCTCTGGTGACAAGGCAAAGCATGGAGTTCCGCCAATCAACGCACAATGCCTCCAGGATTCAACGAAAAGTGGGGAACAAAAGTATAACCGAGACTTTTAAAACTACGTTCCCAGATTCCTTCTGCCTCCCTTTCTATATGCGGACTACAGCGTGAAGCATGTAAGATCATATAAGTTGAAATATCATATATATATCATTAAAAGCTTTCTAAATACCCAAAACCTATATTTATTATGGTAAATACATGACGTGCTTGTTAATTTGTTACCACATCTCGTCGTACCCGGCTTATCTTCGACAAAACACTCACGTACCGCGGATAAAGATGAATTATCTTATCCCGGGGATAACTTTCTTAGAAGGACATTCTCATATGATCTTTTATATAATAGTATATTGCGGTCTACGAGTTGTGGCTGCTGTGAAGTTAGCTGTGGATGGCTCACATGGCACAGATTTTATTTTAAGATTTTTCTTACTTTTCATTACGTTCTTCTCGTGTAAACAATGCGCTAAAGTTCAGATAGCCTAACTTTACAGCGGCCACAACTCATCAACTGTAGTACATCTATAACTATATATATTTATGTATATGCATACATATTTCTGGCAAATGCAAGGTCTGTTGAGGTTACCAAAAGGGTTTTAATGGCTTTAGTACTAAGCCATGTCGTCCATCGCCGGTGTGACGCATTAAGTACTTACTGTATTTTGAATTACGTAATTTAAAATTTTAAGCAAATATTAATCGAATTGCAATAATTAATTATAAAAAACGTATTTTATTAAATTATAACGTTAAAATTGTGATAAAAATTGTTTGTTTATAAAATTTGTTCATACTAATTTGTAGAAATATGAAAGTTCAAATAGATAATCAAGATCACCACTGTATATATACATATTTTTATATTTTCTTCATTAAAAATATAGTTGTATTCATTCCGCATAGTGGGGTTAGTAAGAAATTATTTAGTGTCGAGACACTTCGGTATCCATAGTTTGTCCGAACATTGTGAACTGAATAGCGTAACTGAACATCGTTTTTTATCTTGATCTGGACCAGAGCATAAATAAGAAAATTATTTAAATAGGATCATTCTACTTTGATATTTTTTCCTCCCAACAAAAAAAAACGGAAAACACGACACCAGTTCAAAAAATTAGTAAAACTTTCTCACATTAACGTTACTTTCAATGTTACACATATAACATAAGGCGAATTCTAACGAGTGTTTTTCCCATTTTTCTTAAAATACCCTTGCCGCCATCGCGAGCTACGGCTTGTCGGGAAAATTTATTGGTGCGCGTGGCTCTCACGATTTTCTCCCCTTTCTCTATACTTATTCTGGAGAAAGTTCCCTACATTATGGATCAAAT
Source organism: Heliconius cydno galanthus (assembly GCA_036379175.1). Lineage (NCBI taxonomy): Eukaryota > Metazoa > Arthropoda > Insecta > Lepidoptera > Nymphalidae > Heliconius > Heliconius cydno. The sequence continues at coordinate 3,984 of JAKRZM010000249.1, forward strand.
GTAATCCGTTTAGGAATATTTGCGTAACAGTTTTATATTTATGTTGTATAAATCAATGTTCTTCCATGGTTGACGGGCCTAAGTAAGTCAAATTGGCAATCATATTTCATGGTAGTTGTTTTGAAAATGTAGTGCAGAGCTTATGGTTTTATAATCAGAGTACTTGGGCAGTTACCAAGAGGCGAGAGTTCAAATCCTGCTACGTTAAAAATGCTAAGTTAAAAGTTTGAGTTTTGCCAGAATGTGAACCATAGTGGAATTTGGGCCATCCCACCATGGCTCAAATTCTAGCTAAAAACAGAACACAGTGTTGTACTGCTATATGTACGAGTATATGCTGCTCTGCTTTGTGTTTTTGTTAATAGTTGGGTCTGTGCATTTGACAATATCAAGGAATCAACTTGAATCACTAACCTATCACTTTCACAATCGCTCGCTTGCTCCTGCACCACGACTGGCCTCAAATAATGAATTGATCTATATATAAAACTCAGTTATATAGTGACAGAAAATGCACAGACAGAACTGCTCTTGGCAGTACGCTGAAACTTGTCATGTAGGGTCCTTGGGGAATGTAGAAAATCTCTAGAAGAAGGTTTTATAATATTTCTACGGCAACTGGAAAAACATTTTGTATTTCACGTAAACGAATGAAAATGAAAACACCCGGTTAGACCATAACGTTAGCCGTACATACAAACAATCAAAATCATTTATCCAATATAATACGAATCCTAGTACTAAAAAGTCTAAAATTACATGTGAAAATCAATATTGTTTGTGTTTACAAAACAATGTAACAGTAACGAAGCGCGCGCTGCATTCATCGTTAGAGACGAAAGTATTAAATCAACCTCGCATAAACATAAAAACCATTGTGGCGTAGTGAGAACGTGCCTGTTTGAATAGAAAAGTACTAAGATTTGATTTTGGGATTTTTTAGGGAAGGTAAAGGGAACCTGGTTAACACTAGGTGAATAGATACTTTATACCCTTTCCATTAAGAAACTTCCGTACCCAACTTTCTGCCGCCGCGGTTGAACGACGTAATTCAACACCGCGTCTTTATATATTTACCTCATTACCAGAGTGAAGAAATAAAAACATTAAATGTTACCCCCTAGTGGGAATTGAATTGAACGCCTTTCAAGCACTAGGACCGTTAAGCCATAATTTCTTCTTATTTCATGAAAATTCTTTTATAACAGAGAAACCGAGCGTTTAACCTCTAGATTCTCTCTCACGCTCGCAGCTAAAACATAAAAAAATACCATAATTAGAATTCAAACCCGCAACCATCCCTTATAATCCCTTCTCAAATGAATCGCGTAGGTATCTTAAAAATAAATTATAATATACAAATTAGTAAATAGAAAAGTAGGGCAGTATTTTCCCGCATTCATAGTAGAAGTCAACGAACTACATAATTGCAGCTTATTTTTCACTGCACCTGCCACTTTTGACGTACTTGTATTATGTGGTTTATCTATAGTTTTGTGTTTATATTTTTAAAATATTTTATCTTTTGCTCTCTTTAGACATGGCGCGGCGTTGGGTTCCGCCAACACATGATGTATCTAAAGTGTAAAGTTGAGTGGAATGGAATGTCTTAATACATTATGTATTATAGCCCTACTATTTTCAGCTACTTTACACGTGATAATGTAGTAAAACAATATTTTCTAATTAGTAAAAAAAGACGTAGTGTGAATTTGTCTAGAGACGGAGTGTGATAACACTACATTCTTCCAGTTTTGCTATATGAAAGAGATGCGTGTAGATAAAAAAAGAAATCTATAGTTCTGAACGTAGCCGCCAGTATCTACGAGCGTGCGGGCGGTAACAAAAGGAGGTTGCGCAGAGGTCGGCGCCCTCAAAATAATACTGTGTTACTTACGGGTGTAGCGGTTGTGAGATGTTTGTTGAAAGAAATTTACAAAAAAGCTTTTAAAATTGTGCTTTACATACTCCATCCCCACAGGGTAAGCAGAGGGAACCTAGTGGTTAGACACTCCGTGCCCCAGGCATCGCCCAACTTTTGAGTCAGCGTTCTGAGTGGCGGAACAAAAAAAAACGTTAAGGCCCGTAGTTCCCACTTTCCGTAGAAAAATATACCATGGAAATCTAAACCGTGTGTGGTTTACAGTCTGTGACACAACGACTTGAATAAATAACAACTAGCACGGTACTGATGTGCGGCTTCGCCCGCTTTAAGAATTTAATAAGAGATTTTTAAATTGTATCCAAATTATACAAAATCCTAACATAAATTGTAGCCTGTGTTCAGTAATTTTACACAACTTTTCAATTTTTTTTAAAAAATAAATTACTTCGAAATACCAATTAAAGTTAAAAAAGACTTACTAAAAATCTAAATAATAATATATTATTTATATTAATAAATTCTATTAAGTACAAAATTTTGTTACGTTTTCGTCCATTGAGACTCGTCTGGATAGCTAAATAAAAGTATTTATTTTGCTTATCATCTTTATGCCAACGAACTTGTAGTTTAAGCTAAATACTATATTTAGTTAACATTCAATATATTCTATTGTAAAATGTATATCCTTTCGTTTATCCTTTTGATTAAGGTCTTCTTGATGTAGTGGGAACGTGTCTGACTATAAGCGTAATGGTTATGGATTCAATCTCACACAGGAAAATGTTTTTTTCTTTATTTCCTGCTCGGAAAAGATATAGGGTGATGTGCAGGATAGAGCGTGAAGCTAAAAAAAGTAATGTTTTATTTTAAAACCATCTTAAATTTGAAATTTGAATAGTATTTACTTATACAAAGTAGGTACGAATATATTGTACGAAGTGGCAGCGCGTGTGTAGCGTTACGAGCGCTACGAGGTATCACGTGAAAATGCGATGCAAGGCACCTGCGAGGCAACGACCCGTTCATCCTTCCGGAGGCTTATATTAGACTATTTTTATTCAAACTGCAGTTCAAATTTAACATTTTTTATGTATTTTTCGAATTTTTAAACTGAGGCCATCATGGCGCAGGGCGGACTGTAAATGCGACAGGTTGTGGATTCGATTCCCACTCGCTGAAATATGTTAATTTCTTCGCTCTGGTGTTGGTGGTGTTGAATTCCACCACTTAACATGTAATGCCTCCAGAATTCGCTGGAAAGTTTCAGAGCAGCAGAGTGTCCTTAATACTAGACTCCTCCTTACTACATGGGGGGTACAGCGTAAAGCCGATTTATTTATTTATTTATTTTACAAATATATGTACGAAAATTATTTTAAGAAAATTGTATAATATTCAATAAGCAAGAAGTCAAAATAAGATTAAGAATCTTACTAACATTAGTATTATAGCGTTGAAACGAAATGTGCTGCGCTGAAACGATAAATCTTATATCACAATGGACTTGGAAACGTTAGAAGAAAATATTAGGCCGAGAAGTTTCATGATTCATAACTTATTTTCTGTGATGGTTTTTGATAACTTAATTGGTAGATTTAGTGCACCTTAATATTATTATATAAATAATGGATAAAGACTTTAATTATATACCTACTTATTTTTTACATTTTCAGTGTTATTCCACACAGGAAAGAAAAATACTTTTTTAAAACATAAAAATTTACGCAGCGGGATTTGAACCCGCGCCTCTCGGAACGATGACACCTGTTGATTCCTGTTGTAAATATATTTGTAACTTTTTAAACTTTATTTTCTGTTGAATAAATTAAAAAAAAATTAAATTTATATTTTCATTTCTTCAATCTGGTGTTGAAGCAACGCGCGGCGTTGAGTTTTGCCACGCAACTCACAATGCTTCTAGAATTCTGTGGAAAATGGGTAACTGTGTGTTTAAATACTAGATTCCCTCTGCCTACCCTACTCTGTGCGGGATATAACGTGAAGCTGATTTCTAAGCTGCAATTCCATATTTAGGATGGTTTCCAGGAAGCACGGTTCCTATGAAGCAATTTTTTATACGTTTCCTAAAATAGTAAACCTACTTATTATAGAAGCGTCAACGCCCTGCGCTCCCGCTCTATATCACCGTCGTTAATCAGGCGTTCGGTTACTAGGTGACCGAGGTATTTGTACCTACACAGCTACCTACCTTAGAGGACTATTTAACAAAAAAATTGGCTTACAGCAAGTATTTTTGCTATTTCTCATAAATGAAAGAAATATACTTTTTTCCTTACAAATTTCTGATGCTAACTAAATTGTTGTTGAGTTCACGCTGTATCCCGCACACAGCATGGTAGGCAGAGGATACCTAGTGTTAAGATACTCCGTTCTCCACTTTCTGCCGAATTCTGGGGGCATTGCGTGTTGAGAGGCAGAACACAACGCCGCGCTTTGCCTCCACACCAGAGCGAAGAAATGGAAATACAAACGTAAATTAATATTCCACTTCCTTGAGTGTGGATCGAACCCACAATCGTCGCGTTACAGTCACAGCCTTGTGCCGCTGCACTACGACGACCTGTTGTTGAGTTTCAAAACCAAATCATCTGCATTCATATTGTTCATGGAGATGCCGCTGATTGAGCACCCTAACTCAGTCAATTAGTTGATTTATATTATACAATTTTAAAAAAAAATTACCCCTTATCCTACCCCACACTTTTGATTTCCATACCAATATTTAAATAAATCAATTCAGTAACAATTTAAACAGCCAGATTTAAAGCTTATTGCACATTTTTTCATATGACAGATTTCATATGATAGGCAATGGAAAGGTTTAGAAATATAAAAACATGCAAATATTGGTGCTTTTTCTCGGTATAGGACTAAATTTATATATATCTATTCTGGAGTTAGTAAAATCTTCACGTCTTCTTTTATTCTTCATTTTACGCTCACATTTTGAGGCGAGACATAGCGTGTTGATTGGCGCACCTAAACGCCGCGCTTTGTCTTGATACTAGAAAAAGAAAAATAATTTCCGAATAAAAATCACATCCATAACATTCACGTTTACGCGCTGCTAGAGTTAGACTCAATGTCGCTACACCATACCACGACGAACTCTAAAATCTTAAAAAACTGAGAACAGAATAAAACGCTATATTGCTTTTCCATTTTTATTTAATACAACCTCATAAAATCTACTTATCTAAGAAAATAAATAAATAAATTCTTTATTTACTTTATTTTATTTACTTTCTTCATTAATTTAGTCAAAATTATTTTATTTCAAATTAATGATCTGGAATACACCGCAAATCACCAGTTAATGATTGAAATGGAGACGTGAAATCGTAAAAAGTGCGAGTCGTTTCAATTAAACTTTATTTTACAGCCGGACTTTATAGTTGTCGTTAAGGTGTTTTTATTACATGCCACTGGAACTGGGTATCGTGGTATTATTATTTGTTATATTCACGCTTTTCTTGTAATCTTTTGTTTTAGTTCCACGCTGTATCCCGCAAATAGCGGGATAGGCAGAGGGTACTTAGTGTTAGGACACTCCTTTGCGCTCTCATGATCTATCGCAATTTTTTTATATTAAACCTGTTTTAGATACTTCATGTTAATATTTGGAAGTCGGTCTATATCGTCTAGTGAAGGAAAAGTAAATATAATTTTACGTTTTTTAGCTTTATCCTGTTTCCTACACATAGCAGGGTGGGTAGAGGGAACCTGGGAACCTAATGTTAAGCCACTTCCTTTTCCACATTCCGCCAAATTCTGAAATTATTGCTTGCTAAGTGGCGCAACTCAACGTAGCAGCGGTATGAAATAAAAACTACTTACATAAGTTGACAGACTTAGAAAGTTGAATTTTTTTCGTATAAGTAGAGTGTAGGATAAGAAATGATTTCACAAAATTCCTCTACGAGAACTGGAAAAAACGAGATTTTCCAATTGACGTTTAAAATCCACGCAAACAAAATTACCAACGTCAAGTAGTTATTTATAATAGTTAATTTATCTTTAATTTTGACACAAATTCATTATTATATAGTAATTAATGGCTTCAATGTTAATTACATATTAATTTCATCACGCATTAACTTAATAAGCTTCAAAAATCTATATACAATATCGATAGCGATGGAAACCATTTACGATAACAGGTTAGGAATACTGACACTAACAGAAACAGGATTATAATTAAACACATTGCTCTACCGTTATATACTAATATGGATATATGGAAATACTGGCAAACCAAATGCGGCTTCGCCCGCTTATACTTGTTATTGTATTGTATCTAAATTATACAACACAAATAGTAGCGTATATTCTATTCTGACTTATATAACAGTAAAGTTTGATCTAAATCTGTTTAGTAGTTTTTGCGTGTAGGTAGTACAAATATCTATGTACACAAACTTTCACATTTATAATATTAGTAGGATATCTTAATAAAGTCTACTTTAGCAAAATATATCGTATTGAAGTCACGCAACACGCAATGCGACAAGAATTCGGCTGAAATTAGGGAATGGAAGTGTCTAAATGGAAACGGATTGCAATAACACTAAACTAGGTGCCCAGGTTCACTCTGTCTGCCTATCCTAATTTTTTTTAGAGTTCCGTGCCGAATTTGCTCGCAAACTTAAGCTTGTAATCTTGAAATTGGTACGGTACCCTCAGCATGGGAGTCTAACTCATATTTGACCGGTTTTATTTTTGGCATAACGCTGCAGGATTCCCGTACATGGCGGGATAGGTAGAGAGAGATTATGTTATTACTGAAATACTAAACCATTTTAATATCCTGAAAGCATTTAAATTTAAAGTTATTTTTATAGAAAATGTAAATACGACTGTAACTTTGCCAAATTTGCTTCTACATATATACACAATTTTAATAAGTGCTACCATTAAAGAAAATAAATATTACAGAAAAAAGTAACAAACAAAAAAAAGAAGAAAACGTAGGAAACGTAGTAATATATCGAAGTTCCAACAACCATCTTCTAATTCCATCATCATACCAACTCAAAGGTACCATAATATTAGATTTTGTAACGTAGTTTCATCATCATCATCGTCAGCTTGTCCTCGTTCACTGCTGGACATAGCCCTCTCCAATGGCATGCCACTTTGCGAATATCGTCACCCCATCTAGCTGGAAGACGTCCTACATTACGCTTGGGAGGCGTGGTCTACACGTGATTACAGCTCGACCTAATAAAGGCATGTTATAAATATCTTTAAATAAAATCGTCCTCCCGAAATCGAATCCACAACCATTACGTAAATAAACCAACACTTCGCTTTTATTTTAACTTTAAAACTCTATGAGTATATGAAATAGAGACATCTCAGCATACGTAGGAAAACATCAAAGTATAAATGGACTTGACATATATTAAACATTCCCTTTGATTAGTTACCAGCTTATAATTAGGAGAGTGACAATAGCAGAATGGTAGAGTTGGATTTATAAAACTTTTGACTGTTTTGATAGTGGTGCTAAAGGTCATCTCTGAATATAGTATTAGCCAAATACAGAAAGTGTATAAATGTTTTTTTTTATATATAATTTGAATATTAAAATAAAAAACCAAAATGCAAGTTAAAGTTGCTCACTCATAGTTCGGTATTAATATTAGAATTGGAAGTCTACGAGAAATTCAATTTTTAGAATTGACAAACTTCAGTTTGCGAGCGATAAGTTTGTAATAGTTTTTATCTATAATATAAATATTTATTTGTATTAAAAATTCTTAATTCTTCCTCTCTGTTTTACCTGCTTTTAACGGAATACAGCACTAAGCAAAACAAACAATCTAAAAGTAGGCACTTTAAATATTATTTAAAAATCCTTATCTATATATATAAAATAGAAAGGTCACTCACTCATCACGAAATCTCAGAAACTACAAGTGCTAGGAATCTCAAATTTTGCATAGGAGTTATTTATAGGACGTAGGTGCTCGCTAAGACGGGAATTTGTAATATTCAACTTCTAAGGGGTTGTTTTTGGGGTTGAAAGTTTGTATGAAACATCGTTATTACAAATGTTAGGAGTCTCAAATTATGCATGGACGTCACTTATAGGACGTAGGTACTCATGGAGACAATTAATAATAACATATTTCACGCAGGCGAAGCCGCGGGCGGGCCGCTAGTTTCTCTATAAAAACATAACTTCCAAAGCTAAAATTTTATGGTCACAAACGCTACTTCTATATTACAAGACCATTCACTGAGACACCTAAACCAGCATCACATTTCACCAAGAATTTTCACAAAATTCACATTCACCGGTGTCACAAAGCTTTTAGTAGAGAGCAAACCTAGAAATACTCCCGTGTACATTACTAGCGTAATNTATATAAAAGGACTTGTCCTCACTGACTGAGGTAAGACGCACGCACAGCCGTAACCGCTGTGCGTAGAAACGTGAAATTTGGACAGATGTTTACTTTTGTAATCTGGACATCCACTAAGGGATTTTGAAAAATTTTCACCCTAAAGAGGTGAAATAAGGGTTGAAAGTTTGTATCGAAAAAAATTTAAATCGGCACCGATTTTTATAAAATTTGAAATTTTGATTTTTAAAAGTATTTAATTTAATACATATTTCATCGTTTTCTAGAATTCTCCCCCTAAGGGTGCAAATAAGGGGTTGAAAGTTTGTATGGAAAAATCTTTAAATAGCCACCGATTTTTATAAAATTTGAAACTTAGACTCTTAAATGTATTTAATTGAACATATGTTTCATGGTTTTCTAGAATTCTTCCCCTAAGGGTGCAAATTAGGGATTGAAAGTTTGTATGGAAAAATCTTTAAAGCGCCACCGATTTTTATAAAATTTGAAGCTCTGATGATAATGAATTTCTGATGAAAATGACTCTTAAAAATATTTCATTGAACACATGTTTCATGATTTATTAGAATTCACCCCTCAGGGGCCAAATAAGCGGGCAAAGCTGCGCGCGCCCACTAGTTTTGTTATATTTTTAAACCGATAATGTAAAACCACTTGAATACAGGACTTGAATTTGGCCACAAGGGTGTGACTGCACGCGACGGCTGTGGGATCGATCCCCACTCGCAGAAATTAAATATTTATTTACGTTTATATTTCCATTTCTTCGCTCTGGTGTCGAGGCAAAGCGCGGCGTTGAGTTCTGCCACTCAACACGCAATGCCTCCAGAATTCGGCAGAAAGTGGGGAACGGAGTGTCTTAACACTAGGTTCCCTCTACCCTGCTGTGTGCGGGATACAGCGTGAAGCTGATTTATTTACTTGAATACATCTTTTTTTAACTACATAGAGTCGTAAAATTAAAATAGATATTATAATATTAATTTCTATATTTCTTGTTAAAACTTAATTATAAGCCAAATAATAATAACCTAACTACGCCACATATTTATTACAAAGGTCGACAGGACATGGCAGCAAATACGATATACGATACGATACGAACGTTGTAACCGTATTCAATATTAGTTAGAGAGGAAACAATGTCCTATATGACAATATCAGGTTTCTTATACACAAAGGGTTATAGACATATTACATACACATATAATATGACATATATAATATACAAACACTATATAGCTATAGCGATTGTGAGCCCCCAGAATTTGGCGGAGAATGGGCAACGGAGTGTTTTAACACAAGGTTCCCTCTACTTAGTCTGCTGTGTGCGGGATACAGCGTGATAATAATAAATTAAAAGACTATGTATGTAGTAAATTATTATATAATATTTTTATACATTATTAATAAATATTTTCATATTAATCAGAATATAATTCATATGTCTTACTAAAACATGACCAAAAAATGGTCCAATTCTTTTAGAAATATTCCCAATTGCCTCGTAATGGTAACCCATATCTCATATATCAAAATATACCATACAAATATCTAAGTATCAATAAAAAACATCCCTCTAAAGGATCACAACTTACAGCTTAATGCCCATACTCTACCATTTTACAACGCGACATCGACTCTATTCAGCCAAAGCAATAATTTCTCTTAAATGCCTGCGATCATAACTCCATGCAGAGCGTTTTAGCTGTTAACACTGTGAGCATAAGATCTAACATTGCTTGTATTTGTTCTATATAACGATGGAATTTGTTGATTTCCAAAGCTCTAGTTTATAGGATATGTGGTGCTTACCCTATTGTGGTGGTTGGGGTGTTTGTCTGAATTTTGAATACGGCCTTGTATTGGAAGAGTGACGTGTCACTTAGATATCTCTTTTTCTTTTCTTTTTATTTTTTTTACAGATAGAGCAAACCTAGTGTTAAGATACTCTATTCCCTACTTTGTATCTGAACTTTGAAATATTGTGTGATAATTGGAGAAATAATGATGTTATTATTTTACATAAAATATAAATATACTAATATAGTAAATAATATAGTATACAAAAGCACAAAATATTTTTGCCTAAATGTGAAATTTATTTGTTACGCATTCTTTGACATTTTTGTAAGTAAACTAATATACATAAAAATTATCTTCTAAAAGGCTCTGGTGAATGTGACGTTCATTTCCCTTAGGAAGTTCGAATTTTCCTTCAAATTTTCTTTTATGAAAATTTATTTTGTATCTTTAAATTACTTACTTTACTTTAATTTACAAGATATTTTCGTTTTTACAAATAAAATAGTATATTGTTTATTGTAAAAAATAAAATAAAGTTTGTTACTTTATTTTATTTTTTCTTGCTTTCCTTTGTTTTGTTCTTTAGATATTATTAGATAGAATTTAACGTATAAAATTCTCATCACTTCGCTATGGCAAGACAAAGTCCGGTTTTGAGTTACGTACGTACGCAACTACTAAACATAGAATGTTTAAATTTTTTACTAAAAGTGAAAAACGGAGTGTCTTGACACTGGGCTATTTTTGTCTACTCTGATTTACAAGAAAAATTATAAATCTACGTTGTTTTTTACCGTACCTCAAAAGGTAAAAGACAGGACTTTTATATTATACAAAAAACATATTTGTAATTGATTAAATACAAAATAAGTTTATCAACTTTTATAAGTTGTACTTCCCATTGACCTAGAACCAATTTCATGGTTCTCATGCGAGTCTGACTCGCACTTAACTGGTTATATTTCTTTTTCTTAAATGTTAACAGAATCTTCGGTCACTACTCAGTACCGTCGACTGTGCTACAATAGAGTCATTACATACTAATATCAATATACAAAACACGCCCAAGATTAAATTACTTTAAGAGATTTACAACGTTGCCTTGGGTTAGTACTAATCGGTTTACATATGGATTATTTATTATTAATAGACTACAGATAGTGTAAGAGGCCGTATAATGTTGTTTGGTTATGGATTTAATTAATTATACAGTACATTATTCTAATTTACATTATCATACTCTAATAAATTGGAAAATTTCAACGGCATACACCTTTCTTTAACTTCTCTAAATATATAAAAACAGGGTTGTGTGGACTGTTTGTTTCAGGCTGTAAATAAAAAGGTTTTTTAGGATTCCTACTCAGAAAATATTTATTTCTGCTATTCTACAAGAATTGTCTGTTCTCATCCCCCAATAAACTTAAGAATGGGATTGACATTAGTACTACATTTCACGGATATTTTTTTATGTGGGGGTGCCACCCACAAACATACTAGGGTCAGAGGGAATCTAGTGTTAACATACTACCGCTCCCCTCTCCCCGTAGGACTTAACTGCCTTCTGGAATATAATTGCGAGACAAAAAAAAACTCATAGCGACATCAAAAAGGATTCCTACCAACATATTAATTATTTATATGCAACGGGAAAACGAACACAAAAAAATACATTCTTATTTATTACAACTTTCCTCACATACTGAGTAACTCTAAAAAGTTTTTTTAAGTCCAACTTAAATCACAAACTCGGTTGCAATTCTCGTTTTTGTTCTTGCTTTCAGCAATCCGGTGGGAGTTTGAAGTACTTTGCAAAGCAAATTAGCGCGGTACCTGTGCCCCGAAATGTAACTTTATATTCACCTTTTTTTTTCAAATGCTATGTATAATCTTTACACTCGCTCGTGGGGTTTACAGAATATCTTTTAAAGCATGGATAATTTTAATTTAATAAGTTTTCTAAGTAGAACTTGTTCTTAATATACTAGTAGATTTTTAGTTCCTTATTGTAGGTTTTTTTTAGGTTTTATTTATCACACATATAGCAGAATTGGTAGAAGGGAACCTGCTTAAGAAACTTGATTCTCTTTGTTCCATAGAAATTCGAAATATTATGAAATGAGTGGCGGTACTTAACGCCGTGATGTATCTGTTTACCAAAGCGAGAAAATGAAAATTCCTACGAATGAAAATCGAATTGACTACTGATATATTTGAAGTGAGAATTATCTCAATTTAAATACATCTGTGCCGCTGCACAGAATTCATTTGTCATACCAATTAATTATCACAGAAAATAAAGAAAAAGATATAATTATAGTCCATCGAAATTTCTGTATAGAATAACTTTTATGTTTGTTTAGTGGCTATTATGAAAGGTAATGTAACAGATGGTAATAATAGCTCGGACTATCGATGTTGACGTTTTCTTAAGAACGTTATTTTACGATCGCCTGTGTGTTGGGAAATACTGCACAAATAAAAATTAAGTTTTATATAATAAAATCTTAGACTTTTTCAATTTTTAGACATTTATTTTTTTTACGTAAAGCAGGGTAAGTAGAGGGAACCTAGCGTTAAGACACTCCTTTACCATTTTCAGTCGAATTCTGGAACACTTTTAAATGGCCTCTGGCCTGAATTTATTTCTTAATATTATTATGTTATGCCAATATAAAATCGATCCCACAATAAACTTACGTATACACTTCCATTGAACTGCAATGGCTTTAACATTAATATGCAACTACAAATATATTTTTAACATAAAACATAACAGTTTCATCTCAATAAAAAGACACTTGTGCTTATAAAAAAAAATGAAAAATTGCTCCCTTCGCCGAACACTGACCAACCACGACCAATTTACATGGATCCACCCTAAGACCAGCCCGTGTATATATTTTATATATCCTGGCGCCAGTTCTAGGGGTCTCACCCCCTGGTTATATTCATAGGGGTGGGGGTAAATAGGTCAAATGTATTTTCCGTTATAAGTCATTGTACCATTCCGTGGAATCGCCCCACTAAGCTGGGCCTGGAATTTATCGCGTACCCAATATCCTAATGTGGATTTATACTTTTCGACGATTTACCAAAAAATGTGACGACGTTAGCGCTTTTTAGTTTCCATATTTTATAGCTACTGTCTGTGAAACTAAGAATTTTTATATAACTAAAATATCTTATTTTAGTTAGGTTAGTGGTGCCGCAGGAGCACCAGATTTAGATTCCCACGGTTGCTTTGGTGACGAGGCAAAACACGTCGCTAAGTTCAACATACAATGCTACCAGAATTCGGCAGAAAGTGGGGAGTGGTAGTGTCTTAATAAAAGCGGAGTGTCTCCATATTAGCTAAATTCCCAGATATCCTCTGCAAAAAGAATATTTTTGTAGCTTCATAAAATTAACTTTCTACTAAACAATTTATAATACCAAATGAACAATTTAACTATTTGTTTCGTGAACATCAGAAATTTGGCACACGATAATATATCGGAAACGGATGTGAACCGGACACGCTATTGTAGAAGTCAACCCATTGAGTCAGTTTCCACAGTATATTTAGTGAATATTGTATTTTATATATTATTAAATTATTATACCCATATAATATATATATATATATATATTATCCTTCATAATATTTTTAACAATATATAATTCAGGCGAAATGGGACAACGTTTTAGTGTAAATGCAAAAGCCTTAGCTTGGATACGATGCCCACAAAGAGTTTTAGCTAAGCGCAGCATTAAACACAAACTCTCGAATTTGGGCGGAAAGTAAAGAACGGAGAAACTCAACACTACAACGCCTACTCAGCTTTACACGAGACTAAAAATCCATATAAATACAAAAATACAAAATCCATTCAAATAAGCAATAGAACAATAAACTTGACCGGGCAAAAAGAAATATTTCATACAGCCCGCTTCCTCGTGCTCCTCCGTGTTTACAAGACCGGATTTCCTTCGGCTTATTTCTCTGGAGTTATTTATGTGCTCGTAATATTCGGTGCACACGGTAACCTGATAGAAACTGTAATGAAGATTTACTATTTGACTTTTGTTGGTACGGAAGCTGAGTGGATGTGACTTTGTGTTTTTTTTTAATGTTGGCTTATATTTTTCTTTTCTTCGCGTTCTATCTCATTCATAGCAGGGTCAGCAAAGAGAACCTAGTGTAAACCTAGAAATACATTTTAAATAGAGGGACTCCCCAAGTCGATGGCAAGCTCGACAGATGTCGATAGTACCATTTTTAATAATATATCTCTGGTAGTTCCGTGTCTTGAGAACTTGGTCCATGGCACAGACAAAACCTTCAGTTACCCCGAAAAGATCCCCGAATTGTAACCAAGATAAGGAGGAAGCAGTGTCCACGTCCTGGCCCATCAAAGCTCTGTAGAACCTTAAAAATATAATTATTATTCAATATCTAGCAAGTTTCATATAAAATATTAACAATTTTATAAAGAAAATGTATAATTATGATTCTTGACTTCATTATTCATTTCAGCTGCCGTCGTCGGCAATCAGTCGTCATTCTAAACTTGGAGCAAAAAGTACTTGTGTTATCGTAATACGAAACGAAATTAGCGTAATTACGGAATTAAGACATTAATTTGGTTCCTTAGCTTATACTGGATTTCTTTAATTAATTACTACGGATATAATAAATCTTTAATTAATTATTGATAAAGTTTTTGCCTATGGTGGTGTAGTACTTGCTTATGAGTTCGATTCCCGCTCGGAGGATGAACTATTGAAGAAGTGCGCGGTTGAATACCACCTTAGTGTCAAATAGTAAATATTTTGTATGGTTTATATTATTTCTGTAATACATAAGCTATATAAGAATATAAGCTATGATAAATAATTTTCTTCGAAATTACGTAGTTACAATTATGACAAATAACAAAATTTCTACTTCAAATATTATCCTATAATATTTTCCACAATTTCACATATAAAAGTCCATATAAAATTCGTACTGTATGAAAAATATAGTAAGCGCTTATCGAACTGTCGCTATGCATCACTCACAAATCATATAAAAATCGATTCTCTGTTCGGCGTTTGAACCATTTTTTTCAATAGAGTCACGGCCGACTGATATTAAATCGTATATAATATTTACATTGCCATTCCGAAAAAGTGGTAAAATTGGAAAAGAGAGTATATTGGGTCTTTTCATATGCAATGGACCCGAAATTTTTCTACACAAAATCTATAAAAAGCTTAAAATATAAAACTGTATTTAGTATTTATGTTGATTTTATTCGAATATGTCTAGAAACTTTTGAAATAACTTTGTGCACGAGCTTACAGCTAGCTAGGTACTCACATGTAATTACATTTGGCATGAAAAGTTTGTGGTAATAACTTGATTAAAGTTTTTTGTTATTTTTTAAGGTCAGTCGTGGCGCAGGGGCTAGTGTGTGACGCTAGTGTTTATGGGTTCGATATCCACTCGAGGAAATAATATTTATAATAAATATATCATTTTAAAGAACGTTGTTCGACAAAATTGCTATGCATAACTGTTTTATTGAATAGGGTGAAATTTTACTTTTTAACATAGATAATAATATTATTTTTAAAATGATAATATTATTATTAGAAAACGAAAGTAACGCAAATTAGTAAACTAATTATTGTGTAATTCAAACGGACGAAGCCGGGAGCGGGACACCAGTTATACAATAAAATCAGTCATATGAAGAATTATTTTCTTCCTCTATAGCTATCTATCTCTACGATATACGATATCTACTTACGAAAGTATTAGATAATAGTACAAAAATAATAATATAAAGGCTTTTTTTCATTCATCTTTACAGCATAATAACTTTCAACGTCCGATTAGTGCGCAAATTTATGCTTGAATCGATGGTCCTCGCTATAAGAACTCTCGATGGATGGCATTCGTCGAATGTTCGCCGTTAAACGTTAAACGTCTTAGAAAGTATCGATGGGATATTAAATTTTTAAGGTTTTATTTTTGTTTGCTTTACAAGAACGGGTTGAAGGAGCTGTTATTTACAGTGATTTGAGTTATATTTGAGGATTGTTGTGGTCATAAGTGTTGTAAGTTCGATTAAGCCACCTCAATATTTCTAGATTTCGGAGGAAAATGGAGAACGGAAGTATTTTAGTAGCGACGGAGTGTTTTAGCACTAGATTCCCAGATTTACTTTGTCTAAAAAATAATATTATTATAGTATCTGAGTAGTTGGATTTTAAAATTTTCTTATAGAGTACGCTACGAGAGTAAATCTCTGATGTCAGTGCAGCCTTAAACTAAATGAGCGTGTCACCTGAAAGGCGTGGTCGCAAATCTCCTTTGTCGAACACCTTCTCCGCTTTGTAACTATGACATAATTTTTATGTTATTTTAAAATTTTCTGCATAACTAACATTTTAAATATAGCATTTTATATGAAAAAAAGGAGAAATTTTAACTTGTCTATTATTAGTAAAGATAATTTACTTAGGTAAGTTATTCAGTTTAAGATTGAGAGAAATGAATCCACGTCCATCTATAGAGTGCAAAAGAGAAGATTCAAATACATTCCATTTCCATTATTTCTACAATATTAATCTTACCTTACAACCTTACAACAAACTGCTACCAACATAACGATAAAATCTCCTTAAAACTTTTAGTTCCGCCATAATAGAGTAAAAAGATTTATTGTCCAACTTGGTCTGTTTGCTCTCAGTTTAGTGGGACCTGTGTCAGAAACAACGATTTTTCACAATTTGTGACGCCGCGTGCACATGAGACTAAGAAAGGAGAATTTAGAGTAATACGCTCCAAGCGAATGGTACTTACTTTATAGTAGTTGGGTTGGTTGGAAGATAAAATTATGTTGCCATACATAGGTTTAGTTTAGGTCTGTTTTTGGGTTGTTAATTATAATTATCTTGCACGTTATAAATGCTTATTTATAGGAATCTTTGTATATAAAATATTTATTGCAATAAAATTCCAAAATATAAATTAAATATATTTTTTTTCCAATTTACTAAATTTTAAGAGGCGCAGATTCAAGTCCTTCTATACGTTTTATACGTTTACTAAAAAAGTATTTTCTTTCCTTAGTGTGGAACTACATTTTTAAAAAATTAAAAAGATTGTACAATATATATATTTTAAATAAAAACATATTGGCTTATTACCAAAGAGAAATGTATGTCTATATCTTTATAAATCAACTATGCTCACAGTCCAGAAACTCTTATCCATACAAAATTGCTAACGTGAACGTCGAGCTCCATACTAACCTATTTCTGGCCACAATACTTGCCAAAAATTATATTAGAGCGGTAGTAATAGTTAGGGGAAGAAATACTTTTATCAAAGATAACAATGTTTAGCATAAATGAGAAATTTGTGTTTTATATTGTGGACAGAGGAGTAGACAAGGCTATAAAGTGGTCTTACTAATGTATGAGAACTCCTTTAAAGACGATCATTTATACAATCCATTTCATTAGCAACAGTGCTCATTTCTATACAATTCCTTGAAGTAATTTGAGAACAAAAATAAAATGTCTGTTGTATTTCTGGAAAGAATACTTTCATCAAATATTTTACAAAACGAAAATTTGTTTACAGGAAAATGTAGGGATCAGGCTACAAAATTTCCTAGCGTCGCATCGTCCCGAAGAATAAACCGTATAGTAGGGGACGTGGCCACAAAGTTGAATCATAAATTTCAACCAAACGAGGACGGAGACATCAAAAGTCCTCAAATTCACTGGAATTGCCAACAAAAGAGTAGGAAATGTTCCTTTTTTTCTTCCATTCTTGGGTAATCGCCGCAAATTAAGGGCATAATAGATAAATACGGTCGCGATTTCTGTCAATTGTCGCTGGTGGCTATGGAAGGTAGATTCAAGTTTTGATTGAGAGTGATTTCTTATAAAATATATTATATATGTTGGTTTATATATTCTTTGTGTAAAGTACGAGGATACAGTTATTTTGTTTTGTGTGGATGATAGATCATTTTACTTTTTCTGAGGCCAGTCTTGGCGCAGCAAGTGTGTATATATTTATACACTTGCTGTTTATATTATGCATCCATTTCTCCGCTCTAGTGTCGAGACAAAGGGCGGCGTTGAGTTTCGCTACGCAACACGCAAATGCCTCCTTAATTCGGCGGAAAATGGGGAACGGAGTGCCTTAACACTAGGTTCCCTTTGCCTATCCTGCTGTGTGCGGTATACCCATTACATTAAAATTCATTAGACTATTTTAAAAATATATTCATATTACTTAATACATTACGTGACCAGCGCCATGTTCGATAAGCCATACATTATTTAAGTAAGCTGAGAAAATATCCGCAACATTCGATTCTAAATTCTGCTTTGGATATTTAGTGGAAATGTTCAAAGAATATGAAGTAAATGGAAGTGCTGCTGTATAAGTGAAGCTCTAATCATGTAATCACGACGGTTGTGTGTTGGATTCCCACTCGAAGATATCTTTTTTTTTTTTTTTGCTCTGTTATTAAAATAAAGCACGGCTCCTTTTCTAAATGCCGGGTATACCGTGAAGCTTCACATATCAAAATTGAATATTCATCATATTCTTTCCTATATTTATAAAATAATATTGAAGAAAGAATATACCTCTAAGGTTATATATTACTAAGCGAATTACTTTTGCAATAGTTAAAAAAATAATACTTTAAAACGAAGATTTAACTTTATTTACTTATATTTTATTTATTGCTATACCGTGAAATTGAACTTTAATTTTATGAATATTGTAGAATTAATATTGTATGATATTAGTATATAGATATATTATTTTACATAGTTAACAAAAAAATATTACTTTAGAAATAACAAAATAATTTGATATATTATTTAAAAACTTTTACTACAAATGCCACTTCTAGCATATTTTACAGTATTAAAGGCAAGCGTAGCGCCATCTGCCGCCGCTATAAACTACTATCCGTTTGGCACTAAGCCGATGTATTGAAAGGTTTTTCATTAGATTGTTATATCTAACGATTCATAATATAGATAGGATGAATTTTAAATTATTTAGAGGCTTCTACGCCAAGCCTGGTTGTGGATACGATTCCCACTTCAGTAAATAAAGTATTATATATTTTCATTTCTTCGCTCTGGTGTTGATTCAAATAAGCATTTTTTTTAAACTAGTAATTAATTATATCAGTCTTTTATAATGTAGTCAGAATATTAGTTAATGAACGGGGCGATTATACATATAAAATGGACTGGAAGAGATATATTTAAATCGATGTAACTACTACAAAAACTTTCTATTAAATCAAAATTCCCAATAGAAAGAAAAAAACACGAGATTTTAAGTTCCATAGTACAAAAAAGAAGTTACAGACGGCTTGTAGTTAAACAATAAAAGAAATTAAAAAACAATGAAGCCATAAGTGAAAGATATGAAATTTTAAGACTCCAGCAGAAGTGTGGAAATCTTCAACAAACCTGTATCGAGTGCACGCTCTCGAGAACATATAAAATTGAGCTCCTTTTAGTTATATCAGTGACTGTTATCGAACTAAAATGACTTTTAGTATGTATTGTATAGTACAATTGTACTGATATCTATAAAATATATATTTTTATATATTTGGGTAATTCAATTTTGGTCAATATTTTCGTTTAAAATATTTTGTGGGAATTCATTATAAAGTTATAAACATAATGTATCTTTTATATTAGCAGAATTTAGTCGATTATGAAATATATATTAAGCCAGTCGTAGCGCAGGGGTTCAAGAGTTTGACTGTAAACTTGACAGGTATAGATTCAACTCCCTTCCAAAGATATAAACCCTGCTAAAAAAAGAATAAATATAAAACTATATGTTTCAGTTAGGTTACTTCCATGTCAGGGACCATCATATCGTATTATGTAGATTCGTTGGTTCCGATAGAGAAGGTAAATATTTATGAACCCATGAAGAAAGGTAGGTAGTGAGAACCAAGACATTGCGTATGGAGTGACGGAACTTAACGCCGCACTAAATTTACCTATCAATAAAGACAATTCTTGTGTAAAGTTACCAAAACTTTTATAAATATATAAAATAAAGAAATCTCATATATTATATATATTAGCTATTTTAATATCAAATTTCTATAATTTTCAGTACATTTGCCAATTCGCAATGCGACACTACGTTTGGGCATACACACGGACGCGGTTTCCGTCTACATTAGTAGGATTGAGATGAATCTTTAACATGCAAGAGATGGATTTGATGGAATTAATTATAATAATTAAACGTATTCTGTCTAATGCAAAATACCTTTGTAATGTACTTGGTATATGTGTTTATATGGGTGATTTAGTACTAGGAATTCAATCGAGAAATATAATGTTTATAATTACATATTATATCTAAAGTGTTTTTTTGTTCTTCTAATTTAATTTGAGAAAGAAATAGTAAAATTTGATATCGCAGGGTAGACCGAGGGAATCTAGGAATCTAGTGTGAAAAAATTCCTTTCCCATTAAGACATTTTTGCACTCATCTCATGACGCTTTGCCACGTTATGAAGGACGAGGAAATGAAAATAATAAATATTTCGTACGCCTTTTTTGTCGATAGAGTAAAAATTGTTAAAAAAACAATGAGTTGAATAGTGAGATCGGAGTGTTTTAGAACTACTTAAACCCTTCTAAAGGAAAATAAATATTACTGCTTCTATAGAAATTCTATTATATTAATTAATATTTTCAGCTAACACTACTACTAAATCAAACGAAATTTATAATTAACAGAATAAAATCATACTGACGACTAATTTATTTTGTCACCACAGTCAATAAATATGTATTACAATTTTCATGTTTACTTTGCTCAAAACTAGTTTAGATACTGTATTATTTTAATAGAAAATATTGTTTTAGGCTTATATTTGTATAATTAGTTAAGTAATATTTAATTAGCTTTGGATATACGTATTTTAAATTACTATAAATACGATACATACAGGTGTTATGTAAGCGGAGAGAACTTAGTGTTAAGACACTCCCTTCCTCAATTTCCGCCGAATTTGCCCAAAAAAAAATTAGAAAACTATTTACCAGTTACGGCTGTTAAATTACCTCTATAACCATAAAATGTCTTATTTCCCTAATACATCTACATCTCAGTAACGATCGAAGATAATGTCAGACATATTTATGGCCCACACAAAACGGTTACTGGCGTTCGGTAATAATTTTTATGGGGACACGGTGAACTTTTAGCGTTATAAATGGAGGTGCCTCTAGGTATTTTAAGTATAAAATATTGGTTAATTAGCTTATTATATTTTATATTATTTTGTTTTATCTATATTAATATTATAAAGCTGAATAGTTTGTTTGGTTTAATCTTCTGATCTCAGGAACTTCTGAGTGATTATATATTTAAAAATGTATAAAAATATAGCATATCTAAAGCTCGCATCTCTTTGCCGACCACCAAGTCCTGCTAATCACTCCACTCTATTGACCAATACGTTCTTGGCGAGTTACGTTAAAAAATGTATATAGTTTATTTTTGATATCAGCAACTGCAACAAATATCCATATATTCTAAGAATAATTGTTACTGTTATATGGAAAAGTTTTGGTTGAGTGTAGAGTTGAGAGTTGAGCAAACCTCCGTATCTAAATGTTAAAATTGTGAATTAACATGATGTCTACGTATATACATAATATACATATTTTTTACATACATTTTCTTAAACAGTATCAAAGATAAAAGCTTTTTCATTTTCTCAACTCATTTCAAAACATTGCGTTAGACGACGAAATTAATGCATGTTATACTAATAATTCTTAGTAATATAACAAACAGTCTTGTCTATAAAAATGTAAATCTGTCTGTCCCGTAATTACAAGTACTACATACATACGTAGAGTTTGTATCTACTAAATTTTGTTTCACAAAATCATATTTAAAATGAAGCAAAAAGTCAGGTTTGCTTATTTGCATATTTTCACGCAAAAGGCATGTGGACCTACATAAATATTAATGGCCTTATAATATTGCCCCAGTGGGACGAAATATATATGTATATTTACATAGAAAACGATGAAAATGCTTCAACATTATACTAAAATGGGGAAAGGTTTTGATGGTATGTGTATATGTACATATATATATTATGGTAAGTACTATTAGAGATGAAACAATGGCTTACAAAATTCATCTTATGATATACGTGAAATAAATATTAATTATAATTTATTTAGTGTTATCTAACTTCACGCAGTATCCTGCACACATCAGGATAGGTAGAGGGGACCTGGGAACCTGATGTTAAGATACTTCGTTCTTATTAAGATTCCGTTCCCCAGGTTCCCACTTTCCGCCGAATTTGTGAACTAAAGATAAAAAAATTGTAATATAAAATATAATTTAAAAAAAAAGCCTAAAAATAAGCAAATTTCAATGAAATATATCAATTTTGCCACCACAAACCAGTTTTGCGGCGCGATTAACTTACTTTCTTTTGTCTTTTTCTTTAATATCTTTAAGTGAACGTGAGCAATTTAACAAAGGGGCCAAGAATCCCTAGTAATTTGTGGCCATTTCGCTACAAATGAAATGAAAATTTTAGACTGGTACAATAAGTCCCTGCCTTTCAAGTTACCAAAGGCGAATTACTCTCGCATAATGTGCCTTTAAAAATCGTAAATGGTTCTGGTCCTAATCTTGATAATGTTTTACAATGCTTAATCAAATTTTAATTATTATAAAACCTAGTGATGGATTTTTCTTTATTATTTTAGAACAATGGTAGAGAATTTTTCTCTTTTTTGATTTTTCAAACCAAATTATTATATCTTTTTCTTATTCCATAATAAATATATGCATCATTGACTAATTTCCACTTTTCGGATTTTTCCCTTAATTCGTATTGTAAGTTCTCACTTCGTGCCAAATTTCATCTGAAGTTCTACGGGAAGTACCCTTATAGGCTTTGATTACGCGGTGCCTTTCATACAAACTGCAGCTAAATGCTCATATCTAAATGCTCATAAACTCGATGCATAAATGCTCGTATCTTTTGATTGCTCTGATTTACATCTTAGTAAGGATTCCTTTTTTACCTTTCTAAGTACGGAACCCTAAAAAAGGTAATTGTTACGGCTGAGTGGACAATTTATATATATAAAACTAAATTAATATTTAATTTAGCTTCATGATTACGTTTCCCCTTATACTCTACATACTCGTACCGTATGTATGCTTAGGAATATACGTTGGGTATTCATTTATATGTAGGCCGGTAACTTTTTATTAGGGAAACTTCCTGTTCATTTTGTTATTTAGTTAATATGAAGGAATATAATTCGTAAAAGTATAGTATAATATAGAAATAGATTGAATTAATTTATTAGTATAAAACAGTATTTTACAGAAAAGTAAGTTATTGACATATATGCTGCATAACCTTAATACAAATATAATAAAAATAGAATACCTAAAATATTTATCTTTCACTTTTTCATCTTAATAATTATATTCTTCCGGTCTCAACTTTCCGCCAAATTCTGGAGGTATTTAGTGTTGGCTGGCGGAAAAGCGTCGGCTTTACTTCGATACCAGAGCGAAGAAATAAAAATATTAAATATTTAATGTCCTTTGGAAATTGACCCCACAACCTGTCACGCTTAAGGGTTTTTAACAATACCAGGTAAAAATTGGGTCCGTTAGCTTCGCTGACAGTAAAGCTTGCTCTGTTTTGTGAAAGCTATATATATATATATATATATACGGCAAGTATATATAAACATATTCAAATGTCCGAAATGCTACCAACGTAGGCTTAACCGTAGAAATAGTTTCATAAGGGGATAAAATTTCAATTACCGTGCAAATCCAGCTTAGGGAGTAATAAATTAAATTTACATTAAAATTGTTGTTTGAACAAACTAACTCGTTTCATAGTATAGAAGTTAAATTATTTCTTTATTGAATAGAATATTATATAGCATATTCTTGATCACTGATGCCAAGGCAGAAGGATCAGGACAGAAGCGCGCGTGATATATTTAATATTTTCATTTCTTCGCTCTGGTGTCGGGGCAACCGCGGCGTTTAGTTCCACTAGATCACCACGCAATGCCTCCAGAATTTCGCGGAAAATGGTGCACGGATTGTCTTTGTACTAGGTTCCTTCTACCCAGCAGTGTAGTTTAAAATAAAATAAGACAATATTACTTTTATCAGTTTATTTAGTAAATACAGTTACAAACATATATTATAATTTTATTATTATCCTTTTAGAACATCTATAGAGCCTTATACTTCAAATAATGATACGTTCAGTAATAATGGATGGATGCATTTTCACTTAAAGAGGCAGTGCCCTTGCCGCGTCTAGACGAATATTGCTATAGGGTGGAATATTAGAGCTTAAAATATACAAACATTAAACGTTTATTTTGTTTAGGGGATTATAAAGTAAGCTATTTACCCCACTTTTCTGAAGCTCAAAAATAGGGTTATGTTTTCAGCGCGTTCGTATGTAGATTCCTTTGTTCCCTTGTATCTTTTAAACCAGTAAACCGATTTTAATAAATTATATATTATTAGATTTATCTTGATGGCGCATGTGTTACTGATTAAATTAATTTAGTTTAAGCAGTCGGTGTTTTTGTTTTGTTTTTGTCACTTTTGTTACAGTTCTTAACCTCGATTTCTATTGTTTGTGAGACATTGTGTATTGAATGGCGGAACTAAACTTCGTGCATTGAATTGTTACCAGAGAAAGAAATTAAAATAAGTCATTCCGTCGTGTGGGATTCGACCCAGAATTGTCGCGCTTACAGTCAGGTCTCTAATAACGTTACTTAGAATCACATAGAATAAGTCTTATTTACCGCAGAGTACGAAATTGGATTACCAATAAAAAAAATCTAAAGCAAACAATTCAAACCCTTTCAATTTCTGAGTAACGTTGATTAATTTTAATCAAATTCGAGCTAAATTTCGTTTATATAACAGAAAAAAGGGTTTTTAACCACCAATTGACAAGAATCGAGTCATTGATCAATTCTGTCAGAAATGTTAAAATGTATGAGAGATGAGAACGAACGTGCCTTTTAATATATTTAAAATTGTAACAATCTATCATTGAAATATTTATTTAGGTATACCTATAGGTGAACAAGAATTAGCAGAGTAGATAGTGTAACATATACATATATGTGGGTGGAAATTCATAAATTTGCTTATATCTTTTTAGATTCACGGTTTATTCCGCACATAGCAGGGTAGCGAGAGAGGAAACTTGAGAACCTAGTGTTAAGACATGCCGTTCCTATTAAGATACTTCCATTCCCCACTTCTCGTCGAATTCTGGAGATATTTCGTGTTGAATAGCGAAACTCAAGACACCGCTTTGCCTCGACACCAGAGTGAAAAAATGAAAATCTTAAATATCTCACTTCTTTGAGTGGTTATTTGTTGAATTATTTTGGCTTATCTTAAATTTGTAATGTAACTTCTTAAAGTGACAATGTATTCGAAATGTGTCATATGTTAAGTATAAAATACGTTTAGAGAGAGAGGAATGTTTGAAATTCATACTCTATTTCCCGCAATAAGCAAAAATTGTCTATTCATCCATCATCATCATCTATTACTATTTCATATTTTACTTGAAAAAAAGAACTTCTTAAAAGAAAAACTAATAGTGTTTTCTCCAATCAGTATAAATATTTATTCTATACACCGGTTCTGATCAAAAGTATCTCTTCTCTTCTCTCAAAACTCTGATTTCTCAAAGGTAGCTCAAAATGATTAGAATCGGCAAAACCAACTGAGCGAGCCGTTTCACATGTCTACAATGCAAACATGTAATCCTGCTACCATAACTAGGGGGCACAGAGTAGGAGACTCGCAAATATTATAAGTATGGAAATTTTATTATTTTAATGTCCAAGTATATCGTTGTAAGTACGCTAGGTTTGTTATTTTTATTAGTGAATTTAGTTTTTTTATTAAGTTTACATTATTATAAAAAAATAATTGAACATTACCACGATTGAATTTTTAAGAATCTTTTTAAATAACTAAGATTTTTACTCTAACTCATTAAGAAAGTACTTATACTTAACCTTTTTAACCGCTTCGCTGCTCACAGTCGTGTTTTTTTATCAGATTATACAATCTGAGGAACTCCTAACAATTGGTTACAGTACGTGTAAAATGCATTATACATAAACCTACTCGACAATTTTCATATTATATATTAATTTAAAAACGGCGTTGAATTCCGTCACTGTCTCGACCATACCACTTACCATATTACCCTTACCTTATGTCTACGGAATACAGCGTGAAGCGCGTGAATTTCAAAAAACTTGTCGATATATCATAGTATTAAATATTTACTATATAAAAAAATATATATTTAACTTTAAAATGCAATAATCAAAAGCGATACCACATCCAAAACTCGTTCATCAGAGCAAACAGATCCGTGCGGCAAATGAACGTTTACATTCGCCCTCATGTGATTGCAAATTGGACGCTACGATATCGTCTGTCATATCCAAACTTGTACTAATTGAGATTTGCATAATGCGACCGTTCTGTGTTTGCTTCTGTGGAAATAGCTTCACGCTTTTTCCTGCATGGTAGGGATAGTGGGAAGGTAAGGGGAACCTAGTATTAACACATTCCATTCTCCGATTTCCGCTCAATTTTTGAGAAATTGAATGCAGTCGGGTGGCTCTCAACGCCGTGTTTTGTTTTACCAGAGTAATTAAAGGAGTGACTAAACTCTAAATTTCTCAATTCCCTCTGCCCACTGTGCTGTGACGGGATACAGAGCTTAAACTATTATACGGGAAGTCGCTGGGTGTGAACAGTGAGGGATCATTAATCGTGGACATCCTTAGCGAAGGTGTGGTCCAGCAACGGAAGTAAAAATAGCTTTGACGACAAACTATTACATATATTTATAAATATTTTTTTCTATTACTGCATTCCATTTTAATATTATTGTCATAGATTTGAGTAACTAATAGAAACAGTATACTTCTCTAGCGTAAGCCACAACGGTACTAAGCAATAATAATAACTTTTCAAATTGAAAGTAACTAAATTTTATGTTTTAATAAATTGGCAAAAGCGTTCTTAAATGGTTGAATGGAAAGAGCACTTATATTTTTGGCTCTGCTATCGAAATATTTATTTTGGGACTAATTTCTTTGCGTAATCCTATCCTAGCGCAATTGGAATGTATGTGACTTCAAATGTTATAATCGTGGGTTCGATTCTTACTTTCTGGTAAAAAAAAAATAATTTTGAGTAATTATACAAATCACGGTGCTAAGTTTTATAGATTGTCAAAAGCACTGATTAATAAATAGTGTCTTATTATTGTAAAATTCCCGCTATAGAAATAGAAATCAATGGACAAAAAGGCTTTTTAATATATTTTTTTTAATTTAACACAATTGTACGCAGAGGATGTCATGGTGCAGGGGCACAAGCATATGGTTATAAATTCTTCGCGCAGTACCAGGGCATCGTGCGGCGTTGAGTTCCGCTACTCAATAACAATGTCTCAAAAAATTCGGCTTAAAATGGGGAACGGCTTGTTTTAAGACTAGGTTCCTTCTGCCTAACCTGCTATATACGTGCGTGAAATAGAAAAAAAATCAATTGTAGAAAAACAAAACTTTTTAATATGCATATGTTTAATATAATATGCACATATATATATAAGTAAGAGAGTACTAAAAATTTTACAAAAAAACCCTATATGGACCCAACGATTAATCTTTTCCCGCAACAACTCCATTGCGGCTACTTTATGGCTCTTCTAAATCCTTCGTATTTCATCCTAATATGTACAGCGTGATAAGGGATAGCAGCAGGATAAGGGATAGCTGTAATTTTTGTGTTGTGGTGTACTGGTGGATCAAACTAGACAAGAGACGAGAAGACGGAGTTAGGTTAGGTTCGATTATTATTTATTAAAAAAAACTTTGGTAAGATACAGATGCCTGCTATATGCTCACCTAATTATGTTGTTTATTTGTTTTAATTTTATAAGTTAACTTGGTAAATTGAAGATATTATAATAATATAGATAGGATATTGTTAATAAGCTATCGCTCTAAATTGTCTAGATTCTGACATCCCATAACTCTAGGACATTATGTAACTATAAAGGAAAGTCAAGGACAGACCTAAAAATTGCAGGCCACAAAAAAGTATAATTATATGTCAAAAACTGAAAACCATATACATAATATTCTGCTCTTATTTTAACCATTTGTCTGTCTGTAAAGAGCAGTATCGCATTTCTTAGTAATATAGACAGAGAAAGAATGAGCAATGGGTGAATAGAAAAAAAAATATGATTAATGAGACGAGAGTTCTTCACAATTTATCTCAGATAACCCGATTAGAACGGATTGCCTTTGAGAACTTTAGATAAAAACGTTACTTGACACTTACTTGGCCAAAATTAATGGTTGGCCATTTTTCTTTACAGAACTTCACTTTATTTAGACATCATCTGTTAAAAACAAGACGGTATCATATTTTAGGTGACTTCGAAAAGGATTGACTCGTCAATTTGAGGCGAGTTTGGTGATAACATCTTTTTCAGACTTTTTTTTAAGTTTCACGATGTATCATCGTACGTAGCAAGGTACGCAAAGGGAACCTAGGACAGTCCGTTTCCATTAAGACACTTTCCCCGTGAATTCTGAAGGTATTGCGTATTTAGCGGCGGAATTAAACGCTGTGCTTTTGCCTTGTTATTAAATATTTAATTTCCCCGAATGGGAATATAACCTGTAGCACGCTTCTACCCATGGCTGGCTTTAATAATAAATACTTATTTTTAATAGACGTTTTTGGGTCCTTTAATCCTGAATTTTGTAATATCAGTGAAAATTGTCATAAAGCTATCTTATCCATATGACTTTTATATTTGGCAGCTTTATATATATATACAACTATAAATTGTATATAGTATGACAGATGAATTGTGGTCGAATGCTCACTGTGCTCGTCCATTGAATTGCAACGCCGTTTATTTGAGCAGGAACCGAGCTGGTTCCCTTATCATTTGTAAGTTATAAAGGAACTTTATTGGTATGGAATATATATTTTTTATATGTAAATAAATTATTTAAGATATTTTCTTCATTTATAAGCTTCACGCTGTATCCCGCACACAAGAGGCAGAAAAAGCCTAGTGACACTCCGTTCCTCACTTTCCTCCGAATTCTGGATGGAGAAATGGAGAAATGGAGAAGTGAAAAAAAAAATCCAAATTTGAAACCCAATAACTTTCACATTTATCTCTTACTAAATAAATATCACTGTATTCCGATCAGGTTTCTATTTTGCGTTGCATTTTTGTTCGAAGTTAATCAAATTAATTGATTGCTTGTTATGAAATTTTTCAAACTAAATTGTATTTCAATAAATGAAACGGGACTAACAATCTCTTTCAACTAATCCCTACATTAATAGGTTATGGCTGATATTATTTATAGTAGCTTATGGCTTATTCCAAAAAATTTTTTTTTACACTATAGAGGTCACAGGCTTGAAATATTTCTAAGAGACATTGATATTAAGCTGGATTGATACTCTCTTTTATACCGTTTAATTGTGCGGCGTTGGGCTTTGCCTCTCAACCCGCAGTGCCTCCAGAATTCAGCGGAAAGTGGGGAACGGAAGTGTCGTAAAAAGAACGGAATATCTTAACTCTACTAGTTTTCCAGGTTCTCTCTGCCTGTGCGTAATACTGCATGAAGTTAAAAATACGTCTAATATAAATTTGGACAGGAACCGTAAAATTAAAAAAAATGTACATATATATATCACAATATAAAATTTTCTGTCTCTCTGTGTAATAAACACTTTCTTTCTGGAAATAACTAATTTGATTAATGTGCGTCCACGATAGTGCCGTAATTATGAAAAATATTTTTAAAGCAGTTGAACAAAGCCAACTTTACTTTATATATAATATTTTTACATATTTATCTTAATAATACTAGGTATTAAAATATCTAACTCAAATGTACCGAAATAGAAATTATGTTTTTTTATATTTCTTATATCGTTTATAGAACATTACATAAATAACTTAAATAAAAAAGGCAGCTGAAAAGCTTCAAAAGTACATACTAATATACTTTATTTAGATGAATTAAAAATAAAAAAACCCATACTAAAATTCTTATATCTTCTCGGTCCCCAGGTTTACTCTGTCTACCCCGCTATTTGCGGGATACAGCGTGAAGCTAAAAAAAGTGTAACACGTAATACAAATGTATTTCATTGACTGTTAAGATAATCTATAGTATAAGTGCCTGAGATTACACAACAGCCTCACTTTATACCTGTACTAACTGTATAATTCAGTTTAGTTGAGCGAAACGAGGGCAGGCAGGTTATAATTATAACTAAGAGCTATTTATAAGTAAGATGTTGGATGGCTAGGTCTATTATTTAATATTTTCATTTCCTTGCTCCGGTAATGAGGCAAGGTGCAGCGTTAAGTTCCGCCACTTAACACGCAATGCCTCCAGAGTCGAGGGAAAGGTAGGGAACGAATTTTAATAATAACGGAGTTTTTTAACACTAGGTTCCCTGGTACTTATCTAAAAAAGAAAAGTTTTATAAGATATAACGTTAAATTGACAAGATACTACTTTAAAATTTTATTCGTTTGTCCTCCATTGCAAGTCCAAATTGCTTGTCAAGTAGTGGAACTTAACATCGCTATTTACCTTGTTATTACAAAGGAAAAATGAAAATAATTCATTCCTCCAAGTGGAAATCGAACCCATAACTCGTTACATTTGTTTTTTTACATACGCTTCACTGCCTGTAACTTTTCTTTTAAAATACTAATAAAGAAACTCAGTAGTTTTCTTACTCTAATTACAATTAGGATGATCTTGTATCAATTAGATCCTTATTAAGGGATTACGAGTAAATTGATCTAGTTTGTAAAGATAAAACGTATTTCTGTTTCATTAGAGGGAGCAGGCGTCGGTCTTTTAGCCAATTGCTTAGATTTAATAAATATCTTAGTTTTGCTTCGTTGGTTTGTGTCGAACCTTTTTTTTTTATTAATACTATTAAATCTAATGATTCGTCGTAGTGGGTTTGACATTACTATCGGGAAAAAACAAATCTTTCAATTTTGTGTTAATTTCTTCCATTCAATATTGCACCTCGAAAACTGAGCTGATATTGAAGATTGGAGTGTTTTATCACTAACTACTTACTCGGATATATAAATATTTTAGAAATTAAATAAAAAAATACAGAAAAAAATGAGAAACTAATGTAATTAACAAAACCCATTTAATATTAGGTACGTATACCTATACTAAAATATAAATAGTAAGTAATAACTACCAATATTTATTTCCCTTTATTTTTAAATATAAATAAAGTGAAAAACTATTGATTTTGGAAGAAATTTCCATAATGTCACAAACTTTAAACACACGTAATTATACAAAATAATAATTTACATCTCTACTATGATTTTTTTAAGCCCTAATTTAATTATGAACATGCTAATTTGTTTAATATTTTTGTTTCAGGTAAGTTTTTATATCACAGTTTTGAACTAAGCTACAGGAAAATACAGTGTAAGTTTATAAAAGAAGCCATATAATCTTATTAAATATCACAATTTTATCGTTTTCACCAAGAGAAGGACCAAGAGTGGGAAATTTTGATTGAAAATCGAATATAAAGAACAAACATCGATTTTCGATGATCTATATAGATTTATGTATAGCTTATTTTTTATATTTTAATAATAATAATAAATTTATTTATAATATATGTACATTTATATAAACTTTTGCCCATACTGTATGGTATGGGCACAAGCCATGGATAGCATAGTTTCAAAGTACCCGTTTATATTTTATAGTTCAGCGCAAGGATAAGCTATAAATTCCACTGACCTCC
Source organism: Heliconius cydno galanthus (assembly GCA_036379175.1). Classification (NCBI taxonomy): domain Eukaryota; kingdom Metazoa; phylum Arthropoda; class Insecta; order Lepidoptera; family Nymphalidae; genus Heliconius; species Heliconius cydno. The sequence continues at coordinate 36,058 of JAKRZM010000249.1, forward strand.
AAACTTGAAATTGAAAATGGGTTATGGTGTGGAAATTTCTATGATTAATGCATTAAATTACCCATCCTCGATTGTAGCAGAGATAACTTGAATAAACTTTATATTTACGACCAACTGTCAAAAATTGCTTTTTATTACGCTTTTGGTTGATTTTATTCATCTTCTACAGCTTGTGATTTGATTCTTTTTTTTATTTAATTTTGATAGGTCTGTACCTTTTATATCTCTTTCAATGGCAGAATCTAAAAAATATGTTAATTTTTCTTCTTTAGCTTCATGCTGTGTTCCGCATTTAGAATAGGTAGATAGAACTTTGCATTAAGATAGTCCGTTTCCCATTTTCCGCCGAATTTCGAGGCATTGCGTATTTAGTAGCGGAACTTACCATTGCCCAAATGAAGCCCTTGTTACCAGAATGAAGAAAACAATATGAAGAGTTGAATCACTGCGCCGCGACGGCCTCAAAATTACTATGATAATTGATGGTTGATGAAGTTCTCTCTCTGGAGGTCTTGCTAAAGCAAATAATTAATTGGCAAGCAGTAAATAGTCATGTAAAGCTCGACAGTCAAAGGTAGGCTCTATTATGGTCGTTGATGTTGCCCGTTTCCTTCATAATGGAATATTAGATTTTACCAGTAAGTCGCCTAAGGCTGTTCAACTGACCATTTGTACTTGATCTCCAAGACCCCCTTATCTGTCTATTTCGAGATAGGCATCGACGGACCTTTTTGAAATGGTAAGTACGACGTGTTTGAAGGGAAGTCTCCTTGANCTACATTTCAGTGCCGTCAACTATTTCTCTAGTAATGGAATATTAAATTCAATCATGATTAAAACTTGTTTTATTTATATATTTCGTTAGTTATTTGTATATTTTTAAGAAAAACAAACAGTGTACTTTTTCTCTACTTTCCAGTCAATTAAGAGCCGAAAGTAATTTATTCTCTTGATTTTGAAATAAAAATGTTTTTAATAAAAAAAACACGTGATTACGATATATTTTCTAAAAAACTGTACTCTTCTTAAATATTAATTAAACTATTCCAATGTTTATCAGCTTCATGCTGTATCCCGAACACAGCAGGGTAGAGAGAGGGTATCTAGTGTTACGACACTCCGTTCTCCAGTTCCCGAATTTATCGAGGCATTGCGTCTTGAGTGATAGAATGGAATTCATTCCCTTGAGGGATGATCGAACTTACCACCGTCACGTTCCAATGGTTATTTACCGAAAAATCCACACTTTGGAGTTGTTACGGAACACTTTTAACGCAACTTATTTCCTCGACATGTAGATTACAGTAGGTTTTCCTGAGACCGTGTGATGAATGTTCTTACGTAACCGTAAGCAGTTAACTGACGCCATTGTAAACTAAATTCTATTGTTCTTACAATAAAGTTGGAATTGCGTCGGTTTTTTTATATTGCTGAAGCGGAAAAAAGCTTTAGATGTAAACATATGTGTTCTTCTATGTACTTTTTTATCTTTAGACATCTCCCGCGTTTTCGCGAAGGCGGGGTGAGCTTAGTGCTAAGGCACTCCATTATTCTTTCTTTTCCTAAATTGAGGCTATATCCCGCACATAGCAGGGTAGGGAGAACGAAACTGGGAATATAGTGTTAAGATACTCCGTTTCAATTAAGACTTTCCGCCAAGTTTTTTCAGTGGCGGAACTCAACGCCGTGGTCGGTTCCGTTATCAGGAAAAATTAAAATATTACAATTTTCATTTCCACGAGTCAGAATCGAATCCAGAAGCTGTCGCGTATACAGTAGCATGTACATATGTATGTATTTCGCCACATGTATGTAGAGAGGTTTTTTTTTGTAAATATATTTATTGTTTTACCTAAGATTGTTTTTGTGGACTTTAAAACATAAAATAGATATTTAAAATCGTGCTATATTAATTCTGAATTTCAACTTCAAAGTATAGTTCAAATTCAAATTCAAACTTGGACGCGTGCACTTTCGTCAGTGCGTTGTATAGGCACAAAAATACACTATTTTTCAACATTTATAGCAATTTATAGGCCAAAATAGAATTTTCATAAAACTAAACCAACACCAAAAAAAAGGGTTCCATAAAAAAATATCTTGCAAAACAAACGATTCAAAATGAAATAGCGCCGATTTGTCAGTCCCCTGTTTACTGAAGAATTAACGGTGTCTCTACCCAAGTTATTTGTCACCCGGGATCTCGACACATTCGCCTTCGCATTTTTTTAAGTACGATTAAAAAAAGTTTATTTATTTGTTTTGTATGTTTTGTAGGGATGTCTGTATAACTGCACTGTTGCAGCGTTGAGTTCCACTACCTAATACAGAATGATTCCAGAATTCGGCATAAAGTGGAGAATAGAAGTGTTTTAATGAGAACGGAGTATCTTAACACAAAGTTCCTAAGTTCTCTCTGCCTACCCTGCAATGCGCGGGTACAGCGTGAAAGTGAAAAATAAATTTCAATTTTATTTTTTACCGCTTCGTAAGTAATCTATACTAATATAATAAAGCGGAAGAGTTTGTTTATTTGTTTGTTTGAACGCTAAGATCTCTGGATCTACTGGTCCGATTTACTATGTTTTTGTTTTGTATGAAAGCTGCATTCTTCAGAAGTGCTATATAACATTACATTACACATATATACTAATAAATTAAAATACTTTCTAATTTGACATGCAATTTATTCTGCCATGTTAATAACAACCATCGTTGCTAAGCAACGGTTTGCAAAGTTTCTTGGTTGTTTTAAGAAAACGTCACCCAAAATGAACTTATATTTCGATATTCATCCTTATAAAAATAAATATATTATATAATATTTAATAAATATTCTTATAGTTCAAGCAGGCGTAGCCGCGTCCGGGTCCACTAGTATAATAATAACTCTTGATTGTACAAGTAAATTACTTTCTAGAATAGCAATGTGAGTGTCGGTGCTAATTGTTGAACGGAGACGTCGTTATTTAGACGAATGGGTAGTAAAAGCTCATAATTTGGGTCTAGCAACATTTTACGGGCTTGAGAGAACTGCTTCCTGGTAGAATGTGTCAGTTTTTTCAATAAAAATTTTTGCTTATGTGAATTTACTTGTATTAGTTATATTTTTTATTTTTTTAGTTGGACTCTATATCCTACATTTATTCCGGTACGGCAGAGGGAACATAATATCAATGGCAACGGGTTAGCTATAAGTTATAAGTTGATAATTAGTATCTACAAACCCAAGGAAACCCTCTTTAAAAATAATTATTTCTATTTATTATTTAATTCATTAATACGTTTAAACACAATATAATAAATTGCATATATTAATTTAAAAATAATCACTTTATTTTGTCTAAGCAATTTCCTCGTCCCAGCCAACATTTATGTTCTAAGAAAATTTATGAGCCCTGGATTTTTCTTAGAGGTATTTAATACTCTATTAAGAGAGTATCGATTTACTCAGTTTTGCATAAAATTGTTTTCATTAGCCGTTGACGCAATTTTCTTTGTAACGTTTCCTCTTAAAATATTCTTTTGACTACAAAGCTTATCTGAATTAATTGAATACTTTTGAAGATTTATATTTTCTATTTTAAAANCGCCAAGTTTTTTCAGTGGCGTAACTCAACGCTGTGCTCTGCCGCGTTATCAGGAAAAATTAAAATATTACATTTTTCATTTCCACGAGTCAGAATCGAATCTAGAAGCTGTCGCGTATACATATGTATTTCTATTCGTCACGTGTACGTAGAGAGGTATTTTTTTGTAAATATATTTATTCTTTTACCTAAGATTGTTTTTGTGGACTTTAAAACATAAAATAGATATTTAAAATCGTTCTACATTAATTCCGAATTTCAACTTCAAAGTATAGTTCAAATTCAATTTCAAACTTGGACGCGTGCACTTTCGTCAGTGCGTTGTATAGGAACAAAAAAACACTGTTTTTTATAGTAATTTATAGGCCAAAATAGAATTTTCATAAAACTAAACCAACACCAAAAAAAAGGGTTCCATAAAAAAATATCGTGCAAAACAAACGATTCAAAATGAAATAGCGCCGATTTGTCAGTCCCCTGTTTACGGAAGAATTAACGGTGTCTCTACCCAAGTTATTTGTCACCCGGGATCTCGACACATTCGCCTTCGCATTTTTTTAAGTACGATTAAAAAAAGTTTATTTATTTGTTTTGTATAGGGTTATGGATAAGGATAGGGAATGCTTCTAGAATTCGGCTTAAAGTGGAGGATAGAAGTGTTTTAATGAGAACGGAGTGTCTTAACACAAAGTTCAGTACAGTAAAAAAATTTCAATTTTATTTTTTACCGCTTCTTCTTTCTTCTTTTTACCGCGTAAATAATATGATAATAACCCTTGATTGTACAAGTAAATTACTTTCTAGAATAGCAATGTAAGTGTCGGTGCTAATTGTTGAACAGAGACGTAGTTATTTAGACGAATGGGTAGTAAAACCTCATAATTTGGGTCTAGCAACATTTTACGGGCTTGAGAGAACTGCTTCCTGGTAGAACGTGTCAGTTTTTTCAATAAAAATTTTTGCTTATGTGAATTTACTTGTAGTAGTTATATATTTTTATTTTTTTAGTTGGACTCTATATCCTACATTTATTCCGGTACGGCAGAGGGAACCTAGTGTTAAGTCACTCGGTCCCTCAATTCCTCTAAGATTTTCGAGACGTTACGATGAAATGCAGATGTACGTCTCTGTTATGTTGGTAGTAGTGCGAGGAAATGAAAATAATTCATGACTCCGAGTGGGAATCACACCCACTAACGTCGCATTTGTAGTATCAGTAACCTCATATTTATAATCCTATTTAATTGTGATGTAATTTTTTTCTCTGTCGAATTATGTCATTGTTATTTAATTTGTTTCTTATTCTGAGGTATTTATTATTTAGTTCTTTGTTTTGTTCAATTTTTTCCTATGAGAAAAAAGTGAGAGTAGAGAAAATTTTCCGTCGTTTTATTTATTCTTTAGAAATAAAAAAGTAGTTGTAGTCTTATTTTAACGGCAACGGGTTAGCTATAAGTTGAAATAGTATCAAAAAACCCAAATGAATCTCTTTAAAAAGCGTTATTTCTATTTATTATTTAATTCATCAATTCGTTCAACCACAATATAATAAATTGCATATTTTAATACAAAAATAATCACTTTATTTTGTCTAAGCAATTTCCTCGTCCCAGCCAACATTTATGTTCTAAGAAAATTTATGAGCCCTGGATTTTTCTTAGAGGTATTTAATACTCTATTAAGAGAGTATCGATTTACTCAGTTTTGCATAAAATTGTTTTCATTAGCCGTTGACGCAATTTTCTTTGTAACGTTTCCTCTTAAAATATTCTTTTGACTACAAAGCTTATCTGAATTAATTGAATACTTTTGAAGATTTATATTTTCTATTTTAAAATTTTATAAATTAACTTGTTGTTACTTTGTTTAAATTTGTTTTTAAATATTTCTCCGTTTTCCTTGATGTCTCAGTGATTATTTTATATTAATTTTAAATGATATAGAGGTTATCGTGGCGTGGGGGCACCAGCGTGTATCTGTTAACGGGACGATTTTGGGCTCGATCCCATTCGAGAAAATTAAACAAGCCGCCATCCTCTAATCAACTCGTAATGCTTTTAGAATCCAGCGAAATATGGGGAACAATAGTGTCTTAATGAGAACGGAGTATCTTAACACTAGGTTTCCAAGTTTCCTCTGCCAAATCTGCTGTGTACATCGTTACGAGAACAATAGTTTATTTCCTTGAACGGGAATCGAATCCACAACCTGTCGTATTTACCCCGTTTTGACCCTTGTCTCAATTGACATTTCTTTTTCTCATTCTATACCCAAATACCTTATCTTTTGAAATTATATACAGAATGTTTGATCGTACACCCACCTGATGTTACACACATAAATCCCTATTATCTCAAAAGAAACCAACGGAAAATATGTGTCTAATGAACCCTCCCCTGCTTTTAATTAAAGAACACCAAAGCGAAATGAAACACAAATTACGAATACGTACGTCAATGTTTACCTCTCCGCTTGCAAAAGCTTCAAACTTATTCTTTTATTATATTTTGGTTGGATTTCGAACTGTAATGCCTTATAGCATTTTTTAATGAAAATCTAAAGTAGTAAGTCGTTTTTTTATGCTTCATGTTGTATCCCGTAGACTGGGTTCGGTATAAGGAAATTAGTGTCAAAACTCTCTGTTTCCAGCGCACCGTGCAATTTTTCAACTATTGCGTGTTGATTGGAGGGACTCAGAGACCTGTCTGTTACTAGAACGACGAAATTAAAATAATTTCTTCGAGTGGAAATCGAACTCACAATCGTTGCGTTTACAATCAGTCGCTGCGCTATTGTGCCATGATTTACACAGACAAACTTTATTGACTTGACTGAATATTTGATATTAATTGCAGTTGCATACCTCCACGAGATCCCGAGGCAAGTATTCTTGACAGAAGGACAGACGGACGACAATCTAATTCTATAGTAATTTTCCGTTCTTAGCTCTTGAGGTATGGAACCGTAAGTAATCTAGACAAATTCCAAAAACAACCGATTCCTCAAATACTCAATCCATTACTTGAACACAAAATTTAGAATCTCAAACTATTAGTAGAAACAGTATTGAACTGACAGCAGGATTTTACGGTGTACCGCATCCGGGTGATATGATACAGCTTACAGGCCTTTAGGAGTGCGACTGCGGTTGTACTAAGAAGATCTAGATTGCTCTATCTCGCTTAGATCTGTATGGGTTCTGTTGAGATTAAGCGACATTTCGTTGATGGAAGCATAGCCTATTTAAGCGAATTAAGCTCCAATCTATGCCTATGGAATCTGCTTTTTTTGAGTTAAAAAATTATTAGTTTTTCAGTATATTTCCCATAAAGAAAGCGAAGATAACGTAGAACCAAAACACTCGATTTTTTTAGATTCACTACGTATCCCGCTCATAGAAGGGTAGGCAGAGGTATCCTGTGGCCTAGTGTTAAGATATTTCGTTTCTACTCTGCCGATTTTTTTAAGCATTGAGAGATTTGCCTTTACGGTACCAGAAGGAGCTAATTAAAAGATAAAATATTTCATTTCTATTTAACTTATACAGACGCTTCTACCGCCTGTGAAACTTGTGCCCATTTATTCACAGTCCAAACGGATAGACAGACCACTGAGTTCTTTACGCAGATGTAACAATGACTCGACTAGTATGTAACTCTCTGTATATTAGAAATGTGCCAGTCTTTTACAAACGACACTAGTTTTAATCGAGTTTCACAGTTTTGTGATTGTGAATAGTTCACGTCGACGTTGACTGATGTTGAACTTTAGTGTCTACAAGTGAACCGATAATGGAATAAGTTGGTTTAATTATTTAAATGGGTATTTTAGTTTTTATATAATTTGATAAGATCTATGTCTGATTATGAGTTCGAAAAGCTCCCGTTGCAAGTTTGCGTATGTGGTTTTCCTTATCACTGTGGTGTAGAGGGACGGCGGCGTTTAACCAACGCAAATTTAAATTTTTTTTAATTCGAAAGTATTGATTCTCTGATTGACAAAATACAGCGTTGGGTTCCGCCATAGTGGAACGGTCTACCCGCGGCAGTGTTTCCAGGTTGGTACGATATGGGTACCTTTAAAAAGCGCGTCTATCTCCACCTCAAAGGCCGGCAACGCACCTGTAGCTCCTCTGGTGCTGCACGGGGTCGTGGGCGGCGGTGATCACCATCAGGTGACCCTAACGCTCGTTTGCCTTGTCCTTTT
>JAKRZM010000249.1:44529-112872 GCA_036379175.1 Heliconius cydno galanthus
TGCGCCACGACTGGTCTCATATTTATTTATACGATAGTAAATTAACAAGATTTAGCAGAGCTTTCATAAATATGACAGTTAGCTATAAATTATAACAACGTTACATAAGTTAACGCAGCAGTTGTCACACCAGCCAGACTGCTGCAAACCAATCGAAATACCAATTCTCAATTCACAAATACCAATTCAAAGGGGCGTTACTATAGGCCAGTGGTTCTCAAATACTTGTGAGAACTTGTGAAACGTGTGTTTCTTAGGAAGTGGTTTTTTGAAGTTAACCATTCAGTGGAATTGACTGAATCTTTAAGATATATTTGCCATACCGTAGCTAATTATTTTACTATATACAATGCTTATCATTGAAGGTGTACCGCATTTTTTTTATTATTAAAAACAACGTAAAATTAATAAGGTAAGCGAAACAAAAGTTATTATTGTTGTAGTGTTAACCACTTTGAACTTACTTTGTTTTCATTGTGTGCCACAAAATCTAATTTGATAACAGTTACACATAAAAGTTTGAGAATCTCTGCTATGTATATATATATATATACATATATATTTATATATCCATATGTCTGTCTGTATTGTGTACAAGTATGTATGTACATGACGGATAGTCGTTTCGAACGAAAAATTCCATTAAAGCGCTATTTACACAGCTCTCGGCTACGTGCTGTCGCCCGATTTTCGAATGATTTTATTGAAGAATTTATTTTTTTGTGCGATCAAATTTTTGGTTAATACGTATTATTATCGTTTCATTTTAACCCAGAGAGAAACAGAGAGAGAGTTCCGTTTTATAATTTTCGTTGATTTTAAAGTGTGGTAAACCTGTTACCATCGTGAAACACTTTCCGAATATATAAACATGAATATATTTATTGAAATTGTTTCCTTTATATAATATTTTTATAAATTCTTTGTCTTCTTTGTTTATATGGTTATATAAGACTAATTGTACATTTTATTCTTTCACAGTACTTAAAACAAATTTCCTCTAAAATTTGGACATGAGAATACTTGCTAAGATTGAAAAGTAATAAACAATTAAAATATAAAATTTTAATTTAATATTAACATTAAAAATGTTTTTAAAATGAAACCATTTTTGTCACTCCAAAAAATAGGTTAAGAACCGTAATCTCCGCAACAAAAACGCGGAAGAGCAAACGGGATATTTTTCCATTGCGTTTGAAATGTATTTTTGTACTCTGCTTTCGTCGACAAAATGAAAAACAAAGCTTACAGAGCAAACACACGTATATACTCGTACCTGCTCGGGGGAAGTACGTGAATAAAAATATAGGTTTGGTGGTCAAACGTAGATGTTTTTCCATAATTGTTGTATTAAATTATGTTTGTATTTCGATAATAATAATTATAAATATTACCTAATCGATTTTTTTGTTGATTTTAGAATACATTTTATTAACGTTTTTTTTAACCATACCAGGGTAACTGAGGAAATTAAGTGTTAAGACACTATTTCTATTTCTCTATTTAGAAAAATATTGATTGTAACACATAGATGCCATAGATTTTTTATCCATATATATCTATACAGAATTAATTTAAAAATATACTTGTTTAAGTCTTTTTTTAAATTTGGAACTACATAAATGTATTATATTAGTTTAATTTGCTCGAATGTTTGGACGGTATCCAAAAGGCTAAAGATTAAATACGGTGAACCAATTTAATCTAAAACTTCTCTTCTTTTCTCTTTTTTGTTCATCTTAATGATAATTTAAAATGTCATATTGTTGTGTTATAAATTTCTAAATCGACATTTTCTTTACTGAGAGCTAAATCACCAAAGTATGCATAAAATCTTAATTTTAGTTTGTAAATAATTAATAAGGAATCTAGTGTTAAGAAATTCCTAATTTTCAAGACTGTGTGTGTTAAGTAGCGGAACTTAACGCCATGGTCTTATCAGTTCTTATCAGTGCAATGACAAGTAAACAACACAACCCCCAAGGGATTCGAACTCACAGCCGTCACACTTACAGCCATACTTTGTCCTACTGTACCACGACAGCTACAAATTCATATAATTTTTGGATTAAGCATATTCCAACAAAACTGCAGAGGCGTCATTAAAAATGTACTCTTTACAAGTCTATACTTTAAGTTGATAAATGCAACCTACCCGCTCGACCTCCACTGTGCAAGCACTCACACTCATAGTATATTATGTATGTTAATTAAGATTTTTGACCGTGCAGGCAACCACGTATAATTTGTACTAAGTTGATTTAAATATTAATTTTATTTTGGTATTTCTGTTTCTTTTTCACACCAATTTCAGACAAGAATTTTGGAGGCATAAGTGTTGAGTGGCGGAATACAACGCTTCAAGTTAGAATCGAACCCACAATTTGTAGCGTTCACATGCCCACGCCTGTGCCCCTACGCGATGACTGGCTTCTTTTTTCCTGTTTAATCGAAATAATAAGATTTTTTTTCCTTGGTTCTTTATTATTCATATTTTAGATTGATAGTCGTTGATCGCACTTTTGTTGAAACTTAAAATCCCATTTTTCCCGTTCCCGTATTAATTTGGAAACCCTCTCTTTTAAACAATCATGGCACAGAGGCACAAACATGTGATTGTAAACGCGACGGTTGCGGATTCGATTTCCACTCGGAGAAATTAAATATTTTATATTGCCTTTTTCTCGCTCTGGTATCGAGGCAAAGCGCGGTTAAGTTCCGTCTCTCAACAGGCAATGCATATACAATTACTAGTGGACCCGGACGCGGCTACGCCTGCTTCAACTATAAGAATATTTATTAAATATATTCATGAAATTATTTTCAATTCTCAATAGAATTAGTAAGAAAATATAAGCTCAAATAATCAAAAAGAATAATAAGTAGATACACATTATTNAAACTCAACAGTTTACCTTGATTAATTTCTTATGTGTGGTGTGAAATATATTACCCTATATGTAACCAGTAGTGTACCAGTTACAATAAAAGAAGCGCTGCCTCTTCCACCCTGTATTTTTTTATTTAAGCATATTCCAACAAAACTACAGAGGCGTCATTAAAAATGTACTCTTTACAAGTCTATACTTTAAGTTGATAAATGCAACCTACCCGCTCGACCTCCACTGTGCAAGCACTCACACTCACAGTATATTATGTATGTTAATTAAGATTTTTGACCGTGTAGGCAACCACGTATAATTTGTACTAAGTTGATTTAAATATTAATTTTATTTTGGTATTTCTGTTTCTTTTTCACACCTAGTATTAGTTTCAGAGAAGAATTTTGGAGGCATTAGTGTTGAGTGGCGGAATACAACCACGCGCATGCCTCGACACGAGGGCGAAGAAATAAAAATATTAAATATTTCATTTCTTCGAGTTGGAATCGAACCCACGGTCTGTAGCGTTCACAGTCCCACGCCTGTGCCTCTGCACCATGACTGGCTTCTTTTTGGCTGTTTGATTGAAATAATTAGAGATTATTATTCATCATTAAAATTATACTAGTTATCGACTTTTGTTTGCATGGACTAAACTTAAAATATCAAGGAACATGTTGATTTTCGGCGTTCTACGCCGCGTAACTACCTGCTGTGCAATGTCTGTCGACTACACTCATTAACAGAACAAGTTTCATATATATATAAATATATTAATAAACATGAAACAGCTATATAATATTTAAAAAGCAATAACAAAATTTAATATAGGTAAATTGAAGCATCACGAGTGCCATCTTATTTTATATGGGAATCCCGATATACATGTAGGTGTAATAAACCATCTAATTTATTTTTGAGAGAGAAATAACTTTACGGTACTTAAATGTATAAATTATTATTGAAATATTGAATAAAGATAAGATTAGTTATAAATAAGTGTAATTATTATTAGATGAAATTTAATAAATATACTTAAATATTACTAAAATTAAATAAAATAAAAGAGGCCGACGTGTCATAGGGGCTCAAGCTTGCGACTGTAAACCCGGCCGGTTATGGGTTCAATTCTCACTCAGGACAATGAAATATTTAATACTTGAATTTCCTCCTCCTTCGTTGTTTTAATGGATAGCGGAGTGTCTTAACACTAGGTTACCGGAAAACAGTGTGTAGCAAAACAAAAATTGGACTAAAAAGGTGATATCTTTTGGAAAGCAATTAATAAACATACCTTTATTTTTTTACTTAAACAAGTTCTCGATTTAACATAAATAGTTAAGGTTTTATTTAAATTAAGAAATTATTATTAATTAAAAATTATTCAGTGAATAAAAAAAACAGCATTTATTAGTAAAATTTGAATGCGAACCCAATTTTGAATACAAAAAATATATTTTCACTTTAGATTTAGTATTAATATTTTATATGCTGAATCAGGAATCAAAAATTATTTAGCAAATTCGTCGCTATTCTAGCGTAATATGGCGTTCGGGTTATTCGATTTTCACTTGTTGCTAACATTTATTAAATTTTCATAGCCCGTATATAGGTATACCTATATAACTTTGTAGCGAAATCTATCCGAAAGTTAAATATTTCTGTTTTATTATTAAAAGTTTAGACCGTCGTGGCATCGTGGTACAAACGTGTGACTATAAATTTTCGAAGTTATGCTTTCGATTCCCTCTTGAGGGAATGTAGAGTGTAATATTTTTATTTTCTCGCTGTAACAACACAAATCGCGATGTTAGGTTCCGCCATTGAACACATAAAGCCTCCAGAATTCGGCGGAAACTGAGGAACGGAAGTGTCTTAATGGAAACAGATTGTTTTAACAATAGGTTCCCTCTGTCTACACTGCTATGTGTGTGTAATTGATGTTTGTATAAATTTTTTTGGATAGCAGTATAGCTTTAAGTTTCACCAGTGCGAATTAGTTATTTTCAGTTCCCCTCACTGGTAAGAAAAGACAAAGCTCGTGTTAAGTAATAGATACGAATGACTCAGTAAAAGGTTCCCTCTGTCTACCCTATATTAAGGAAACAGCGTGAAATAACTTAGATGCACTGAACTTGATATTTTCATTTTTATGGTATATTATCGAGAAAGCGCGTTAACGAATTCCGCCAATTAATACGCAATGCCTTCAGAATTCAGCGGAATATGAGGAACGGAGTATCTTAACACTAGGTTCCCTCTGCCTATCCTGTTGTATGATATGTATGAAGCTGATTTAAATAATCATAATACGACAATAATTCCGGAACCCATCATGCGTGAGCAACAAACAAATAAAAACAGTCCATGTTTCGTGGAACACGAACTCCAGAAACTTGATCCCCGGGTTTTTGGGAGGAAAGTTTTTCAATTAAGTGCGTCCCAATCGTGCCGGGGCGAATGTCGTAAATTCTTAAAATACTACGTTTTTATTTTCCATTCCAACTTCGAATTTAATGTGCCCCCATTTGGATGTAGATACAGTTGGAATTTTTAATACGCCGTAACTCGGACAATCAAAAAATTTCTTTGATAATTCTTTTGAATAATCATTTTTTGTTACTAATATAATATTTTTGTATTAAATATTCTGGTTGGTACTGTTAAATATAATTGTATTTTTAACCGACTTCAAAAAGGAGGTGGTTGTCAATTACTATATGTTTTCTAATGTAAGTAAGGATGGCTTTGACGTGTTTTGCCTCTCCTGGTAATTTCATTAATGACTGAATGCTAACAGTCTGTTAGCAGGTTTACACTATAAACTGACGATATGTATCCATGTTATCCCTGTGAGTTTCACAAAATGAATTAATGAAGAAAATAAAACAAGCAAATAATATTAAAGCCATACTGGCGACAATAAGATATTTCTGATTATAAATTCGTCCCCACTTGAAGTAATTTATTATTTACATTTCTCTACTTTGATAAGAAAAAATCAGAATGTCACGACGCTAGGTTGTCTTCGCCTACCTTACTAAAAGCGTGATAATGCGTGAAACTAAAAAAAAGCAATAAGGTCTACTTAGTTTCATATGTACGATCAATTAAAATATAATTGAAATTAAGTAAACAAACCAACTTGACATCATCAATATCACTTAACGAAAAAAAGACTTTACTATACACGAAATAAATATCCATATATTTCATATTTTAAATTTCAAATCTCACCAAAAAAACCTACATAAAAATTCACAAAATGTGACCTCAAATTCACCCACAAAGTTCCCCCGAAGCTACCTAGCAGGTACCTGCTACTCATTTATTTGTAAATACACCGACATCCGAAAAGCTGGTAATTGGATTGGCGTGCTATTCATACGACGAATTTATTTCCATACGGAGATTACTCGTCTCGTTATAGCCGACGGTATTCAATTCTGTATAACGTTGAAATTTTATAATTTTGTATTAAAATTATTATTGTTTTACATATTATTTATTTTGTGGTTTTCTTGTGTTTTAATATATGTATTGGGTGGAGCGTAAGATCTTTTTTTGGTGATTGATTTTAATGTTAAGCATTATTGTTTATATTGTGTAAATGATTGTAAATTGTAATAATAATAGATTTCTGTTGAGTTTTATAAAATCTTATAAAATATTGATAAAAAATACATCGTCGCCTTAGAATGTAAACTTGCTGATAGCTAAATTATTATCAGAAAAAGTGAAATATGTTTTTAAAAAAGTATTAGTGATTATGATAGCATAAGAAAGATTTCGAAAATTGATATGTTTTCTCAGCTTCACGCTTTATCCCGTACACAAAAGGATAGGCAACGGAAGCCTAGTATTAAGATACTACGCTCCTCACTTTCCTTGCCTGCTTCACCATATTCTGGCGGCATTGCGTGTTGAGTAACGGAACTATTATATATTAAAATTTTCAATTCCTCATTGGAATGGAACCCATGACCTGTCTCGTTTACTTCTGCCCCTGCGCAACGAGTGACCTTCTTCTTTAACAAGATAACTATTATCAGTATATCAAAGTTTGAATAATTCATGTTGAATACCATCTAATTGCTGAATCGTGCTAAATTGTCGGATGATTGCTCTCTAGGCTCTTCAAAGCCCTTTGTACCAGCATCGAACATATTATTGACCTACTATAGATTATCAACAGATTTTTAATTTTGCTTCTCTTTGAGGAGAATGTTTCTATACAAAATAATCTTCTTTTCCAGCTAAAGAGAGAATTGACGCGAGAATAGGCCAAAATAATAAAAAGGATTCTTTTCGAAAAACTCTATTATTTCTTTTATTTTTTAATAAGGCATCTCGCATATGTCAATATGCAACGGAATTTTAGTATTAGAACACTTCATTCACCAAATTAGCCAGTCAACACACAATGCCTCCAGAATTCGGAGGAAACTGCCCACCGCAAGTGTTTTAATGGGAACGGAGTGTTTATCACTAGGCTTCAAGATTGCTCTACCTATTCTGCTATGTGCAGATACATGTTATGGGCGGGTATTGGTTTAAATTTATGTATATAGAAAAGGATTTAAGTTCACTTCGGCTCTCATTACGATCAAGTGTATTCAATTTTATAACAACGTTGATTAAAATCATTGATTGCTGATATAATTATTGTTTAATGTATTTTGTGTTCTTGTATTTGCTGATATACAGACAGATCAGACAGTATTTTTAAATTGTGTACGTAACATCGGTTGACTATATGCCGTATATAGCAGGGAAGGCACAGGGAACCTGGGAACCTAGTGTTAAGATACTTCGTTCTCATTAAAACACATTTTTACCCCGCTATCCGCCAAATTCTATAGGCAGAGCGAAGATATGAAAATATTAATATTTAATTTCCACGAGTGGGAATCGAATCCACAATTCAACACTAATAAACTGACTGGCCTCTAATAATTAAAATATAGCAATAACATTCAACTCGATGTAATTTAATATAATATAGGTACATAATAAAAACCTACTTGTTGCCAGCAGTTGGGTTAATTTTAATTTATTATTTCAGCACCGACCTAAGTACACAGAATGATTTGTTTCTACTACTCTTTGAATATTTAATGATTTTTACATGGATGTTACATGAGGGTATCTGAAATATTCTTATAACAATATTAGAATATGCTTTTTTAAGAAGAAAAAGTGTATTTATTTCTTTTTTATTATTTTTGTATGCTTTTTTATTATGTTTAATGGTTTTTTAAATCGTGCTAACTATTTGATGCTGTTTTCATTGAAATATAATGAGATATATTTTATTTTTACACGTGATTTTCGTTCTTTCGCTCTGATCGTCCTAGGTTGCCATTGCCTACCCTGCTTTGTGCGTGATATAACGTGAAGCTAATAACAATGAAATATTAAGATAATAATGTTAAAATATTTCATTATATAAGTTTTAAAACAATAAAAACATTTACATAATGCATGTTTTAGCATGCCATAAAATCGGGAAAACAATTTTCCTATCGGTCAAAGTAATAGCTTTACGAAATTGGTAGAAATGGAAAAAAAAATCTATTCAGACGTATTGCGCCCAGTCACGCTGACACGGCGCAATAAGTTGTAGTCAACAACCGGCCGTGTGGAATGAATGAAATGCCGATAGAAATTTTTACCTTCCCGAGGTTATTATATTTTAATATTATACAGCTTCACGCTGTATCCCGCATCTAGCAGGGTAAGCAGAGGGAGAACATAGTGTTAAGACTCACCGCTCTCCATTTCTCGTCAAATTTTTCGAGGCATTGCGTGTTGAGTAGCGGAGCTCAACGATGAGCTTTTGCTTTGGTGGCAGAGTGAAGAAGTGAAAATATTAATAAATAATAATTTATTCCTCCGAGTGGTTATCAAACCCACAATCGTGGGCATCAGACCGTCATGGCACAGAGGTACCACCGTACAACTATAAACGCGACCTGCTCAGTACGGGAAAAAGCGTGAAGCTCCGAAAAAAAAAACCAAAAAAATATGAAATTATGAAAGTGACACGAACTATAAAAACTCTACCTTTCTAATTTCTCTTATGAAAGACACGTATCCAAAAAAAACTCAAACCAAATCCAATTAACCAATCCTCATACAAACTAACAACATAATATTAAAAGCGTACACTAACAACTTTGCGTCTAAAATGTAACATATTTTTCAACTTCATCGCGCTAACAAGTACGTAAATAACTAACAGGTTAATATTTTAACAACATTTTAGCCCCCGAGTATGAATACAATGAATTCTAAATTAACCCTTAAACAATCTTGTTAAAAGGAAAAAGGTAGGAAATTAATTTTCAACCTCACATTGTGTTGGAATGTAATTGGCTAATTCGTTCCATGCTTCTCGTGGCCTACTAATAATAATGGCGATTGATTAAAATTTGTAATTATTATTTATTATCTTTGAAAATAATAATATTTTTGCATTAAAAATATTATAATATTATATTAAACGTTGTGTCTGTTAACGCGACAGGTTGTGTGTGTGGTTTCTACTCGAGAAATATTTAATGTTTTTATTTCTTGGCTCTGGTGTCAAGGCAAAACGCGGCGTTAAGTTCCGCCAGTCAACACGCAAAGCCTCTAGCACTCAGCGAAAATTGGTAAGCGGAGTGTCTTAACGTACGTACATTTTTTTCATTCATGCTATAGGAATACTTATCCCAACGGAGAAATAAAAATATTTCATACGGAACTTCCTTAAAAGAAATTCTAAGCGTACAATACACTGGAAAAACTTAGATTAACTTTAAATACTAATTAATCAACTTCTGTATACATTTAATAGATTTTTTTATATGCTTACTTATGAATTTTCTAATTTTCATAAACAAAATATTAGTTATACTTATTTTTTTGGGTTCCCTTACAGGACTACTTTATTGTCCATCTATCCGTCTAACAAAACTATTTATGTCAAGTTGAGAGATATCAAGTTGAGATTAATAATAAATAAATATATACATATATATCCAGGAGTACCGTCTCAAGTAGCACTGGAAAAATTAAACTTCTCAGTCAACACAACCAAAAGATACGTGCATTATGAATCGTTTTCGTTGCATTTTGGGTAAAATTCATCGCTTAATTAAAACTTATAGGATACTTCTCGTAAAACAGCAATTATGAAGGAAGCACATACAGTACAAATGAAGGAGAGGAGCTGAAAAAAATAATTTAAAGGAATTTTACTACAAAAAACCGGCCCGGAAAAAAGTTCAACGGAAAGCACAACTTATAAGAATTAACAAGCTTAAGCTTGCGAGCGTTTGCACCCATTTTGTATGAAATGAACTGCAATTGTAAGTTTGTAATGTCGTTTTTAGCTTCACGCAGTATCCCGCACATGCAGAGCAGAGGGAACCTATTGTTTCTTTATTTGTACTGTAAATTCTGACTTCTTATCAGATTTCTTAGTAGAGTAGGTATATGAATGGGAATAAAACTCAAAATACAGTATATAAAAAAACTGAATCCCTTTATTATATGCTATATAATTTTTTATATCCGTATCACTAGATAATTCACTAGATTGGGACCCATTAGTGCTTATTAGTGAGATGTAGCGTGACTAATCGTTCTAATAGGCGTTTAGTTACACGTATAATACTGTGGTAGCTGTGGTTCATGCTGCTTGAATCTGTTGTATGTTGTTCTATATACTATGGAAAAAGTTTTCATTTGAATATTTTCTGGTTCATTCCATGGAAAAAGTTGTATGAGTTTTTAATTTGATATTTTGAAAATAATTTTAGTCTAAAAATTGGTCTTATGCAGGGTGGAAGAGGCAGCGCTCCTTTTACTGAAACTGCATATAGGGTAAAATATTTCAAACCCAGAATAAAAATTAATCAAGATACCTCAACAGTTTGGACGTAGGATTTTTTTAATTTCACGATTTTTATCCATACCTGTATTTCGTGTGACGCACACATACGTGTGCGACGTTTCCGATTTGACAGGTAAGTGTGTGCGTGCCTATGTTATACTTTACAAATGACGTTTTATTTTAAAACGATTATTTTATTATTTATTTTGTTTGAAAAAATAACTTTTTCATTTTTGGGAATTATTTTTTTTTTTGAATTATATTGGGCTTTTATAGAGTAGTTAAAACTGTGGTTTCATTTAAAGTGGTGCTGACAATTCCACCCTGTATATGCTCGAGTATATTTGGAATGAAAATGTCTAACTCTAAGTCAAAATTCCAATGTGGCAGGGTAAGCAGAAAGAAGTGTTAAATCACTTCAAAATACCAACTATTGCACGCCGAAATTTTGTCAATAAAAACAACTCATTCCCCCAAATTGGAACGAACCCACAACCATCCCGTTCCTCTATTTCGATGGCCTTACATCATATCTACAAAGTAATCAAGTACAAATCGAATCTGCAACCACCGTCCACCACTAGCTTTGAACCTACGTGACATTTTTATACATACATTCCATTAAAAAACTAACCGCACCCAAAACGAATGTCAAACGTCCGTGTATTTATTAGAAACGTATAAAACTAGTATTTTCAATCTCTCTGCGGTCGAAAGAGAATGAATGCAATAGTCGTTCTCAATTTGCATGGCGGTTGCATGTGTCATCGTTTTGTTGAGGTCGAAGCGGTTGTAGCTGCTAGATTTAGTTTCAGTTAGATATTTAATATTCTGTTTATTAAACATATGTTTATTAAATAAAAAAAAATAAAATAAATAAATCAGCTTCAATTAGCACCCGCACACAGCAGGGTAGGCAGAGGGAACCTAGTGTTAAGATACTCCGTTCCCCACTTTCTACCGATTTTGGAGGCATTGCATGTTGAGTGGCAGAACTCACTTCGCTTATTCTCGACACTAAAGCGAAGAAATGGAAATATAAATGTAAATAAATATTTAATTAATTTATTAAATATATGTTTATTATAAAGACGATATCATTTAGTTGAGGTTTAACTGAGTGTATTTTTCTATTTGCTTGTAAATGTTTACATTTTATATAAGCTTCTACTTCAGTAAGTAGTCTAAAATTTATGAAACGGGTGGAGTAACTTGATGTTAGATTTTCATCTTATACTCCATTTATTTATTAAACCCGCATATAGCAGGGTAGATAGAGGGAACCTGGGAAACTAATGTTAAGATACTCCAGTTGTCTTACGTTCCCCACATTCTCGTAGTTAGCATTCTGGACGCCTTGATAGTTTTATTTCTTCGCTCTGATAATAAGCCGAAGCGCGGCGTTTAGTTCCACCACTCAACACGCTCACTTTCCGTCGCAATCTCAAAGCATTGCGTGTTGTATGGCGGAATTTAACGCCAGGCTTTGCCTCATTACCAGAACGAAAAAAGGAAATTGTTAAATATTTCATTTCTTCAAGTGAGAATCGAACCCACAACCTATCGCGATTACAGTCACATGTGCCTGTGCAATAGATCTGAAAATAGTTTATTTATTTTAAGTATCTAATAATAATATAATAGTAAAATTAGTTAAATTCACATAACGTTAAGTGTATATTATATTGCGAGTTAATGAAGACCTAATATGATTTGTGAACAACAAGAGGGGAGGATCTTATAGAGGGTCGTCATGCAATTATCTCATTAGTCTCTGTTATGATAAACTTACTGTACGAATGGAAGGTTTTATTGTACATTTTTATATATATATATAAATTAAGAAGACATATTTCTTTGCAACCATTTTTGCACCGAGGCCTTAAGCCGAGTTCCGCCAATCAACAACGCGCAGTGCCTTAAAATCTTGGCGAACAGAGTGTTTTAACACTAGGTTCTTTCCTGCCTATCTTACTATCTGCGGAATACAGCGTGAAGCTAAGAAGAAATCAATACTTATTTTATATTCCATAGGATAATATATATATATATATTTTTACAGAACCGTCGCATTTTAAACACATCAGACTTTACCATTGATACATTACAGATATCTCATCTATTCGCTATTCTAATAGCTGCATAATAAATAATTCAAATAGCCAATTTAAAAATACCGAGCAACTAACACTTGAAATACAATATCTGTCCTACAAATCCATCTCTGCCAGTCCAAGACCCGAGTGGGAATTACCAAGAAATTTTCAATTTAAAAATGCTGAAATTCCAAAGCAAACAAAGTGTACTACATTTGTTAAATGGACGGAAAGACTAAATGAAAATGTTTTATATTACTTATAGAATTTACACATTTCGTTGTAACGCTATTGAAAAGCAGCTTCACGCATTTTCCTGCATAACAGTTGTGGGAAAATGCATGAAGATTAAGAAGTAGGGAGAGGGAACCTAATATTATAAGATTCTGTTCCCCAATTTCTGTCCAACTTACGTTATATTCTTGAGTAGCGGAATTCAACGTTGGCATTCATCTACCACTATAAATAAAAAACTATCATTGATATCATGCCGCCGATGCTGCAGCGGCTCATGTCTCATGTCCTGCACCACGACATCTAACCATCGCTTCTTTGGGCATCCGGAAGGTCTCACTCCAGATACAGACGTAGCAAAATCTACGGATAAAATAAACAATAATTTCAGAAGCACTTGGAAAAAAGAATACTTTTTAAAAAACGTATTAAAATCCCGCTACCTTCAAATTTTTATACATTTTCTAATAATACATGAAATTATGTTTTCTTAATATTATTTATATTATATTGAAATAGCCTTAACCCCTACAAATGTGTTGAGTATAATCAAATAGCTCCTGAAAACACCCACAGGGTACCTAAATGGACTATATCCAAATGATTCTTTACAATTCTGGACTATCCGGGACTTAGAGATCACGTATCTCCTCCTCAATAGCATTTACAAACTGACAATTTGTAGGAAATTTCGTGCCAATTTCTACTATGTTATGTTTGAATTGATTTAGCGGTGGCCCGATGAAGCCTGGAATCAATATTGAAAGCTAAATTTACCGCAAATAGTTCTGGCAAATGACAACCGTGCTGTATTGTGACTTAAGTTCGGTTTGAGCTATTTGTATTTATGGCATCAATGGTTGTGACTATATAATTTCATACTACTAGATCTTAGGATGTCTAATTTATTAAATAAAATGTAAAGATGCTATTTTTAAGGTCGTCATGGAACAAGAGCACAAGCAACGGTTGTGGGTTCGATCCCACTCGAGGGAATGATTTTTTTTTATTCTCTCTCTCTAGTAAAGCGCGGCGTTGAGTTTCACCATTGAACACGAAATGTCGACAGAATTTGGCAGAAAGTGGGAAACGGAAGTGTATTAATAGGAGAGAAGTATCGTAACGTTAGATTCCCGGGTCCAAGGTGAAAAAAAAAAAAANTACCGCAAATAGTTCTGGCAAATGACAACCGTGCTGTATTGTGACTTAAGTTCGGTTTGAGCTATTTGTATTTATGGCATCAATGGTTGTGACTATATAATTTCATACTACTAGATCTTGGGATGTCTAATTTATTAAATAAAATTTAAAGATCCTATTTTTAAGGCCGTCATGGAACAGGAGCATACGCAAAGGTTGTGGGTTCGATTCCCACTCGAGGGAATGATTTTTTTTTATTTTCTCTCTCGTAACGACACAAAGTGCGGCGTTGAGTTTCACCATTCAACACGAAATGTCGACAGAATTTGGCAGAAAGTGGGAAACGGAAGTGTATTAATAGGAGAGAATTGTCGTAACGTTAATTCCAAGGTAAAAAAATATATATAATTTTTAAATGAAACTCTTATTAACAGCATAGATTAATTTTATCAAAAATCTTAACACATTTCTTTAAAGTTAATCTAAAACATTGATTGAATATTATGATAGGTACTTCTTCCCTCTTGCACTTTAAAATTTTACTACGAAATGTATAGCAAAATAAAAAACCTTGCTTTATTCTTCGTAATGGGTGCCTAACCATAATATTTTACGATATGGTGTTAGAGAATTAGATGTAAATTGCCAGTCTGGCCCCGCTGATAGCAGGCGTAGAGGGGATTACTCTTGCATGCTTTAGTTAGCCCAAGTGATTAATTTGTACCAGTTTTCGAGTAAAACAAAACTTTATAATATTGCAATTTAAGCTCAAATTTTGATAAAACTTTCTATATTTAGAGTTAAGATGATTGATAGTTTGTGTTTTTTTTACTGTATGTATGTCTTATCTTCTTCTTCTTCTTATATATTATTATTATATTTTTAACTTGTAGGAGAGAAAAGAGAGAGTTACTAGTGATTAGATATTTTTAGGCCCCCGCTGTATCCCGCATACAGCTTTTTTATTAAGATACTCCGTTGCGTTCCCCGTCCATAGCCTAATTTTGGAGACACTGTGTTAACGTCACGTTTTCAAAGAAACAAAGAGAAAGATTAGATAAGATTTTTACTTCATAATCTAAATAAGAAACATAATAAATTTAATGTAATGTAAATTTTGTTACACATACTGTTTTAATCTGTAAATTTCCTCAAAATATCTACACATTTTGCCCATTTTACTATGAAATTCCATTAATTTATTTCCCCAAGGCCCGATAAGGCTGGCCATCAACTAGCTGTCAGATCTAAGTTACCCTTATTTGTTTACTTATCCGAATAATATAAAAGCGGTGTACCGTGCAATCCCATCCGTAGTATATTAAATATAACTAGGATATACTCGTATAATATTGGGAGGAAAACTGGCTATTTAATTGAGTCATGTCAAATATATCAGGAACTATCTGTATATTTATATATAGGCGAGTCGAAAATGTTATGAAATATGTTTCATATTATTTAATACCTATATATTATATTTTTATCTTGCGTATATTTACGCAATCATTATGTTTAGGATGAAAAATATTGAATTGAGTATTTCTTCTATTAACGTTATTCCTATGAAAATGCAGAAAATACAAAAAAATATTTATATATACAGCCTACCTTCCTTCTTCCTGGCATTAATCCCGGCTATTACCAGGGTCTGCCTTCCTACTCAACCTACTCCACTTTGCACGTCTTTCTTTTGCATCCTAGGTGGTTAGACCATTGACTCTCATGTCCTGCATCACGACATCCAACCAGGGCTTCCTTGGGCGTCCGGGAGGTCGCGCCCCAGGAACTGGGGAATACTATATTGATATATATAGCGTGAAGCTAAAACAATGTTTATTTTATATTAAAACATCCAAATTATAATAATTTTAGCATTTCTTGACTGGTTACATAAATCCTGTAAGCGAAAGATATATCGTATCGTAATGCGCTAACCCTTAAAAGGTTTAAGTGACAGAGGTTGCACCTGGGTCTAGGACCGGAGCTTAAGTAGCTTGAGTGATAATTTATTATACGCTTTTTGTAGGGTTTTTTTATCTGGAAATTATAATGGAAACAAATATTTTTTTTAGAATCTAATATAATATTTTGGATATGGTAAAATTTTGGTTTTTCAATAATATTTATGTGGATTTTGATTTTCTTAAGCTTAATGAAGACTTAGTATTAAAACACTCTTTTCTCAGTTTTCCAGAATGGGATTATTTTTCATATTATGTACAATCAAAATCAAATAAATTTTATTTCAAGATATTAAATTACACACGTACTCTTAATAAGCAACAACATGAAACAAATAAAAAAAATACATTCCAAATTAAATTTATTAACAGTACAAACGCTCGAAACACAAACCCACTTCATGAAAATTCCTTTATCCCAAACAATAACCATTTGTCATTACACGAACAACCCAAACATTTTTGCCATTACCGTTTCCAGCCACGCATGACACGTTGACCAAACTCATTTCGGCATATGCTTGCAAATAGTTACGTCGCGGCCATAACATCGGCATTCGGAAACACGCTCCCAGTTTAGTAGGTTTGTTCAGAATTTCAATTCGAAATGTACCGCTTTTGCCACGTTCCAGTATATACTGAGGCCAGTCGTGGCACAGGTGGCGCAAAGTGTGACTGTAAACGCTACTGATTGTGGGTTCGACTGGCAGAAATTAAATATTTATTTAAATTTATAATTCCATATTTTCGTTCTGGTGTCCAATTGTACCAATCAACAAGCAATGCCTCCAGAATTCGGCAGAAAGTGGGGAACGGAGTGTTTTAGCACTAAGTTCCCTCTGCCTATGCCTGCTGTGTACGGGATAAAGCGTAAAGCTGATTTATTTATTTATTTTATTCAGTATAATTATACTAATACTTATCTATCACGAGAAGTTAACCAGACTAATTCTAAAGTAGAATTTCTATTTAGCTTAGCTCGTGCTATTTTTTCCCTTAAAAATCCCTCTTTCTAATGTATTTTTGTTTTTAATTTAATGTAACGAGATACCCGCCGCCATTTACCAACGCTGGAACTTAGGCCGTTTGTTGGCCGTAAAACAAAATGTTTTAAAGAAAAGGTTGAATGTCCGTCGAGCTTAAGAAGTTCCTTTTATGTAAAACGAGTAAAGTTGAATATAGACTAAATGATCGTCAGATTAAACTGTTTCTGCAAATTAAATGTAATCAAAAATGTTATAAAATATTTCGGAGGATCTGTTCTGTTCTGGAAATTTCATAAATTTTGGTGTAATTTCCCGTAAGACGGTTCGAGAAACCAAGATTACCCTTGTCAATACAATCGGGACAATATAATTAATAGCTAGATGTTCATTGTGATTGAGGCCTACCCTTAGCGACAGATTTGTGTTTGGAAAATGGTATATTAAATTAATAATCTGACAATGAAAATAGTTTCCATAATTATTTTGATTATATTAAATTATAATGGTTTCCGTGTCAATGCCGGCTCTTCTCAGCAGAACTGCCTTCCGAACCGGTGGTAGCTTTTTGTTCATATTTTTTTCGATTTCATTTGACGATTCAAAAATGCTTATAATAATAGTCTATATATGAATAAAGAATATTTTGAATTTTTGAATTTTGAATAATATTTATATATTAAAAAATATCTGTTCTTGAATCTTTGAAGCTGTCATGACGTAATGGGACAGTGTCTGACTGTAAGCCTGTTAATTGGGAGTTCAGTCAGGTATAAAAGCGCAGGGTAGAGTTCCGCCACTTAATGTTTCAAATATTTTAACTTTTGTAAAATAATTAAACTAACTTTTATAAATTTTCTTGAGTGAAAATCGAACCCACAACATGTAGCGAACAGCACTTTATGCCCTTTCGCCGCAACTGGCCTCAACCACTCAAATTTACTTTCACTTCCACTAGCTTTTTTTCTGAAAAAAAACGATGTTGATTCAATGCGAAAGACCTTTGACTATTCAATTTCCTCTCAGGTTAGGCACAACTAATTAAGCACTTCCGTCTAGTCTAGATANGTCAATACAATCGGGACAATATAATTAATAGCTAGATGCTCATTGTGATTGAGGCCTACCCTTAGCGACAGATTTGTGTTTGGAAAATGGTATATACAATTAATAATCTGACAATGAAAATAGTTTCCATAATTATTTTGATTATATTAAATTATAGTGGTTTCCGTGTCAATAATATTTATGTATTAAAAAATATCTATTCTTGAATCTTTGAAGCTGTCATGACGTAATGGGACAGTGTCTGACTGTAAGCCTGATAATTGGGAGTTCAGTCAGGTATAAAAGCGCAGGGTAGAGTTCCGCCACTTAATGTTTCAAATATTTTAACTTTTGTAAAATAATTAAACTAACTTTTATAAATTTCCTTGAGTGAAAATCGAACCCACAACGTGTAGCGAACAGCACTTTGTGCCCTTTCGCCGCAACTGGCCTCAACCACTCAAATTTACTTTCACTTCCACTAGCTTTTTTTCTGCAATAAAAAACGATGTTGATTCAATGCGAAAGACCTTTGACTATTCAATTTCCTCTCAGGTTAGGCACAACTAATTAAGCACTTCCGTCTAGTCTAGATAGACAGACAGTAAACCTAATTAAAGTAGTTAATGGGAACTCGAGACTGATGTCCTTATTTCGAACAACCCTTTTCTTTTGTATATTTCAAAAGCCTTCTGTGGTCTATTAAAGTGTTTTCAAATGTTTCTTGTATTTTCTGGTATTTTGATTTGTTAATGTTGTTTTGTTTTGATCTATACAATAGTTCCTTAAATAATAACTTTCTTCTGTAATCATTTGTATCGTACCTATCCATTTCTAAGCATGCTTAAATATGACATAAAGTAAATAAAGACCAGCAAGGCTGTTGCGGCAGGTTTAACGAGTCTTCAGACCTGAAACAGGGTGATCAGATCTTTTTCCTCCGCATGACCACAAAAAAATTATTGGCCGTTAACCAAAAATTTTTCTGTGCGTTTGTGGACTTGGAAAATTCATTTGAGAGGATCGTGAGTCCAAAATTATGGGAGATACTACCCCGGTACAATTCGAGCGGACCATTGCTGCAGGCTGAAAATTCTCTTAGACCACTCACCTGCATGCGAGTAGGAACTGGTATGTCGGCTTGGTTTGACATACATTTGGGTATTAAACAAGGATGCGCTATGTCAGCTTGGTTACACAATTTGTATTTGTATATACTGTTCAGTGGAGATGGAAGATTTGGAAAAACAGTATCAAAGTTACTGGAGGAAGGTCATGTAGAAAGTATAAAGATCCCTCGAAGGGCATGTATGAAGAGGTAGATGACTGCATTTGACGAAAGAGGTATGTAGAGACCGTAGCGTTTGGCGCTCCCTTTTCTCTGACTACCCCGCTAGAGTGGGGATTGGAAAGTGAAGTTAAGTATATATCCATTTCTTTTCGTGTTTAATAATAATATTTTTATATTAATAAAAATATCTTTGTACTATTTAGAAAATTCAATTTTAAAATCATATAAAATGCAAATCAAATATCCCGATTAATATAAAGAAATATGAAACCACGACAGTTCAGCAATAACATTTATCCAGGTATCATTCAAGTCGTATAAATTGAAAGCCGGTGATTCCAGCGGCCGGGACACGGTCGGTACGCCGCGCCGTTGATACGCTGAACGGGAAATCGGTATTTCCTACGATATTGTTTGTGGTTCAAGTTGAAGGCGTGAGCGGTTGAACAAATATTTTTAATATGTTCTCGTATATATTTATTTATATTTGACTAATGGAATTATATTTTTTTTAAACGAAACTTTTTAACTGAATTAA
The DNA here is from genome assembly GCA_036379175.1 of Heliconius cydno galanthus. Classification (NCBI taxonomy): domain Eukaryota; kingdom Metazoa; phylum Arthropoda; class Insecta; order Lepidoptera; family Nymphalidae; genus Heliconius; species Heliconius cydno. The sequence goes on from JAKRZM010000249.1 coordinate 64,587, forward strand.
TTGGGGTATATTTTTTAATAATCTAATCTTTATGCATTGTTTTAAACAGACAAAAATTTTCACCCAATTTCCGAGATATTACGTGTTGAATGGTGGACCTCAGTGCCGCATTTTGTCTTATTAACAAAACTGTCGTGTTTCCTCTCATACTGTAATTATATATTTATTTATTTTTTTAACTTTTGAACAAACGATTATACAATTATATATTAAACAATAAATGTATAAACTTCACTTCGCTATCGCCATGACTTATTTCTTGAATCTATCGGAATGCTAACCGAGACTATGTTATTTGAAACTTCGTCAATGCTTAACCGCAATTCAATAGCCAATAATATCCCTCTTCGGTTGTTTTGCGTTTGCCGGTTTAATATTTAATATGTATACTATTCCAAGTATCCAAGATGGTAGCTGATTGAAATTAAATACAGATATTAGTATACGATTTTATGAAATTGTTAGGTTCTTATGGTGTTGTTTTGAAATAAGGGAAAAGAAAATAGTTTCCAATAGGAAAGGAAAAATTAGAAGATTAGAAGAAGTCGGGACTCTCAAAGAGGTCTTAAGAGGTCGGGAAAATTAAAAAAAAATATTTCGTAGGAACTTCGTTCCACGTGCCACGAACTATATATAATGGCTTAACTGCGGCATTGTTTCCAGGTCTATATCCATCTTAAAGGCCGGCAAAGCACCTGTCGCTCCTCTGGTATTACTATTGGTGGTAAGCGGCGATGATCACTTACAAGTACCATCAGGTGACCCGTTCATTTGCCTTGTCTTTTCTAAAAAACAAAAATAAAATTACAAGGGTGCCTTGGTCGATGAATGGGCCTCAAATGTTAGTTAATAATAATATATTACGTGTGCATCAAATATAAAACAATTGCAATTATGTACTTATGATGTATTATTACTTTTGATCAAATTCTAAGCTTGATATTTTTTCCTTTAAGCTATTTTTAATCTCAGATTATGAAAATATGAAATTATATCTTGGTAACTGATCTAGATAAAAAAACAACATATTTTGTAAGCTCAACGAGTAAAATACACAAAACTACTTTACAGCATAAGACTGACTAGCACTTTCACTAAATATAATGAGAAAAATTATAATGTAGCAGCTCAGTAGTTTCCTTATTCATATATTTTATATTTTAATATAAGTATTTTTTTTTGTTATATTTTAGCCCTGCCTTTAAAATACAGCTTTTTAAAATTTAAATATATTTATGCAAAAAATGTTTTAAAACTATTCAAACTGTACTTTCCAAATGATAATAAGCTGTAAAAGTATACATATATTCGTATACATACTCCTATATGTTTGTTATAAGCAGAAACATGAAATCAAAGAATCTTTTGTGAACTTCTTTTATTTTAATTTTATTATAATTCTTAAAGATATTAACGTTTACTTTCATAATATGCTGTTTTGAAAACATTTATGTTTACCGTATGTCTGTATATATCTACACTATACAGTACATCGAGTTAGACGAGGAAATTAATTTAAATTAGTCTTAAGAGACACTCCGTTCCCATGAAGTCATTTTCGTTTTCCATTATTACTCGTTCTCAAGGCATTTCTTGTTCAATGGGAGAACTTAGCGCCATGCTTTGTCTCGTTACCAGAGAAAGAAAATTAAAATATTAAATATTTTATTTATTAAACTATTCCGAGTTGGAATTCAACCTGCATCCGTTCGTTTACAGTCGCACTCTTGTGCTAAAACGACCTACGTGTATTCCTTATATTAATAAAAATATAATTTTATAATCGAATCGTGATACGTGCTTATTAGGTATTCTACCTTTATTCCCGCCTGGGCGCCTGAGATAGTAGAATTATATGTTTATAAGATATTTGCTTACCCAGGCCCGTTGATAGGATGTAATAGCCGAGTTTTTAAGTGATTTTAAGGAACAAAGAGTGCTTTGGTTCTTTTATGACTGTAATTATATATTATAATGTTGTATAGTTTTTTTACTTTTTTAGCTTCACATTGTATTTTGCACATAGCAGGGTAGGCCGAGAGAATCTAGGAATCTAATGCTTATATACTCCGCTCTCTTAAGACACTTCTGTTTCCCCAATGCGTGTTGAGTGGAGGTACTCAACGCCGCGCCTTGTCTCGTTCACTAGTGTAAAGAAATCAAAATATTATATATTTCATTTCCTCTAGTGGGAATCGAACCCATAACCTGTCATGTTTACAGTCGTATACATTTTCCCCTACGTGATGCCTGAAAGAGGAAATTCAAGACGAAATTATGACACGACGTCAAGTAATAATGTTTTAAGAAAGTTTCGAGAAGCGTACGCTTTGCGAGTTCGCATATTTTGAACTAAATTATTTCAATTCTACATAATGTAAAATTTGACAAACTGAAACTGTTTTGACATAAGTTACGCAAACTTTCCGTATGTTAAACGAAAAATTAAAGCACAGTTTCCTCTTCCATGATGTTCCCGCTCCTCGATCTCCTCTAGCCGAAGATCCTGGAAACTGAACATCCATGAACCTCAGCTGAGTCTAGAGCCTAGGGAATACCTCATCATCATCACATCAGTTTTCCGACGCTCACTGTTCGACCTAGGCCTCATCAAAGAACCTCCATGCCTAGTGAAACACCTATTTCGTGTAAATATGTTTTTTCACTACGAGTTTTTCCTTTTAAGCTCCACTATAATTTTACTAAAAACTGTGTAAAGTAATTACGATGTTAGTTCTCAAGCCCAAGCCTACATGAAGCTTAGAAGAATCTTAATAGTCACCAATGACCGCTGAGCAAAAGTGCTTTAGCCAAAGAACTAGGCCAAAGTCGTCAAAGAGCTGGTGGCGTAATTTCAACTTAAATATTTTACGTTTTAAGTTACAGCCATGTTGAATACATTAGAACGTTCTCTTACGCATTTTCACTTAAAAGTTAGATTAATATAAAATTAGGCCGTGAAATTAACGTGGCGAATTTTACTATGTGTTTCTAGCTTTAAAATGTTTTAGAGTTTCAGTTAAATGTTTATGGAATTTTAATGGGTAATATATTAACTTTTTTTATTATTAATAATGTTCAAGAGTACAGCGGTTATATTTTTTACCGTATATTAAAGCTTCTGTATTCAATTCTTCATTTCTCGCAAAATTTTCGAGACATTTGTATCAAGAGGCAAAATTTAACATAGCCTTTTGTCCAGTATAGTTTAATTCTATCTTAATTGCCATTTCTACATTTATTTGGTAAGAAGAAATAGACAAAACCAGACAAGTGAGCGTAGAGCTGACCTGATGGTAAGTGATCATCGCCGCCCACGTCCCTGTGTAACACCAATATCATGTTTAATCATGCTTAAGAATATTAACTCCCATAGTTTTTAAAATATTTAACTTTTTCTTAAATAAACTAAAATATTTAAACACGTCGCGCCGCGGATGAAACTATCTTTTTAACTAGAATTTGCATTTCAATTTAAAATATTTTTATAGCGTAATTTTATTTAGATGAGAAAATCTTAATAACATAATATTTTCTTACTAGTTTCCGTTTGAAACTTCGTTTGAGTGAAATATAAAAGGAAAAACTGTATCATTTTACCATTTCCTAGGAAATTTCAGAAATTTTCTCTTAGTACACATTCCCTAAAGAACGTCTAATTTCAGCGTTCTACGCCGAGTAGTTCCTACTGTGTGTTGTCTATGTCTCTAGATTTCGACGGTAAATAGGGAACAGAGTTTCTTAACACTACGTTCCCAGGTTCCCATTGCCTATACCCCTGCTATGCGAAGGATACAGCGTGACGCTAAAAAATCATAATCAAGTTAATTTCAGGAAATAAATAAATAACGTCAGATGCAACTTAAAGGAAGTTATACAAAAAATAAGCATTTATTAGTTATTTAGCGAAAACTTAACCAATCTTACTTTTCCAATTATGAACCAAATTTTAGGGGAACCCAAATATGTCGAAAAATGGATCGCAGGCACAATATGAATACGTCTTTGACACGCGACCTTAAAAGTTAGTCAACTTTTAAGTTAAGTCATTTATGTTATGGAGAATGGAATTTTATCATCGTGCTTAATTGAAAAAGTTGTTGCTTTCGAAAATATCTGACAATTTAGTTGAGAATGCGCAAAATGTTAGAATTCAATTATGACAAAAGAGTTGAGAAGTGATATTGGTATTTCATAAAACAATTGTGGTTCAGTAGAAAAACGACTGACGTAATGGTTATGGGTTACGTTCTACTAAGGGGGATCTATGTTTAAATAATTTTAAATAATTACATTTTTTCAGCTCCACGTTGTATCCCGCACACAGAAAGGCAGAGGTAACTTAGTGTTAAAACACTTCGTTCCTCAATACTTCCGCCAAGTCCTGGAGGCATTGCATGTGAAATGGCGCAACTCAACCCCCCTCTTTGCTTCGACACCAGAGCGCAGCAATGAAAATATTAAATATTTCATTTCTCTAGTGGCCATCGAACCCACTACTACTCTTACAGTTTTTTTTATGGTAAAAGGACAAGGCAAACGAGCGTTCGGGTCACCTGATGGTGATTACCGCCGCCCACGACCCCGTGCAGCACCATAGGAGCTACAGGTGCGTTGCCGGCCTTTGAGGAGACCTTAGATGTCACTAAGCCTAACATTAATTTTTACAATTATCCCTTTCTCTACTCATGTCACAAAATTAAATACCCTACGCTTTTCAAGACGTTTCGAGTAGTCACCCTCAATTCCGCACTTCGCCTTTCGAGAGAAAAATAAAACTAATTAATTCCTCTGACTGGATCGAACCTACAGCCACCGCGATCGAGTTAGAACCTATTTCACTGCGACATAACGATATCCTAATTAGAAATGAATATAAACATAACAAAATGGCCGACAAGTAACAGAAGGTTATAGTAAAAAAAATGTTTGAAGTGTTCGTTTTTATGTCAGTGTAGTTTTATCCGTTGGCAGCGTTTCAAGCATAGTACACTCGACGTGACATTGTTTTTAAGAAGTATTGTTTCTCTGACATGTCGTTTGGCAACATTATAAATGCTCGCTGTGGGGGAAATGTGTGAGATAAATTTCAATAGAATTAAATTTACATTGATGTGCCAAAAGGCTAGTAATGTTGTTTGGCTGGTAATATTTTCTTCTTTTCCAAGGCATAGCGAACCCGCTGAACTCTTGAGTAATTATGTGTTGAGTAGCGAAAGGCAATGCTGCGCCTTGCTTCAATACCAGAGCGGGGAAATGAAAATTAAATATTTCATTCTTGAGCCGGTAATCGAACGCACAACCGTTACTTTTACAGTCGTTGTGCAACACACAAAGGCTAGATTCTTTAACTTTTAATTATTTCGGTTGGTACGTACTTACGTCGCCTTAATTTTTATTTCTGTTTTCAGCCCGAATTGAATATTGAATGGCGGAATTCCTCACTCCTCCTTCTCCTTCATGCCTCACATCTTTATTTTACTAGAATTGAGAAATGAAAAGAATAAACCTGAGTGAAGTTTCCAACACGACTATCACGCTTACACACGCTGCCTTAAATTTGAGTCGTTTTTTTATAAATATAAAGTAACCATAATATGACACCATAAATTCACTGAACCGAGAATCGATCTCACGACCATCAAACGACCACCTACCACCACATTCCACCTAGAAGGTATGACACAGAAGCTAGAAATCAAAAATGTAGATATGCACCGATAGCCCTCTCAGGGATACAAGTACTCTTTACTTAATTGAGTAACAGAGTCCCACAGGGAGAGCTTCACAGCCGTAGTATGAAACTTGGTAGTTCTGAGTTGCAGCAAAGCGTTTTATAATTCATGAATAAGTATGGGGGTGATAAGGAGATATTGAGTTTACATCGATATAGATATATGTATTTAATGATATGTGATGTGGTCGTCTTGCAACGGCAGAAGTGTATGTCGTAATCGGTGGTTGTGAGTTCGATTTCAACTGGGGTTAAATATTAAATATTTTAATTTCTCCGCTCTGGTTACAAGGTAATACGGCGTTGAGTTACGCCACTCAACATGCGAGTCTTGACACTACGTTCCCCTATTTCTCTGCCTATCCTATTATGTTGTATACAGCGTGAAGTTAAATAAAAAAAATGGTTTTTTTTTTATTTTCACATTATAAAACAATCAACAATTAATCTACAAACTTTTGAACTCCGTATATTTTTTTCTTACCATCCTTAGTGTATTATATACATTTTCTACATTAAGAGTCAGTTTTAAATAATAATTTTAAAATAAAATTTGTCAAGAAACTGTACTTCGAAGCTAACTGTAGTAAAATGTTATTACGAAACTACAACTAGCTTCCAAGCTTCCTCATTATTATGAATAATAACTAAGCTTTTAGTAAATTCGTCCATTCTCGCGGTGGAGTGGCAAAATTATTTATTTTGTTTATATGTATATTTATATAATGGGTGGAAATTTTGAGAAAGTAATGTTTGATTTACTTTTTTTATGTGATTTCACATAAAAAATAAACAAAACAGTTTTTTTTTTTATTTTTTCATCTATTTTTTATTTACCTAGATTGGCACCTACTCAAAACTAAAACCCAGTCGATTTTAAATAGTAATAAGATATAAAATATCAACAAATTCGTTAGTTATCTTTTTTTTTTAATTAATTAAAATATTTGTTATTTTCTTAATTATCCTTGTAGTATTGAAGTTGACTTTTTTTTTATATTTAAGTATACCATACTTATATTACACATAAAAAAAGAATAATCAAATATATAAGAAATTAAATAAAACACAACCAAGTTCAATCCCCTAGTCTACGCTACGCAAGGCATCAACCTATCAATTAAACTCATTTGCATCCAACGCTTCACTCATATTAATGGATTCCCCTTTGTAACGCCCACTATGGTCAGAAAGTCAACTAAAAAGGCGCAGTAAAATGCTGGCTAACAGGAAACGGAAGAGAATGTTTAGCCTATGTCACTTTTTACAAAGGCTGCTCTTTTTTGTATGACGATGACGGTGATGGTGGCAGTTTTTGAGGCTTTTTTAGCTTTTTCTATAGTAAATTGCGAAATTAGTTGAGAATCTTTGAAATGTGATGGTTATAAATTCGATTAGTTGAAATATTATGTGTTAAATACAAAAAAAATTATGCATTGAGGCCAGGCATGCCACAGTTAACAAACAAAATGATGACTGTAAATGAGACGTGTTGTGAGTTCGATTCCCACTCGAAAAAAATAAATATTTCATATTTTCATTTGCATGTTCCCGTAACGATGTGTGGCGTTAAGTTTCCCCTATAACGTCTCCAGAACTCTGTGTAAAGTGAGAGCGGAGTGTCTTAACACTAGGTTACCTCTATGTTCCCTGCTTCCTGCTATAGCGTGAAGCGTGAAGCTGAACAACAAATATATTAAAACATATTCATGTCCATATAATAATAATTAATTGTAACATATACCAACTTTTTCATTAACTATATCAATATAAAATTAATTGATCATTGTATTTAATAGTTATCTCCCGCTAGAATAATAAATGATGTGCCAAAATACCGTTTTAATTAAAATCAGAAAGCGAGCGCTGATAAATAGTCCTTAATGTCACTTTCACGCTGTAAATGGGTAATAAGGGCCGCTATTTCCATGTGTTTTTTAATTTTAATTTTAATTTATCAGCTCATAGGTCATCGTGAACTTGTGGGACAGGACGGTTGTGGATTTGATTCCCATTTTGGGGATAAGGAAAGGAAAGTTCTCGATCACATACTAATTTAAAAAATCTTTTTGAAATTTTGAAAAAACTTGTTAAAAGTTTTCGATTTTTCACTACTAAAATTTGTTGAAACTTTTAAAAATATGTTTTGTTAACTAAATTACATACCAACTATCAGTTAAAATAACGTATTAATAATAATAAAATTGTTAAAATCAAAATGTAACACAATAAGAATATGAATAACTAAGAAATCACCATGTTACTCTGTTTTCGTACACAGCTGCTACTGAAACCTGTCGACGTATTAAACATTCAAATAACGCGTCCGCCTCTACCGGCGTTTTGTTCGTGGCAATTTGCTTCGGGACGATACTGCGAGTTTTTACCTTTAACCGTGTTTACAGCTAGAAATTTTAAAAAAGATGTTTGTATGTTTATATATAAAACTCTTTGGTACCAAAGACGGACACGACGCACAACTAAAACTATTGTGCGTGAAGCTGACTTTTACTTAGTCGATTGGAGGATTAATAGATGTTCATATGGAAGCAACAAAAGAAGCATTTAACAGTTAATTAAAGGTAAATTGCGTTTTTTTTTTAAATATAATGCATTATATTTATAAAACTTTTCTGATGCGTACAACACTGAAATTTGTCATGTATGGTAGGACAGAACAATTCATACGAGGAATGTAATAAGCATAATAAAAAGTCCAAGGTTCCATAAGACATCCAATTCTATCTTCGGACCAGCTCGATGGTACTGTAATTTTGTATTGTCATCTAATCTATATATATAAAAGGACTTGTCCTCACTGACTGAGGTAAGACGCACGCACAGCCGTAACCGCTGTGCGTAGAAACGTGAAATTTGGACAGATGTTTACTTTTGTAATCTGGACATCCACTAAGAAGGGAATTTGAGAAGTTTTAACCGTAAAGTGGTGAAATAGGGGTTGAAAGTTTGTATGGAAAAAAAATTAAATCTGCACCGATTTTTATAAAATTTGAAATTTAGATTTTTAAAAGTATTTAATTCAACACGTGTTTCATCATTTTCTAGAATTCTCCCCCTAAGGTTGCAAATAAGGGGTTGAAAGTTTGTATGGAAGAATCTTTAAAACGCCACCTATTTTTATAAAATTTGAAATTTAGACTCTTAAAAATATTTCATTGAACACATGTTTCGTGGTTTTTTAGAATTCACCCCTAAATACGCAAGCGAAGCTGCGCGCGTCCGCTAGTCTATATATAATTAGCAAGTTTCATGATGAAGCAATAATTATAAGTGCGTGTATTATTCATAGATTTTATTAAGAACAGCTCGACCAAATAAGTTCATAAAAAAGAAGATATAAACAAGACATAGAGGAACCCACTGGGACAAAAAACAATTTCAGTATCAAATACAGATTAATCATTAAAATAAAAATAATATTATTATATTCTTTGAATATTATCGATGTATTTTTAAAACTTTTACATTTTTAATTATGTATTAAAACAGGATGAAACGCTTTCATCAATATTAATTCTTAATATCAGATATATTTTTAATTGAAACTTATAATATTATTTATTGCATTCAGTTCTTTGTATGAAGATATTGGTTAAATTCATATATTCTTACTATACTTACTGGTTTTCATTCGAAAGATTAATAACTTTGTTAAATTTATATAAATAAACACTATTATATAACTAATATATTTTATATAAAAAATTGTTATCTAGTGATTCCCATTTTAATTTTTAATTTTTTTAGTAATTAAGTAAATAATCAAAAAAAATAATTAAATATTTCATTTCTCCGAGTGAGAATCTAACCCAGAAACTTCGCGCTTACCGCCACGCCCTAGTGCCACCGGGCCACGACAGCCAAATTACATATCATCACAATATCACCAGAATTAGAAAGAGAACCAAAAATATAATCATTCCTATATTACCCAGGATATTACTAAAAATGCGTGAAAAAGAAAATAGCTTAAAAAAAATAATAATTTTAACAAAATCCACCGTACAATAGCACTACGATGTCATACAAAATAGTGGATGAGGTGAACAAAAACAGCCCTAGTTAAAATATTCCTGGCCACATTCAAATCAAGTGGGGTGAATATTTTTATTATATAATATACTCGTAGGTATATGTAGTATGTAGGTCGCGAGCATGGGATTGCCATTCAACATTGAACAGGGTCAACTTTTTGTAGTAACAAAAGTCTCGTTTTCATATAAAATATATATTATTTGATTTGTTTTCCTTATTTCTATAATATTTGTATTATTTTTTAATAAAAATCAGTTTTAGGTACTCTGTGCCCCGAACACACCAGGGTAGGCACAGGAAACATAGTGTTAAGACACTCCGGTCCCCATTTTTCATTGTGACTGTAAACGTGATTGTGACGTTCTCCACTTAGAGCCGGATTCTGGAGGTATTGCGTGTTGAGTGGCGGAACTTAACGCCGCCCTTTTGCCTCGACATCAGAGCGAAGAAATGGAAATATAAATTTAAATAAATATTTCGTTTCTTCAAGGGGGGTCGAATCCACAACTAGTCGGCTTACAGTCACTCTTTGTGCCTCTAGACCACTACTGGCCTGGACTGGTCTGGACTATTAATTACTCAGTATAATAATTTAATCTACCCACATAATAATATATCCTCTATGGACTAGCTAGAAGCGGGAACTAAATATAAGCGGAACTAACTGATTCCAAAGCTTAAATAACTTTGGAAGCTCCAAGACTATTTAAATATCTAATTTAGCATTCACAATCAAGATTAGGTCCGTACTACGGCAAAGTAGAAGTTTTAGTTCCTAGCTACCCAGTTTCAGCAAATCGATTTTAACTGTCAAAAGATAGGAGTTACAATTTTCAGTGTAAACGCTCCTCGAAACTCAGGAATGTGTCTCAATGGGAATAATATAAATGTTTTCAAATTTATAGCAAACTGATAAAGATTAATATTATTTGTTTGATAATCACAGGTTTAAATTTCCCATAATATGATACTCGTATATCCTCGCTCTGGTAACGAGGCAAAGTCCAGTGTAGAGTTCTGCCACACATCAAGCAATGCCTCAAGAATTGAGGAGAAAATTGAGAACAGAAATGAGAAGCAGAGTGCTAGTTAGTTAGTTTAGGTTCTCAGGTTCCCACTGATAACCCTGCTAAAAAAATATTTAAGAACAACTTATTCGATTTTTTAGCAAATTCTCAATTTTTAAAGGCCTTTCATCAAATATATTTTGTCTTTCTTTTGTGAACACTTTACTCGATTAACTTGATACCTGTTGCGACCTCTTCAAGTCGACTTGACGCTCTCAGCTTAACTTTAGCTTTTACGAGCGAATGTTGTTAAATATTGTTGTGGTTGCTCAAATATTGTATGCTAAAACGTTGTTTTTGAGTATATTTTTATGAAAAAACCTTTAAAGATAACATGTCTTGTATAATAACTTCAAGAGTAAATAGTATTAAAAACTTTAGATGGATAAACTATCTTTATCCATCTAAAGAATATAAAACTTCAAAATTCTTCTGATTAACAAAAAATCAAATAATGTATAATACTTACTGCATTATTGAATAATATATAACTTTAATTTATTACTTCATTGGTACTTTTTTAGCCTTACACTACATCTCGCACATACCAGAATAGGCAGAGGAAATCTGAAAACCAAGAGTTAAGGTACTCCATTCTTCACTTTCCTCCGAATTCTGGAAGCTTTGCGTGTTGAGAAGCGGAAACTGTCAACGCCGCGTTTAGCCACCAATGAGGAAATGAAAATATTAAATACTTAATTTCCTTGATTGGGGATAGAATCCATAACCTATCGCGATGTGCCCCTGCGCCGATATTAACCTCAGATATCGTAAAATAAGAAATTTTTATTATACTTGTATTAATTTTCATCATGGAAAAAATATGAATAAAACTAAACAAAACAAAACTAAACTAACTAACTAAACTAAAAAAATATGCATAAATGGAAAAAACTATGAAACTAAAATAAAAATCTATTATTTTGTAGTAGATTATAGATATCCCTATAATATCGCAACAATGAGCTTATAAATACAACTATCTTTAAATAGTAATAAGCTTACTTTCATTTTGCTTAAAATAACTTTGTATAATTTTTATATTAATTAATGTTGAAATATTAATTTTTCACTTTATTCTTAATAATATCTTAAAAAGAAAAAAAAGAAAAATAAAAAAGCAGAATATTATCGACGAAAAAAAATAGTCAGTAGATAACACCCTAAGCACAGTGTAAACAAATAAGAAAAACAACGTAAATCTGAAATAAATTCACTGTGACCAATACCGTGTTATCCACCCTTATCCAACCCCTTCCTCAGCCGGAAGTTGGAGAACGGCATCATCTTCAGACTTCCTGAAAAGGATCGCGTCATTTGATTTCCGGGATTTGACTGCCACTTCGATTTTCCACTTGGCAGTCGGTTGTTTCGTGATCATTTACAGTTTGTTGAGGTTAATGTTTATTTAAGATATAATATAATGTTTATTAGTGGCCTTTTAGTTAAAATTAATACTTAAAATTTTCCAAATTTTATCTTTTTTTTCTTTATTGTCTTATTTCTCTTATCTCAGTCTCAGTATCGTAGCGCACGCAGTAGGGGAGGTAGAGGGACCCTAGGGTTAAGGGATTTTGCCATGGTGCCACAACAAAGAAATTAAAATATTAAATACGCCTCATATTTATGTTAATTGTATTATGATTCAATTATTTAGTAAAATGTATGTATGCGTTATATTTCTACAAAGGCGATTAGAACTTATGATCAACGCACTCTATCACAATTCTAACTTAACAGCTTTCTCTATCCACCATACAAAGTAAAAGTAAACAAGTACGTTACATACAAACAAGTATATTTAGGTAACCACCACCCACCAGCCCACAACGTCGACAGTCGCCTATAAAACCTAGAGCACATCTTATTTATGACAACATAAACTACGATAAATTCCATATATCCAGTCTATCAAGAAGTTTATTTGAATTTGGCAGCGAGGAGACGATATTCAATTCCATTTGATCGGCTTCATAGTGGAATGACGCGAGCAGAATGCCAATTTGACAAAATTTTTCGGTAAATTTTTTAACATCAAGAGCTTTTCTGTGATAGTGTTTTTTTTTTTTGGATTCATATTTTTTCAATTGTAAAAATGTAAAGTGATGGCAAATTGGACTGGAAAGTTTGAGTTAGATGTATATAACACGTATATTTTTAAACGACGTCGTTTTTTAAACAACCTATTTCTCTTTTTTTTCTGTTACTACTCATTTATTTTATATTTGCCCGTTGATTTCTCTGTTATTTGTAAACCGTGACAGGAAAATGGAGTACAGATTTATTCATCAGTTTATCAGTTAAGCGAAATGTATAAATATATCAAAATAAATAATTTAAAATAAAAGAGACCACAGTGGGACAGTATAGCATCTGACTATTAAGGGATGCTTGTAAGTTTGACCTCTATCTCGGTATAACTCGAAAACGTAATATCTCAAATTTAAGTAGAAAGCGGAGCGTGGAATATCTGGACACTAGATTTTCGCCTGCTTTTCTTTTTGGATCAAATCCCATTAGTTAACTATCAAACATTAACTAAAATCTAACAGTTTAAATTTACACAAACAAAAGCATTTATTTCTAATCTAGGCTAATCTAATACAAATGTCATGAAAATAAGCTTTAAACATGAAGCTCCAAAGTAAGTAACATGAAGAGACAATAGTCGAGTGGTCGCGACGTGACATTATCATACGTGATATGGGTCACATCGTGGAAGGAAGTTTGTGGTAATTCATTATATTTTTAACTTTTGTTCTATATAATATATAGGAAATGTATAATACAGGCCAGTCCTGGCGTGGGCACGAGTGTGACATGCGACTGTAAATGTGACAGGTTATGGGTTCGATTAGCAGTCGAAGAAATGAGATATTTAATATTTCTTCACTCTGGCCACGCAATGCCTCCAGAATTCGGCAAATAGTGGGGGACGGAAATGTCTTAATAGGAGCGAAGCCTCTTTACACTAGGTTAATAAGTTTCCTCAAAAAATTGTAGACAGAGTAAACTTAGTGATAAGATACTCTATTCCCCATTTTCCCAATTTTCGATACACTGGTGGAACTTAACGCCGTTATGTCTTACCAGAGAAAATGTTAGTTAAGTCTTAATTTTCCTTAGTCCAAATTATCTGCATTAGTATTAAACTCATTCTCACGTACAAACGGAACGTATTTAAAAAGTAAATAGCAGTTTTTAACAGTTTTGAGTATATGAGAAACAGAGGCCACGACCTAAATAGAATTCGGGTTTAGTTTCTCTTGGAAATAAATCAAAAGAATTTAAAATCAGGATCACAAGTAATCTACCTGTTCATTACCCTACCAAGTTTCAGTTTTCATTTAAAGTAAATGGAACTTTAAGCCGTAAGTATTAAAGTTTAAAGTAATTTAAAACAATTTGCTGTAGAATATTATATTATGTTGAAAATAGCACCGTATTCATATTAATATAAAGTTCTATTTAAATTATTTAGTACAATCTCATACCATTGGTAAATGATGGATTTGAATTTGCACTACGATTTATTATTTAGGTTGAAAGTCTTAGTGTACTCTGTATACTTTATTTTTATATTTCATTATAAAATATATAAAAATAATACGTAAATAATGTAATAAAAATAAATAATCAGTGGCTATCGTGGCTCAGCAAGCAGCACACGCCTGCAACTGCAAAGGCCACGGATTCAATTCCCACTTTGGTAACGAGGCAAGGCGCGGCGTAGAGTTCCACTACTTCGCATATAATGCCACTAGAATTCGGCGGAAAGCGGGAATGGAAGTGCCTTAATGGCAACGGAGTGTTTTAACACAAGGTTCTCAGGTTCCCTCTGCCCATCCTGTTCTGTGCGGAATACAGCGTCAACCTAAAAAAATCAAGATATAATAAATAACCAAATACATTAATAAATAACTCAAAACATTTAGCAATACCTGCAAAAACTGTTTAATTAAAAATGTTTTAGCTTACTCGTGTAAGCTTTTATAAATTAAAAAGTAAGATGGTTAATTTTGAATTTATATTATAAAATAGGTTAATAATAAACTAAATTAAACGCAAAAAAATGTAGCAGTTCATTTGCTATGTACCTTTATCAAAATTACGTTTCGCCTGAGGAAATTGTACGCGGCCCTACAATCGTTTTTCTGTGAACATTCGCTAGCGAGTGAGTTGACTATGTGACATAATATTATATTTAGTAAATAAGCAATATATGTTTCTTTATTTATTCACATTTTTAAACAAATTTCACATTTTTTTTATTTATCAACCTATATTTCACTTATAGTGTATAAAAAAAAATAATTCTAGTCACGCTTGTTTCTTCGTCTATATCAAATGGAAATAATTATAAAACAAGACAAATTCTAAGTGCATACATGCCCAAGTTCGCTCTAACCACAGGTTGACGTGTTATTATTAAAAAGCTTGCTTGATAAATTAATTATTTAACATATAAAGAAAAATCAAATAAAATTAGCAGCTAATTTCATTAGTGTTAACCAAATTCACTAATATTTTAAAGCTGAACTTTAAAAATAAGCATATATTTTGTATGGTATAGCATCTACATACTATATTTTTTTAAGTTCACGCTGTATTCCGCACTTTTACCCCACTTTTCTGCCCACAATTAGGGTAGGCTGGGTACATACTACATATTACATGTAAAATTTTATCAAACTCTACTGTGTTCAAAATTATATTGAATTGTAATTACAAATTTAATAACATTATCAATAAAATTGAATATATTTTTAACTTCACTACCAATAAGCAAGTTTATTCGCTAGCGACTATAGAATTGACAGTAAAGCGACTCATGGTAAAGACGTCGGCTTAATATTCATAAAATTTCATAATTTATATTCAGAGGTTTGCGAAGGATTTCTTTCTTTTATTAAAAAATATATTTGCAATGTTATCATTGTTTTTTTAGGCAAATGACTAATAAAGTACAAACAGAATAACTTCTATAAATATTACTGACATTATAATTGAAATGCGGAAAGTTTTTCCTTTACTCTTATAGCTGGGTAGGCAGAGAGTACGTAGTGTTTAAGCACTCCGTTGCCATTAAGACACTTTCAGCAGAATTTTTGAGGGACTGCGTGTTGAATTGTGGAACTCAACGCCGCGCTTCACCTGATTACCAGAGCGAGAAAATCTCACGTATGCTTGTGCTCCTGCACCACGACTGATCCACATACTCGTAGTAATAATTTAAAATAAATTAAATAACATTTTGTTCTAAGCCCGGGAAATAAACTTAAAACGATTTATAAATTGTAAACAACGATCTTATCTCGTTTCAATAGATTTATTAAGCTTATTTATAGCTTTGTTGCCACTGTTTGTTACCGTACTTTAGATAAGGATAGCCGGCCCTTATCGCTAAGTGAAGATTAAGTTTTGTGAACACTTTGAGAGATATATGTATCAAACGATAGTGGGTTCAAGTTCCTATTGAACAAATGTTAAATTAGAAGTGATTTTTGAAAACGAATAATGAGATTATAGAAGAGAAAATAAAAAATATTTTAATGAACTATTTAAAGGTGGTAATAATTGTAATTTAAATTATCTAGAAAAATGAAATTAAACCAAGAATTTTTAGATCTTTTATAACGTAATATAAATCCCTCCTATAGCGGAATAGGCTTGGCAATACAGTAATAAAACACTCATCTGAAAAAAAATGTCTCCGGAACCAAAGCATTTGATTTACGAAATATATTTCGAGACTTCACAAACAAAAACAGCCATTGCCCTACTGCAGTGGGGCCTATATTGTACTGTAGTGGGACTTTCTTATATTTATAATAATTATTCGAATATAACATTGTACGCAATTTTCTCAACATCTATAGGTGGCAGGTGGCTGGAATTCATTTCGCTAAGAAAACGTATCCGTACAACGAAACGAAAATTTAATACAATGATTTACAGCTCTATCAAAATATCCATAATATAACACACCAACTGCTGTTGAAGTTTATATTAATTTCTTAATAATTTATTGGTATTTAATGGATTTCTGGGTAATACGTGAGTTATTGTTATTAGCTTAGTCGTAAACTGTCTAGTGTACAAGGTACATGTGGGTTCAATTTCATTACAGATTTTTTTAAATTGTTTTCATCATGTCTCCGCAATAGATTAAAAGTAGATATGAAACTTGTAATAGGAAGATTATTTTAAAAAAAGTAAATAAAAAGTTACGTAGGTAATAGATTACTATAAAGAATTATAAAATGAAGTTATTGGAATCTATACTAATCTATACTAATATAATAAAGCGGAAGAGTTTGTTTGTTTGTTTGTTTGTTTGTTTGTTTGTTTGTTTGTTTGAACGCTAAGATCTCTGGATCTACTGGATCGATTTACTTTGTTTTTGTTTTGTATGAAAGCTGCATTCTTCAGAAGTGCTATAGGCTATATAATATTACATTACACATATATACTAATAAATTAAAATACTTTCTAATTTGACATGCAATTTATTCTGCCATGTTAATAACAACCGTCGTCGCTACGCGACCGCGTTCGTTACCGCGTCATTTTGATATTCATCCTTATGAAAATAAATATAATAGTCACTTTTAGCATTTCATCTAGATTGAAATTATATTTCTATAGAAATTATATTCTTATATTTCAAGCAGGCGTAGCCGCGTCCGGGTCCGCTAGTAAATAATAATCTGTAAATATTTTTTTAAAGTACTCTCGCTGCATTTCGCATATAGTAAAGTAGGCAAAGTAGAGAACCAAGTGTTAAGACACTACGTTCCCCAATATCCGCTAAAGTTTTAGACATAACGTATTGAGTGAACTCAATGCCAAGCTTAGTGTTACTTCCAGAGCGAAGCAATTAAAATAACAAATTCATCCCCATAGTGAGAATCGAACCCACAATCATCACGTTAACAGTCAGATGCTATGCTGCTAAACCTCAACAGTTCTTATTGTTTTAATATTATTTTGTATATAAAACAATAAAGTGATTGATTTATCAAAATGTACAAGAATCTAAACAAGATATTTAACTTAAAACTTTCTTTGGTTCGAAATAAGGGATGAAGGATTTTGCTAATTCATTCCCTCGGATCAAATTTAACATTTTCGAATTAAAGATACAAAAGAAAATTTTCTAAGCTACAAATAAGTAAAAAGAAGAAATTTTGGTACAAGGGCACAATCGAGTGACTGTTATCGCGACAGGTTGTGAGTTTGATCCCCATTTGAGGAAATGAAATATTTAATACTTTACTTCGCTCTGGTATCGAGGCAACGCGCGGCGTTGAGTTCCGCCATTTAACACGCAATACCTCCACAATTAACAGCGGAAAGTGGGGAACGGAGTATCTTACCACTAGGTTCCCTCTGCCTTACCAGCTGTGTGCGAGATACAGCGTGAACCTGATTCCGATATAATTTTTGACATTTTTCTTTTATCCCCAGGGGTGGTGTTAGCCTAAGATGGTGTTGGCGTTTGTGGTCGGAGTACTGTGCGTGTGGGGCCGCCTGAGCGTCGCAAACCCTGAAGCGAAGCGGCTGTACGACGACCTGCTCTCAAACTACAATAGGCTGATCCGTCCCGTTGGTAACAACTCAGATCGGCTTACCGTCAAAATGGGGCTGCGGTTGAGTCAACTTATTGATGTGGTGAGTTTTTATTATATTTTTTATCTTAAAAACCTTAAGCTTAGAATTTTTTTTAGTGGGATATGAACCCACGCCTCTTAGGTATTCGATAAGTTCTCTCTCTCGCTCTCGCTATAACACTAAATAAAAAAGCTATAAATACCCTCAAAAAAACTACTGATATTAACGAAGAGTTATCCCACCATTAACATGCCCCCACAAAAGTAATTTAAACTAAGTCCACGTGATCGCCGAACGAAAATCACTCGTTAGTTTAATCGTATAACGGAAATTCATATTTGATTTTTCACTCTAATAATCTCAAATCGAAATGTTGGGATTATCCCATCGTATAATCAAATTGCCGAAATCTAAAATAGTTTATTATTTGTTTTTGTTTTTATGTCTTTTTAAGAAAAAAGCCATCTTTTTTCTTGGTCACTCTCTCATAATTTCTTACCAAAAGGCATATAAAAATTCGGCGGAAACGAGGGAACGGAGTGCCTTAACACTAGGCTCCCTCTTACCTTGCTACGTACGAGTTACAGGTGAAACTGAAAAAAAAAGCTATCTATTTGTTCTCAAAATGCTAAAAATGATAATCTTCTCATATTATAAGCTCTCATATTATCAACATTCATTAGTTTAATCGTATAAGGCAAACGTTTTATATTTGCCTTTTCACGTCAATAATTTTAAACTAAACCATCCCGGATTATAAAGGACCAACTAAAATCCTTCCTCACTTCCATTACATTAAAAGTTTCATTTTCAGTATAAATTATCTAAACATTATCAATACTTAATTAGGTTTATTTAGATTGTATCGTTTACTTAAGGCTAAAATGTTTAAGGTAATTCACGTTAAGTATTAGCTTTACGCATTTTCTACGTAAAAATGCGCCGCCGAAATCTCTTGGCATTATGTGTTGAGTGGCCCGAGCCTAACAAACAAACGTAATATTTATTTTATTTACAACAGATTATTAAGATTAAAATCTAAAATTTATGTCATCAATATTGTACGAAATTCTTTATAATATCTAAGCACATTCAATAAGAATCGTTTCTCTAAACTTTTAAAGTGTAATTTGAAGTTTAAATTCGTACATTGTTGGAAGTTCCAGTGGTGTTTATTCAGACCGAGATTTAGAGCTAGAGAATAGTTAAATTGATTTCTAATAGCACTTTAAAACTAATTATACTATAGTATTTATATATGTGTAAACATAATATGTGTATTGACTGTATATGTAGGACCAGACTGCAAACACCACAGGTTGTGGATTCAATTCCTACTCGAGGAATTGAAATATTTATTACTTTCTTTTCTTCGCTCTGGCTTCGAAGCAAAATGCGGCGTTTAGTTCCGCCACTCAACAAGCTATATCTTGAAAATACTGTACCCAATACGGCATGAGACTAAAAATATATAATTTTTAGTATATTTGTATGTTTTCGTCTAATTACGTAACAAACGTCCCAACAGTCAATCTATTAAGTATAAACGACACGAATCTTCTGCATAAATTCTCTATAAATTTTTCGCCATTTCCATAATATTGGGAATTGCTGATTCCCCAATCCTTGTGTGTACGACAGAACTGCACTAATCTTAAAAATACTAAATTTATCACTACTTTCAAAGCGAGAACGCTTCCCGTTAAATATAAGATATTGGGCGCTTAGTATAAGAAAATCTTAATATTTTATATTATATGCGTAATTTCGTTTTAAATTAAATTAATTAAAATTTTGTAATATTTATTAACAGAAATGGTTTAGTGGATTAGCGTTTTCGTTGGGGCGCAGTGGCTAAAAAGTGCGACTGAAAGCGCGACGGTTGTAAGTTCGATTCCTACTCGGGGGAATGCTATTAAGTATTTTCATTTCGTCGCTCTTTATATAAATAACAGATCGTTGTTCGCGCAACACTTTCAAATTACACAATTTACTTCACTTAATAACATTACTCAGCGAAGAATAGAATTTAAATTTGTTTTTGTTTACTACTTTGGAGAAGATTGTGTTTTTAAATTTTTTAATAAAATTATTCAGGCGCATTACACATATATTTCATTAGGATATATTATTACAAGTGGTTTAAATTTAGTTTCTTAGATTTTATTGGCAATTTTGTTAATTATCGACCTACTAAAGCGTATTAATTGGAAATTACACATGTTTCCTTACAGAACCTCTAGAATTGATATTGCTTTATCCTATCCTATATCTTATAAAACAAAGTCGCTTTTCGTGTCTGTCTGAACTTTCTAACTCTTCTTCTTCTAAACCACCCAACGGATTTTTATGCGGTTTTCACCATTAGGTCGNTACAAATGCTAGGAGTCTCAAATTTTGCATAGACGTCACTTGGACGTAGTCATGGAAACAGAAATTAATAATAACATAGTTCACGCGGGTGTAACCGCGAGCGGGCCGCTAGTAAAAAATATACTCAAAAATTATACTTCAGTCGTAGCGCAGTGTGTGACCGTAAACGCACCAAGTTCTAGATTCAATTCCCATTCGAAGAAATGAAATATTTCATATTTTTATTTCTTCGCTCTAGTAAGTAGGTGAAGCACAGGTTTGAGTTCCGCTACTCAACACGTCTCTATAATTCGTCGGAAAATGATCAACAAAAGTGTCTTAATGGGAACAGAATATCTTAATACTAAGTACCTAAGTTCCTTCTACCTAACCTAACAGCATAAACCTAAAAATATTTTCATAGCTAATATATAAAACATTATCAGCAGATATATTAGAAAGTTTATATATATAGAAAGCTATGAGGGCACATGTAAAAGGGAGCCTCAAACTATTTACAGGATAATATGAATAGTTAAGGGAGGAGCGTCTTCGCCCTCATTGTTGCGAAGTTCGTGAGAAACTTGTAACAACACGTTTGTTTGTAACTTACAAAATGTAAACTGAACTTATCTTTTGCAAACTGTTTACATAGCTTTAGTAGTGAGTGCTGAGTTTAACTAGTTTTAAAATATTTATTAAGGAAAATTAATATTTAATTTAGAGGCCAGTCATGGCACAGGAACATAAAGTGTGGGTTCGATCTCTACTCGAGGAAATTAAATATTTCTTAATTTATATTTTCATCTGTTAAGCCACTCTACACGTAGTGAACCAGAACTTGAAAAGTGAAACGGAACGAGTTCTCATGAGAGTTTCTATGCTTATCTTGAACAATTTAGTAAAAATGTGAAGTTCGTATAAAAATAAAAGTATATTATACAAATATTATAATATGTAAAACAATCGTAAAAAAATATTGAAAGAAAGGTTATAAATATGTAGAAGAGTTGGTGTTGATTGAAATTTACAAAATGCTAAATATAAAAAAAAACAAAATCCGAAGGTAAATAACAAATAGAATTCCTACATCTATTCCATCCATCAAACAAATTAAAATAAGCTGCAGCAAAGAAGAAAAAATTGCTAATAAAAGCCAACGAATAAGTCCAAAAAGTTGATAAAATATTTTATTTAAATCCATTAGTAAGCCGTTAAAGCTGAAAAGCTCAAAGATATTCCATTACGAAGGCAGATCTTTTAAAATATTCGCATCGATGCAATTTTCGATCGCAAAGTAAACCAATAAATAAGATAAAGTAAGGTAAGATAAGATAAGATAGATAGTGAATAAGATATTTTCAACCGAAAGTGCAAGCTGGAGATATTCACGGGGGACTCCAACAAGTATTTTAAAGTACACCTTCGGGATTAAAATGTAGCTATTTGAAGAAGTGTATTTGAAATGTAAGAGTGTTTTACAATTTGCTTATATAGCTTGTATGATCTATACATATTTAAATGTATGTAAATTATTTTTGAAATTCAAATAGTACTTATTTATTATTTATATTTTTCTTGTATGGATAGGTTTTGTGTGAGTGGATTTTGTGTATGCTTTAAAAGGAAAAAATGTTTTGTTATCCTTTAGGCATTTTTTTTTATATCGATCAAATGCGTCTTGAGCTTTAAGAATTTTTTTTTTGATTCATGTTGTATCGCGTACATAGCAGAGTAGGCAGAGGGAATCTGGCAATAGTGTTAAGATATTCCATCCTCATTAAGGAACTTCTATTCCCCACTATCCACCGCATTCTGGAAGTATTGCGTGTTGTATGGCTAAACTCAACGCCACCAAACCATATTCTTTTTTTATGATTCTGAAGAGTGATCTTTCTCTTTTATATGCTGTAAAATATCTGGATGTCAACGTCATGAAGATGGGAGAGTATCTGACTGCAATCTTTTATATTCTGATTTATCCCAAGAGAGAATGTAGCGCCAAATGCTACTGTTTCATCAGCAACGTCAACGTATCTTACATGGTCCCTGATGTTTTTACATGAATTTCCTCCACTGTCAATTATACTGTATTCTCGAAGGTCATCCGGGGTCTACCCATATAAATATTTTCTTCTTCTCATATCCCACAAAAAGCAAGGTTAGGACACGCCATTTCCCATGAAATCAAAATAGATCTTTCCTCAAGTAGAAATCGTACCCACAGTCGTCACGTTTACTACCAGAGAGTCAGTTATATATTTGAAATATAATTAAGATTTTTTTATTATATAACAATGCTATAAACATATAACAAATAACCTACTAACAATATAAAACCAATATACCACAAATTTTCCATACAAAAAATATAATTTAGTAAAAATCTAGTGATGTGAAATAAAATTGTAAATAGTTTCAAAACTAATTGGGCGTTCGTTCGTTGGACTACAATTTGCAACGCTCGTCTGGTTCAAATGTTTCCGTCAACAATGGTTAACGTTTTCTATTCACATTTTTTAGGTTTTTTTTTTGTGGTAAAAAAATGTGATGTAGACAGAGAGCTTAAACTAATTATCGTAATGATAATGATATTGTAATTTAGTTGAGAAGTATTATTTATTGCAGGTATTACGATAGCGTTAAGTTCCGTCAGTCAACCCGTAATGTCTCGAGATTTAGGCAGAAAGTGGGGAACGGAAACACTTGGTTCCCAGGTTCCTAAAAAAAATAATAAATCAACCGTTATGGGTTTGATCCCTACTTGGGGTAATAGGTTATTTTTATTTCTCCGTTTTTTATTATTGGAACGAAGTTCCTTACGGCAGGCTTGGAAGGGATAGTGATTTTGCTGCGTGACCGAACTGAAAAAAATGTGATAGTAAAACTGTAACAAAAATGCGTGGAATAAAACCGTTAAATGAGACGTGCGCAGGCGCGACAGTCGCATACACAGACGAGTAGTGTATAATACCTTTCTCTTTCTTCCTCTTTCTTTTCGTTCTCTCATCATTTTTTTGCATGATTGTGTGTTATTGTTGTTTTTTTATTTTAAGTAATTTATTATTTCCTAAAATACTGAATTTCGTAAATACTTTCTTGTACTTAATTAAAAACTAATCAGCAAAATTTAAGAGACAAATCAAGAAAACCTACATAAAATTGAGCACGAATTTTTTTGCAATTTGTGTTTGTGTGTTCGTAGAATCGTCTACGAACTTCGTTCCTACCTGGTGTCCCACGACACCACATTTTTTTTTTTATTATTTTTAACTTTTCTCTTATCTTTGAGCTGAACCCCAAATAGGCGGGGAGAACTTAATATTAAAACCGTTCCTCACAGTGCGTGTGCGCTATGGAGTAGTGGAAATAAAACTTCATTCCCACACGTGGAAATGGAACTCACAACTATCGCTTTTACAAGCAGATGCTGACAACGCCACGAACTTTATATTTTAAAATTTTAACTATAATAAAATGTAACATTTAAATTACCTATAAGTAAAACGTAACTGGCTTACTTAGGTAAAGTAAAATACTTTTCACGAAGGAACAAAGCGCAAGCTATTATGAAATAATAACTTAAATACTTTATATATTAAGTTTACAACTTTCATTAAAAATCCGACAACAAAAGTCGTAGTGTACAGAAAACCAATTTAGTTTCCTTTGTGACGCTTCGTTTAGTGCTAGTTTTAGTTTTTTTTTTATATGTATCCGTTACTGAATATTATTTGTTGTTATTATATAAGAAGATTTTTTTCCGCAAAGTAGAAAAGATAGATAAAGTAGGTAGATGGAACCTACTGTTAAAAACACTCTGTACCACATTTTCTGTTGAATTTTGAAGGCATTGCGTGTTGCGGAACTTAACGCCGTACTTTCCCTTGACACCAAAGCAAAGAAATGAAAATATAAACTTAAATAATTAAAATTTCAAACCAGGTTGTATCTCATAAACCACAAAAAAAAACTGAAATTTTCACAGATTAAATATTAATAAATAATCTGTTGCCACTGTAACAATTAATACTAAAACAGAATCAAATAGATAGTCTAGGGGACTCCCATACAACTAACATAATTTTTTTTGCTAATCTAATTATTTTCGACGAAACTATATTTTACAATATCTATACTTCATCAGACCTTGTTTAATATTAAAAGAACATCCCACAAGAAAATAAAATTCTAACAACACCTAGTAAAATATTATATAGCCCAGCCAGCTGCAACTGCTGCAACTCTCTCTCTCTATAATGCAAACGCGTACGTGTCCTAGAACTTTGAAATGTCTCCAGAGTACTGAAATTACAGTGGAATTTGTAATATTAACTTCCCCTAAGATACTGTAAATGGAGAATGCCATACATATTTCATGTGCCACCATATGATGTTGGTTTATGTAAGAGTTTGTTTACTTTTCTTTAATTATCTTTTTGCTTAGTTTAGTTTTGATAATTTGAAAATAACTAGAACTTTTGTTTTTGTTTTTTNAAATATTTTAAATATAATTAAGATTTTTTTATTATATAACAATGCTATAAACATATAACAAATAACTTACTAACAATATAATACAAATATACCACAATTTTTCCATACACAAATATAATTTAGTAAAAATCTAGTGACGTGAAATAAAATTGTTAATAGTTTCAAGACTAATTGGGCGTTCGTTCGTTGGACTACAATTTGCAACGCTCGTCTGGTTCAAATGTTTCCGTCAACAATGGTTAGCGTTTTCTATTGACATTTTTAGTTTTTTTGTGGAAAAAAATGTGATATAGAGAGAGAGAGAGAGAGAGAGAGAGAGAGAGAGAGAGAGAGAGAGAGAGCTTAAACTAATTATCGTAGTGATAATGACAGTGTAATTTAGTTGAGAAGTATTATTTATTACTAGTATTACTATAGCGTTAAGTTCCGCCAGTTAACCCGCAATGTCTCGAAGTTTCAGCGGACAGTCGAGAACGGAAATGTTTTAGTGGGAACTGACTTAGACTACTAGAACCTAGTTCCCAGGTTCCCAGGTTTTATCAGAATAATAAATATTTTTTACTTTTCTTTTATCTTTGAGCTGTGCCCCAAGGAGGCGGGGAGAACTTAATATTAGAACTCTCCGTTCCTCACAATGCGTGTGCGTATGGAGTAGTGGAAATAAAACCTCATTCCTACGCGTGGAAATGGAACCCAAAATTATCGCTTTTACAAGCCAATGCTGCCACAACGCCACGAACTTTATATTTTAAAATTTTTACTATAATAAAATGTAACATTTAAATTACCTATAAGTAAAACGTAACTAGCTTACTTAGGTAAAGTAAAATACTTTTCACGAAGGAACAAAGCACAAGCTATTATGAAATAATAACTTAAATACTTTATATATGAAGTTTACAACTTTCATTAAAAATCCGACAACAAAAGTCGTAGTGTACAGAAAACCAATTTAGTTTCCTTTGTGACGCTTCGTTTAGTGTTAGTTTTAGTTTTTTTTTATATATGTATCCGTTACTGAATATTATTTGTTGTTATTATATAAGAAGATTTTTTTTCGCAAAGTAGAAAAGAGAGATAAAGTAGGTAGATTTTTGGAGGCATTGCGTGTTGCGGAGTTCAACGCCGTGCTTTCCCTTGACACCAAAGTGAAGAAATGAAAATATAAACTTAAATAATTAAAATTTGAAACCAGGTTGTATCTCATAAACCACAAAAAAATAGACAACTGACATTTTCACAGATTAAATATTAATAAATAATCTGTGGTCACTATAACAATTAATACTAAAACAGACAATAAAATAGATAGTCCAGGGGACTCCCATACAACTAAATTTTTTTTTGCTAATCTAATTATTTTCTGAGAGACTATACTTTACGAAACCTGTACTTCATCAGGCCTTGCTTAATATTAAAAGAATATCCCACAAGAAAATAAAATTCTAACAACACCTAGTAAAATATTATATAGCCCAGCCAGCTGCAACTGCTGCAACTCTCTCTCTATAATGCAAACGCGTACGTGTCCTAGAACTTTGAAATGTCTCCAGAGTACTGAAATTACAGTGGAATTTGTAATATTAACTTCCCCTAAGATACTGTAAATGGAGAATGCCATACATATTTCATGTGCCACCATATGATGTTGGTTTATGTAAGAGTTTGTTTACTTTTCTTTAATTATCTTTTTGCTTAGTTTAGTTTTGATAATTTGAAAATAACTAGAACTTTTGTTTTTGTTTTTTATAGCTTCACGCTTCATGCCGCAAATAGCAGAGTAGGCACAAGGAACCTAGTGCTAAGATACTCCGTTCTCCACTCTCCACCCATATCCAAATTACTGTTTTACTAATAAATACTCAACGCCACGCCTCGAATCGTTAGCAGAGCTAGAATATAATAAAAAATTTTTTTTGCTATAGAAATCGAACCTATAACCATCCTTATAACAATCAGATCCTTTTCAGGTCTGTTGGTTCCACCTTTCATTAAAAATTAGGCACAGCAAGACACGTGAAACCTACATATATCCTAGGATTCAGGTACCCCATTCACATCTACAGCTAGAGTGGATTAAATTATCATTTCTGAGCATCGTGCATCAATTTCCATCCAGATGAATTTAAAAAGAGGAGGAGAGGCATCACTTATGCAGATCTGTTCACGCTCTAACGCGGCTGCATTGGATAACTAGATTTGTGTATTGCTAGGGAACTCGTTGATACACCTATATAGTTGTCTTTATACCTTTTTTGGAATTCTGTGTTTATGTTAATTTAAATTCATGTCGTAACTTGTTTTAGTGGGAACGGAGTGTTTTAACATTATGTTCCCGTTGCCTATACTGCTATGTGCGCGGGTGTATCCCGGTGTTTAGCGTGATGCTAAATTAATATAAGTAATGTAATGGGATAGTTGTGGGTTCAATCCCCGGTCGTGTACCTTGTGGAACAAAAATCGTCAGTAATATTTTATTTTTCTTCGTATATTTCTGAGAGTGAAAATTTTTTATTAATTTGCTTTTATTGGGCATTCATAAGTAGATACATACATATATAGGCCATTTAGTATACCTTTTCTAGTCTGGTGAAAATATATATGTATAAATTAATTAAAATAAAGAATTTCTTTTTTACATATAGTTAATTAAAGGGATACTATTAGTTATATGTTTTTGTAAGTACACAGCTGTGACTCAATATGAAGAAACAATATCATAAAATCAATAATATAATAAATACATTGTTGTCTAACATAGAGCGAAGCGAGCAAAAGGCGAAGCTCTACGGTACATGTATAGGGTAAAACCGGGATAGATGCCGCAGTGGGATAGATGCCCCATTTTCAAAATACCTAACTTCCCGAACTCGCGACAAAAAAATAATTGTACAAGCAGGAGCCACAGTCTTCCCGCACCAAAGTTATTCACGGACATTCGTGCAATGAGGACGCGTTTAGCACATTTGNTTTAGTTTGTTATGCAGATTCTGTAATTTAAAGTTGCCTTTCTAGTGGCTGTCACAAATTCTCGTCCACACGTTACTTAGGAGCAGCTGGTCTGGTCTGGTCTGGTCTGTTGGTGTATATATGTGCTTTAATTGTATGTAACAAGTACCTAGTCTTCAGTTGTTAGCAAGTTAAAGAATTTATTGCTTTGAATCTAATTTGGACTAGAATTTGTAGTGAGTCTGTAGTTAAATAAAGATTTGCTCATTGAATATTTGTTTTTTTAGCTTTATTCTGTATTCCGTACATAGCAGAGTAGGAGGGAACTTAGGAATCTAGTGATAAGACACTATGAATTTTGAAGGCATTGCGTGTTAAGTCGTGGAGTTCAACGCAGAGCTTAGCCAGAGCGAAGAAACTAAAATACTAAATATTTCATTTCATAGTTTTAGCACTAGGTTCCCAGGTTTCTTCTGCCTTCCCTGATACGTGGAGAATACAACAAAAAACATAAAAAAACAGAACAAGCAGATATCAGTTGCTAGCTACTTAAAAAATTTTGTGCTTTACAATATAATCTAAACAGTACGTGTACCAAACTTGCAAATATGCTAACAGGTAGTCTGGTGGGTAAATCCACCTTCTGGTTAAGTTCGGGATTGTTCACATGAAACTCGTTGGCCAAGTTTATCTGCCAGTTACGAAGTTTCTAAGTATTAATTGCTGTTACCTCCGATCAGTGTGCTAATTTAAAATAGTTGTTGATTAAAAAAGTTTTAATCTTATTATATACATATGTTTTAATGGTATATGGTAAAGTTAAGGAGTTAGTTAAGTTAATTTCAATTTTATTTACCTGGGTTAAGTACAATTCAGTTAAATGAGGCGTAAGTTATAATTTTGATGATTTTATGTTGTGAAACATTTCTTTCTAATTTTTCATTACTTCAAGTAAGAATCAAACCCAAAACCCTGCTAATCACGCCGTACATTTGTACATCTGCGCAGCCTGCCACCGAAAAAACTAAGTATATGTTTAAAGCTTATCCCCCTGTCATGGTACAAACCGCGTCCCTGGGTTCCGCCACTCAACACAATTTTTTTACCTCGCAGCAAGCAGGACAAGTATCTAAAAAAATAAAATATTAAGATAAATAAAAAAACATTATATAATATAACTTGGTCTACTATTATTTTTACAGCAAAAACAAACTGATAACTCATTATGATAACAGAAACCCTTGTAAAAAGCCAAATTACTTTATATCAATTTACCCCTTTTAATTAGGGTCATCTTTGTCACAATAGACGCGACTCCACTAAAATTATCTCAGGCCATTACTGGGGGTAGAGTGCATTTCTGCCCATTCTTCTTACCCCTTCCCACCCCCTTCCTTCGTTTAGGGTAAAAGGTCGCTGAATGGATGTGGTAGTAGATAACTATTTGATTCAGTTCTTAATAAATTGGTCCTTAATTCATATTATATATCTGATACAGATTATTTACGAGGCCAGACGTGGCGTAGGGGCGCAAGTGTATGACTGTAACTGGTTGTGGGTTCGATTGCCATTCGAGGAAATTAAATATATATTTTCATTTCTTCGCGGCCTTGAATTCCGCCACTCAACGAACGAAAGTGGGGAACGGAGTTTCTTAACACTAGGTTTCCTCTGCCTAGCCTGCTGTGCGGGATAAAGCGTGAAGCTAAAAAGTTATTGATACTTAATATTTTTCTTGTAATCGAAATAATCAGTCTCTTTTTTACTACGCAAAAAATATGGTAATATCCAGAATAACCCGGGTAAAAATCATCATGTAAACGTTTAGGTTAGGTAGTCTTAGATATTTGATAGATTTAGATTTATGAGGCGAAACGCAGTTACTTAAAGGCGTTACGCTCATACGTGATCGATATAACGGTATATATAATCTTAATAAGGTATTTTTATCACCCCTTAGTTACAATTTACAGGGTAGATTCACATTTAAGTCATTTTGTCTTGGAGCTGTTTAATATTATAATATTTTTTTTGTTCACCCTGTATTCTGCACCTAGTAGGGCAGTCAGACGGAATCGAGAAGCCTAGTGTTAAGATATTCCGTTACTATTAAGACACTACCGTTCCCCAATATCCGCCTAATTTTGGATAGCCGTTTTCATAGCGACAGCGAGAAATTTTATTATTATAAAAGTAATTATAACAGAATATTCATAAAGAAAAATGTAAAGGTGTGAATATCACCAGAAATGAGACACAATTAAATATATATATATCTATAATGGATAACTATATACAAGCCTCTTCCTCAGGATTTCCTTAACTTCAAAATGTCCACATAAGTATAAAGTAGGTATATATAGTCATTTAAAACAGTATAACATATTATATAGCGCAAAACTGCGGTAAAGCGTTGAAAGTTCAGAACTAGACGTGGTTTTCATACAGTATCTACTAATATTATAAGTCAAACTTTGCTTTTAGTAACTCAAAATGTACGACAATGTTGGAAGTTAATTTTATTGTTTAAATGACTTTGGGGGTGTATTAAATAATTTTTCGGACTTCACCTTGGTATTTCAAATTTGAATGTGACTTTTAATTATCAAAGTCAGAAAGAATAGGCAATTGCCCCAACTTCGGACGGTAGACAGAGAGTCTTAACTCTACGCTCTCCAGGCGACTGGTAACCCTGATATGCGGTAATAGCAAAAAATAATAATTCCATTTATCTCTTTCAACTTCACGCCTTTTCCTCCTTTTTCATATATTTCTCGCAAAACTTCAGCCGAAACTTGCTATTATAATGTTGAAAACCCAACGCCATAAAACTAACCATGATTTATGGTTTACAACACTATAAAACATAGTCCAGAACGTTAATAGGCCTGCCATGGCATATATTTATAATGTACCTATTTCAGGACCCTTGGTCCCTGAAGTCCCTTCCGCGAGACCATTGATCTCGAAGATTAAGCTATCATCAATCTTCTCGATTGAAATTTCCTTTTGATTTTCCGAAAACCCTCTGAAAGTTTAGTTTTATAAATGAATATAGAGTTCTTTTTTTTTTTATAAGTTAATATTCATCACTTGCCTTTGCTGCTTTTTATTTCACCATTATGTAATTGGTATGTATAATAGCTTCTAACTGCATCTCGCAAATAGCATAGTAGGCAGAAGGAACCTGGGAACCTATTTTTGTGATACGCTATGCCTACAGAATTCAGCAGAAACTGGAGAAAGGAAGTGTCTAAATGAAGCGGAGTGTCTTAACACTAGGTTTCCAGGTTCCCTTTGCCTACCCTGCTAAGTGAAAGATACAGCGTGAAGTTAAAAACAAGTTCGTTTTTCGTTTTTCGATTGAGCAGTATGCTGTTGGCCATATCGGCCTCTACAGCGTCACCGGACTTNTGATGAATAAATAGACATTACTTTTCGGCCTTTAGCAGCTATGTTTTTTTATTTGGTTAAAAAAGAATTAAATAAGTGTTTGTTTTCTAGTTAGGATGATGAGAGTTTTTTTCAATTTTTCACTAGTAAAAAAATTTAGTTTTAAATGTGCTTTCTTAGTGTTACAATATTCCGTTCCCTATTTTCCGATAAATTATTGAGACTGAGTAGAGGTAATTAAATCAATGCCACCTTTTGTCTACTAGCTAGGGAATAAATATATTTTAAATATACTCAAGTTCCTGAGAGGAAATCGAACACATAGCCGTCATATTTACAGTCACAGCGCCACGAAGGCCCCTAAAAATATGTAAAAAAGTTTATTCAATGTAAAATGCTCTTTTCAAAAATAATTTATATAAATCTACCAAAAAAATCACTTAAAGATATATTTTAGACGATTGACGTTTCTTGTTCTCCAGAGAACGACGCGACGTCGTTGTAAAAAATCGCTTAAACGACCCGAGTGCTAATATAAAATGGATTTTTTTAGTGAAAAAAGAAATTGATAAAATCACAAATTGTGATTAATGATTATTGTTTTAAATTATACATTATTTAACAATCTAATATTTTCATTAATATTTGGCAATAGTAGATTCTAAGCTTATTCATTCTAAAAGTACTTAGTTTTGTGCCTTATAAAGGAAAAAAAATTTTGGTCTGTAAATACGGCTGTGGGTTCGATTCCTGCACTAGGAACGAATTATTTTCACTTCTACGCTCTAGTAATATAGCAAAGTGCGACGATATTAATTAAAATATTTTTGATATTCTAATTTCTTCGCTCTAGTAACTAGACCTTCAGAATTCGGTGGAAATTGGGGAACAGAAATGTTTTAGTGTTTAACATTAGGTTCCAAGTTCCCTCCATTTACACAATTTGAAGCTAAAAAATATTTAATAGAAAAAATAGAAGCCGCAACCATCGTGCTTTCTTTCACATCTCACTTGCACCACTATACCCAAAAACGAAAACGTAGAAACATTTTGATAATTAAAACGTTTATTTCCAATTCCGTTGAGAGGCGGCCAGGGCCAATTAGAGAAGTTCTAGGCTTATTCTATTTACTATCGCGACATCACTTAGCGATTAGTGCTTATAATGTTATTTCTAAATAGATTTTAATAATATATTTAATATTTTTTATACCAGCGACCTAATTTATAGATACTAGAATAGATAGATAGAATAACTTCATTTGATCACTAATTTTCGTGACGAAAATTTAAATGAAAATTGTGAGTAAAAATACGAAGATATACATTTTAAATACATAAGTCAAACACATTACTTCCCTTCCAATTTCAGCGCAATCAGTCAGAAGCTGCATTTACCATTCTTAATTGTTTTAACCAAGCAATTTGGTACGTAACGTAATTTACTGTAACATCTGGAATTTGGCTTCGTTTCAGAAATAAAAAATATATATAAAACTTTTAGTGAAAAACTGATTTTTAATTGCATTATTTACCTTTAATTACATACGAGTGTTAATCAAGGTTTTTTTTAAATACATACTCAAAGATAGCAACGTCGCAGCGTAGAATTGAAGAATGGAATCTTGATGGATACTGAGTACTACCACTAGGTTCCCAGATTCCCTCTGCCTACCCAGCTTTATGTGAGATATAGCGCGTAGCTATAAAAAAAGGGAAAAACACTTACATATGAGTAGAGAGTGTAAAATGTAGTGTTTTACACTACCTTCCCCCCTTTTAATAAATACTAGAAGTATGTTAATTTAAAAAGAACCAAAGGTAAACCAACTAACCCATTACCCGAGTAACAAACAAATAAGCGCGGTTTTCAATCGTAGCGAGAGTTGTTGATATTGTATCAATATTGGCCTCTCTGAATATGAAACGGTTACCACCTGGTAAATGTAAACCAGCTATTAGTCTAATGGTATTGCTTAGGTCGGTTATTTCTGTGTATTTACTAGGTTGCTCTTTTAGAAAAAATGTGTGAAATATTTTTTTATTATTATGTAAAAGAATGATATGAATGAAACAAGTAAAAAGACGAAATGCGGTGTTGAATTACGTCGCTACTGTCTCGAAAATTTGCCTGCTATACGCTATGCGGAGGGAGTCTAAAAATATAGTTATAATGTCTAATATATGTAACTGATTCATAAATATACCTTCTAGATTTTTCCGGATTAATTCAATTGATATTAATTTAATACATTTTCACCCTTTAAATTTAAACAGTATACCTATTAAGCTTTTTTTTTTTTCAAATAATTACTTAAAATTTCTATAGTAGCAAACTTAGAATATCAAATGAACGAATGAAGAGAAAAAATATCTGGCATAATCTTAATAAAAAATAAAAGAAATTTATATTTATATAAATTGTTTGCTTTTACAAACTTATATAGATATATAATATATATGTTAGTTCTAAAGTGCTCCAGACCCTGAGTGCCGCCCTAATTCAATTGGTCGGAAAGCTGTTTGGTGAAGCCTAATTTGTTTATATTTGTTCATTCTATATAAATGC
The DNA here is from genome assembly GCA_036379175.1 of Heliconius cydno galanthus. Lineage (NCBI taxonomy): Eukaryota > Metazoa > Arthropoda > Insecta > Lepidoptera > Nymphalidae > Heliconius > Heliconius cydno. The sequence goes on from JAKRZM010000249.1 coordinate 98,818, forward strand.
TTGATACGTTTCAAATGTTAGCCTCGATTGAGCTTAATTGTCATGAGTTAGATTTATAGAATTTACTATGGCAGATTATTTAGTTATACATTATTTTATAATTTTCTTTAGAAAATTCATATCATTTTCTTTTTTTTCTCTATGTATGCTTGAGTGTTTGTAAAATTTGATTCTTAAATTACATATTTTATTTAATATTTTTAATTAAATTATGAAATTTAGGATGACTTTAAAAATGTCAAAAATAAACTGAATAACAGTTTTTTATAACTAAACAATCAATCTGTATACTATGAGAAATTTTCAATTATACAAAAAAAAATATGTATTCACACAAAAAGTTTCTTAGCCGTCCTTTAAATAGTGTAATTTTTTATCATAACAGCGAGCGAAGCGAACTGAGTTTAGAAAGCGAAGCGAAAATGTTATACGCTCCAGCAATACTAAATAATTTAACTATTCACTAAAATTCACAAATGAATAATTACATATATCTATAAACATTGAATAATAAATCAAAGTAGGAACAAAAGCTTATAATTTCCACCAACATTAACAAATCATATTGTATCTAGGGCCGTCATTACCTCTGTTTTGCTGAAATTTAGTATATTATTAAATAACAGCAAGTAGTAGCTGCTAATTATTATTAGGTTTCTATCTAGTTCACCTAATTTAATATTAGAGCTTTTATATACAAGTCAAAGGCATGTTTAATACGGTTGAAAAATTGCAAAATATAAAAGATTCTTTTCAGTCAATAAATATGTTAAATACGGTTATTGATGGAAGTGGGTATCGAACCCACGATCATTGGATTTAAAGTCAAGATGCTCTCCCCACAATTTATTGCAACGAAGGAAGCCGCGATTATTTATTAGTATTGAAAATATTTCGCCGTCACCACCACTGAAACGCACAATGAGTGTCTTACTGCTTGAATCTCAGGGGATAATATGGTATTTCCCCCGAGTGGGATTCAAACCCACTTTTATCGTGTTGACTCTACCATATTTTATCTACTCTATACAAGCATTCATAAAAAAACATACATGTATATTTATATTCTATAAGATATTTCATAATAATAATAAAATAAAAATTATAGCAACTTAAAAGAACCATAAAATTCTAATGAAAAAAGACGAGCGTATGGCTTAGTTTCCAACGGACGTTATTTCAAATCCCTGTACATTCAAATCCTCATACGTTTTCTAAAAATATTTAACTCAAAAGAAGTTATTTTCTATCGTTTGATGTGATTATAATAAAAGTTTCACAATTCATAATAGAATGGTATAGCCTAAAGGATAATATAAAGGCAATCGCTCGAGGCAATGTCGTAGATAATTTTTATTTTGCCCTCTTATCGTATAATTTATAAGTGCTTTTACTTTGGGTCCGATGTTATATGAATATATGGGGAAATTTGTATCGGAATGAAAATATTATTTATTTTTACTGTATTCAGAATATATGGTTATGTAAAGGGTGGGTGCGTTTGGGGATGATAACTTTTTTTTACATTTAGTTGGGGTAGAAACGGTCATAAATAATATTTAGTATGTTCTAGCGGTTTTAAATTATACCCAAAACAGAGACGCCATTACAGACGGCATTGATCTAATAATAATCAAAGGAAATTTATAGAAAAACCCTTACTCGGAGTTTTCCGTGCTTTATTAGATTTATAGGTTTAAATACAACAAAACATTGAAAAGTTAGAGATTTTGGAAAAACACGATTTGAATCAAGGCCATATCTGTCCACCACTCACCACGAAATATTTTAAAAACGTGAAAATTCATCTCGAAACGAATCACGCAACACGTGATGGAGGTATAGGTAAGGAGTGGTAGAGGCTAAAAATTGAAATACTTTTCCCCCGTTCAGGAATCGAACCCCTGCGCCACAACTTGCCCCAAATACCATAAATATATACATACATTCAGAAATAACTCAGTAAACGCTAACGTATGCATGACCACTTTTATCTCAGAAAATAAAAACGAATGTTTTACGTTATGCTTTACAAGATGTTTACGACGTAGTATATTACATGGGGTAGGTAAATATTGGGGCGGAAACTGCCTAGAATAAGGAAGGCACTGTACTACGGAACTGTGGGCTTGTCTGACATTTGAATTAGGGAAGTCTGGTATATACAACTTGCTGCTTTATATCAAATTTGGAAGACTTAGATATTTAAATATTTGATATTAAATACCGAAAATACAAGCACAAGCGTGTGACTATAAGAGCGATAGGTTCTGGGTTCGACTCTCACTCGGGTAAATAAATATATTTATTATTTTATATTATTTAAAGAAATGTATGGAATATAAGCAGAAAGTGAAGAATGGTATGTATTAGCTCTAGGAATAAAACTTTGAATAAATAATTTAAAAACTAATAAAAACGGTTTTAACTTTACATCCTTCTTTGGTTTTTATTGATTTAATATTTAATTTTCTCGTTCTGATAATAAGACAAAGCACGAGGTTGAGTTCTCGGACAGACGTTAACGGAATGTCCTAACACTAGGCTCTCTGCCTACTCTATTATACCATTCTATACACGAAATATAGCATGAAACTAAAAAAAAACTAAGCAACAACAAGTTTTACTATATAAAATAACACATTTACATATTCATATATGGCCGCGGTGTACATAAAGGGGTAATATTATAAATAATTGAAACGGAGGCAGTTTTACGACAAAGCTTCCAGTTTTATACTCGCGAGCTTTGAATGGTGCTAAGCTCGATTTATTTTTTTGCTGAATTGTTATATTTTCATACAAATACCTATTATATATTCGTTTTTCTAATATTAGAGGGCACTTGTGGTGCAATGGAACAGCATCTTAATGTAATCACTTAAATTTAAATCGCATTGTCTTGTATTCTGTAGGAAAGCGGAAAATAATGAGAGAAGAAGAAAGAGCGAACAGATTATCTTGACATTATGTTCTCTTTCTCTTCCCCACAATTAATTATTCTAATATTAGAAATTATTCAATTAGGAATGTTAATATTCCACATTAAAAAAATACTTAATATTTAAACATTTTACTAGATGTGTGTTAAATTACATACGTTATTCTTGTATATTAAAAGTTGAAAAATCAAAATATAGGTATAAAATTAAAAATATAGATATTTTTGATTTTCATTAATACATTTAAATTTTGAAATACTTCAATAAGATACATAATACAAACAAATAAAGATTTCAAATACGATCATTGATTTTAATAGCCTATTATAGAAGGGCATGTAATGAGGAAAAAAGAACTGCCTTAAGCCATACAGTACTATTATCAAAAATAACAGTCAATTTCCTTCGCCTACACTGACTATTCTGTTCGCGACAACGCAACGACGCGAAAGCGCATCATCGGCCGTGGACTCGTCACGACATGTTTGAGACTGTTTCGTTCGGCAAAAGTGACGTCATACCACTCTTATAGTTTTAAATGTTATTATTAGTGTTTTTTCTAAATTAATAATGTTTTTTCCTATATAAATAAGTAATTACATTGAATAATGATTATAAATAGATTTGGGTTCTGTTTTAGATAATAATTTTCGACTTTATATCGTATTTGTATAGTTGTACTATGATTTGCCGCAATAATCGCCTTTTTATATAATAGTANTATTAAAAAATAAGAAAATCTTGGAATGTAAACAAGGGATAAATATTGTTGAAAAGATATTCATTAAAAAACTGTTTAATTTTCTCCTGATTGAGAATCGAACGTACAACCACCATTTACAACCAGACACTTCACAAATGCGCAATAAAGGAATCAAATAAATAAAAAATACCCTCCCACTATTGATCTGGTCGTCCAGACTTTGACTGGTGCCAATTCTCTTCTGACGCATGAACCTGGAATGCCGCCAGTGCAGTGTTTCAAATAAACATACGAGTATATTCGACGTGCTGGTACAGAATTATTTATGGTATGGGCAAGTTCTTTACGGATTTTCAACATCTTCTAAAGTCAAAAAAGGATTCAATATTAAATAGGAAAGAGAAAAATTCTATACAAAAAAAATTATCACTCATTGTTATGTTTATTGCAGAAGACTACCTTTGAAGCATGTACAAAAAAAATATAATTAACAAAAGCCAGCTTAATGGCCTTTTTCAAATTGTTTAAAAAATATGAAAACATAATAAGGTGATACAAAACTAGGTTTTACATTTTATGTCTATTTTAAAGTTAATATTCTAACTGGCACGATGTCATATTTTGTCGAATTAATTCTGCATCATAAGGGTGATAGCTTTATGACATTTGAATATTGATATATTTGAGGCTGTTTATTGCCTTTAATTATAGCGATTTTTTTTTGTTTTTCGGTCTTGAGGTTAATGCTGTTAGCCCTATTGGTTTTTACAGCGACACCGGGTGGGGAGGGAAGAGGGTACTCTGTCCCTGAAGACAAGTTCGTTATGCATCGGTTAAAAATGGTAAAATAATATAAATACTAACAATTATAGCGAGATATGAATTCTTAATTATAGCATTCCAAAATCATTAAAATCATAAAATTGTAAATTTTATAAGAATATCCCGTACATATTATAAAATAAAAATACAAACAAAATAATGTATTGTATTATTGGAATAGTTTATAATAGCTAACTTTCTAACAAGCTACAACTGATATCGAAAGAATTGAATTTCTATACAGTTTTCTATGCAACAATTTATCTTGATGCCCCAGGCGCATGAAACGGTAAGATTAAGTTACATCTCTAGAGGTATTCGTACTATTCATATTATTTTTTAAAAGAAATAATATGTTCTTCTTAGAAATAAGCATTTATATATGTCAAAATTATTATTTAATTTAAATTATTTAGAAATTTGATTAGCTTCATGCAGTATTCCACACATAGCAGAGTGGGCAAAGGAATCCTTAGAATCTAGTGTTTCCGTTCCTATTAAGATATTCCAATTCTTGACACAGAAAAAAGGTTCTTGAAGGAAATGAAAATATCAAATGTTTCATTACGCTGAGAAAGAATCAAGCCCACAACCTCTTATGTTAGCAGTCGTACGTGCTCCTGTGTACGACTGGCTTGTACGTGAACTACGTTATTACTAATTTCTGTCTCCATGAGTACCTACGTCCTATATGTGACGAATTTGTAGTAACGAAGTTTCATACAAACTTTCAACCCCAAAAACAACCCCTTAGAAGTCGAATATTACAAATTCCCGTCTTAGCGAGCACCTACGTTCTATAAGTAAAAAGTCCTATGCAAAATTTGAGATTGATTTGAGATTGACTTGATCTCAGAAACTACATGCTAGGCACATGTAGTTTCTTAGATTTCGTGATGAGTGAGTGACCTTTCGATTTTATATATATAGATGAATAAATAAAAAAAACAATATAATACGACAAATATTGTCAAAATGTAACTTCATTGACTGACAACGGTACATAAATAATGCCGCAAAATTGCACTGGCTGTATTCCAGATGTATCGATGATGCATGAAAATTTGGCAACCGTTACTTTTTAATGGTTATAGTTATATGATATTATATATTTTTATTTTTTTAGCCTCACACTGTATCCCGCACATTATAGGGTAGGCAGAGGGAACATGGGAACCTAGTGTTAAGGCACTTAATTCTTATTAAGACACTCCAGTCTCCTACTTTTCGCTGAATTCTCGAGACATTGTGTTGAATGTTGCTGAATGCTTGTATTGACTGAAAAGCTTGATTTTTATTTTGCTTATAATAAATAGATTACAAATATTGTTTATCTATATATATTAAATCGACAGGTCACTCACTCATCACGAAATCTCAGAAACTACAAGTGCTAGGAATCTCAAATTTTGCATAGGAGTTAGTTATAGGACGTAGATGCTAGCTAAGACGGGAATTTGCAATATTCGACTTATAAGGGGTTGTTTTTGGGGTCGAAAGTTCGTATGAAACTTGGTTACTACAAATGCTAGGCGTCTCAAATTTTGCATAGACGTCACTAGGACGTAGTCATGGAGACAGAAATTAATATTAACATAGTTCACGCGGGTGAAACCGCGAGCGGGCCGCTAGTATTCTAATAAAAATATCTAATAATTTCTAATATTTTAGATTCAAAAATAATATCTATAAAACACCATTTTATTTACTGTAAAAGATGACTGTCTTCACTATCGCATTATTATAAGAGGTTTCATCCCTTGCACAACAATACATCAAGTTGTACGTAAAAGAAATAAACATATACGAAGAAACTAAAGTAAAAAAGATCTTTTGTTGTCCTTTCTATATGAAGTCGGTGACCCGAGGGTACTCGTGAGTAGTGATGCCAGTATATTTATAAAATACCAGCCTTTAAGATTCAAATTAAGACGTAGTATAAAACGACTGTAAAATCGACTGGTTTGTGGGTTCGATCCCCACTCGAGGACATGAAATATTTATTTAAATATATATTCCCATTTCTTCGTTCTGTCGTCGAGACAAAAGCGCTTGGTTGAGTTCCGCCACTCAACGCGCAATGTCTCCAAAGATTGGGCGGAAAGTGAGGATCGGAAGTGTCTTATTGAGGACGGAGTTTCTTACCTCAAGGTACCCAGGTTCCTCCTGCCAACGCTTCAACGCTTTATATACAGTATACAACGGAAGCTAAAACAATAACTAAGTTGTAGCATTACGTGGGACAGCGTCTGACTATGAACGTGATGGTTGTAAATTTGGTCCTCACTCGGCGTAGTGATTTATGTAAATTCTATTGCTTTGTCGGTAGAGCGCGGCGTTAATTTCCGCCATTTAACCTCAGTAGCACAAACACGCGACCGTAAACGCGACGGTTGTGTGTTCGATTTTCACTCGGGAAAAAGAAAAAATATATAATTTTTCACGAGTTTCATTGAGTACCGCCACTCAACGCGCAATGATTCGAGAATTCGGTGGAAAGTGAAGAACGAAAATGACTTAATGCAAACGGAGAACCTTAACACCAGGTACCTATCCTCCTACCTTTTGTTTTGTGCGACTTGGCATTAAAGAAAACTAAGAATAGAATAATAACAACCCAAATACCAAACCTACCAAACCTACCTACATATACCAAAACTAAATCAAATAAGATACAGCAAATAAAATTACCGAATCCACCCTTAACGTATGAGAAGCGTCAATATATTTAATACAATTTCCAAGTTCCACAAGAACTCTGGCAAACACACTTTATTGATCGTCGAGAACGCTACGTCCTCGTGTCACTCACATTTACATGTCTTACGCAAAGAAGAAAAATTGTAACAATCTAAACGCTTATAGCCATTTAGGAAGGGAATTTCTTTCGTTCTGACCTTGAAGGGTACATGAATGATGATTTTTTTTTACTAAATTTGGTTTGTGTTGATTTGGTTTTTTATCACGTTTAACTTTTTTCACGCTTTTTCCCGTATACAGTAAGTAGTGTAGGCAATTGGAACCTTCATGCCTCAATGTCCATCCAATGAACAAGGTTGAGTAATGTATTTCAACTCCGTGATTTGTACACCAGAGAGTAGAAATAAAAATCTTTTTAACCCTAGAGAGATAACCATATTGCATTTTACACTAAAGATAACCATACGTCAATTCAACGTGCGAATGTTTGAGTGAGCATATTTTGGATTATGTAAATCCTAGGTTTATGAATATGATATTATATCTTAACGTATGTAATTGTGTTGTGAATAAATAAAAAACATTAGAGTTTATTTATATTTTTATTAGAAAAAATAAAAAAAGAACAAAAGGAGGTACTTTTTACTTTATAAAACTTAAACATTTAGGAATCTCTCCGTCAGTTTTATAATTTGAGATATAAACTTTTTAAAATCATTTTTTTATAAACTATATAATATTAAAAACCTACATAAATATATATTTTTATTAATTTTTGTCTCAAAGACACTTAGGACAGGCGCTGGACTTGTGCTCTCCACAAATGGGATTTTTACAGTTGCCGCACATAGTNCACTTTATTGATCGTCGAGAACGCTACGTCCTCGTGTCACTCACATTTACATGTCTTACGCAAAGAAGAAAAATTGTAACAATCTAAACGCTTATAGCCATTTAGGAAGGGAATTTCTTTCGTTCTGACCTTGAAGGGTACATGAATGATGATTTTTTTTTACTAAATTTGGTTTGTGTTGATTTGGTTTTTTATCACGTTTAACTTTTTTCACGCTTTTTCCCGTATACAGTAGTGTAGGCAATTGGAACCTTCATGCCTCAATGTCCATCCAATGAACAAGGTTGAGTAATGTATTTCAACTCCGTGATTTGTACACCAGAGAGTAGAAATAAAAATCTTTTTAATATTAAAATCATTCATTCGACTGGAGATTGACTCTAGAACAGGAGTTAAGACACTCCGTTCTTCACCTCTGTCCGCTTAAATCTGTTTTAAGTGCGTTGTCTATAGTAAAAAATATTTCGACAAAAAAAATCGCGATATCACATTTGATTCACACTAAGAATCGATAATAAGAATATGTGCAAAAATAAAAAATACTATATAACATATTATACCTAGTTAATTTCAAAAGCAAGAGTAGATTTCCTTAGTAATTACTTGTAAATAATAATGAGTAATTTATGATTTAGATCATGTAAAGAGACAAAACAATTTTATAGTTTCATCATAATATAATAATAATGATAGAAATTTGCTAAATCATTGAAAAATGTTGTAATTAATCATTCATTTAGAAGTTGTTTCTTCATTATAAAATTAAATACTATAATAAAAAATTAATATATTCGCCGAATTTCGCAGGCATTTCTCTCTAGATATGTGTCGGATTAAAAATCGAAATCACAAACACTCAGACAATTCTAATCTAAATCCTAAGATAACACGGCAATATTACAAGATATATAATATGTATATATATGATGACAATAGCCTAAAGCTCACCAAGTGGTTATTATTGGACGAACACTCAATCCAGGGCTAATAATATAATCCATGTATTATGTGGACTACAATAAAGTTGATGGACCTGAGCCCGTTATAATTGTCTTCATTATTATTGAAGAAACACTATTATCTTTATATTACAATATAACAATTATGTCGAACGATAGCTTTTTGTGTTTTTATTCTATAACACCTTCGACTATATCTTTTGGGATATTAATTAATGGAATGGTGAATAAATATAAATATTTCTTTAAGCCCTCGTCACGATTGTAGGTTCAATTCTCACTCGGTGTAAAATAATATTTTTTATTTCCTCGCTCTGATAAGAATAGAAAGCGCAGCATTGAGTCGATCAAACACTAAACTCTGACTCACATTTGAGCGGAAAGTGGAGAACGTAGTGTCTTAACCCTAAGTAATTATGCACAAAAATAATAAACTCCCAAATCCGACATATCGGATTCACATTACGAATAAAGACGAAAGAACACAAAAACATTACCAAAAAGATCGTTCCGAGTTTTTTATTTCCGCTTGTTTGCGATAACAGGACAAAAGATGACATGGCAGGCATTGTTATTAAAAAAGACGTCAACTTTAGTGCCCCCCCCTTGATTTATGGCAGCTTTGTGGTAGGATAATGGAATTCTGTTACGTAATGCTGCGTAAGACCTCATTAGAGTGGCGGCTCATTTGGCAAGAGGGAGCGGGGTTACTCGAGATTAGCTAATGATCGCTATTCTGTGACACTTTTTTTATAATCTATGGTTTTATGTCTAAAATACTATAGATAATATATTTTTTTAAATATACTTAGAAATTTTGCCTAATCTGTGATAATACAGGACCTCGATGTATGAGAAAAGGCTTTCTTTAAAAATGCTTTTTGTTCACAACTTCAGAACGCAGAAAAGTTCAAATTGGCCTTCAACGTAAGCTGGTCCTTGTACTATACTGAAAAAAAAATAAATATTTGTTTTATTATTTCGATGTAATTGTGATGTAAAATTACATTCCAAGTAATATGTTATTTTCTATCTTTTTAAAAGGTTTTTATGAGAAAATAAAATGAAACCTATTTACAAATGCTTTAAATTCTTTGCATTTATTTTTTTATAGAGTATTTAACACTCAATGTTACATAATATACATAATTTAAATCAAATTAGAAACATATACAAAAAAAACTTAAATATTAAAATAAAAAAGTATCACCTATTTTCCGCTATCTCTTATAAATCACGCCAACGAGGATCTAATTATAAGGTCACTAATAATGAACGCCGCATATATTCATATTCAACTTCCCCCCAGCAAAGTTTCTGTCACTTGTTTCATTCTATACTATATTATACGTACCTGCATACTTCCCAAGCGTAGGCTTTTGAACAGATATTATAAAGGGAACATAGAATAAGTAATTAAGGCTCTTTCAAGATTTTACATTTATACGTGTTTTTTTTATTTTAGTTTTAGCGTATGTTGTATAAGTAAGAAATGTTTTATCGGGTTACATCGAGATTATTATATTTTTTACGGTTTCTAAAAGACTGTTAGATATTTAAATCCATATTTAACTTATTAGTTATTATACCTCAAATACGCTATTTTAATTGGAATTTTCATTGTATTGCAAGATTATATTTAATAATTTTATGTGATGAACACAAGATCTTTTTTAACATTCACTGCACTAACATACAAATTCAGAAAGTAGAAAATGGATCCGTGGAACCTAACGCCGCGCTTTTTGTTATTTTAGAGCAGGAAAATGGTAATAAAACATTTCTTTCAATTCGAATTTACAACTATCGCTTTGCATACATACTCGCATATTAACTATTAATTTTAATATTAAAAATAATATTTTAGTAAGTTTAAAAATTCTTTTATATTCGGAAGATCCTCATTCATCTTGTCCTGTCTGATATCGGTTGTGGAGTCGTGTTCAGCCACAAGCAGTGTTATAATATGAACGAAAGGGAACCGAAATGATTTATTACTTGGTATCTCTCTCGTTTCTTGGTAAAACACGAAAAATAACTGTTAGCTTCTATGAAGATATGCTTGAGTAAATACGACGGTGTTGCATATTTTAGGCATTCTGCATATTAGCAGGTTCGGCAGAGGGAACCTAGTGTGAACCCCTCCATTCTCTTATTTTCTGCCCAATTTCCGAGACTGCATGTTGAGTGGCTAAACTCAACGCTCTCTCTCTTTGTTTTGTTACAAAATGAAAACAAATCATTATCTCGAGTGGAAAACGAACCCACATCTGTGTTTACAGTCAGACTCTACGACGCTACACCAATGAAAAATATTACTCTAAATATATTTAATATCAATTTTACACGAGTACGTTTAAAATAAGGAAACATCTAAAATAACGTTACAACACAAAAAGCTTATTTATAACGTTGAAAGCTAATTACGAATTAATTAGGAACGAAATTTTGAATACAAAATTTTTCCTTAAGACTTTTTATGTGATACATTATATTGTAATTAATGCTTAGGAAAATTATTGTCTTTTGTTTTGTCTATTCGGCTCAAAAAATAGATAAAATTCGGCAAAAAGTAGGGAATGGAGTGTTTTAACTCATTCACGGTATATAGCATAAAGCTAAAAAAATATGAGCCTCTCTCTGAACAGATATGTGTTCCAGTAAATGTTGTTTTTTACATAAAAAGGCAGTAGTGGGGAATGGAAGAGTTTAAGAGTCTGAACAATAGGTTCCCAGGGTTTCTCTACCTACCTCGGTATATGCAGGATACAGGGTGAAACTAATAATTTTAATATTTTTGTTAACAATCCCTAGATACTAGCGCACTCTATTGAGTTTTTGGAACCTAGGGACCTAAAAAGATTTCTAGTTAAAATACTGCGTGCACCTACAAAAAATATAATCTAATCATTCTATTATTACATCCCTATATATCCAAAAACAGTGTAGATAATAAAAACAGATGATTTGCAAAAAAAAGTTAAAGAAACAGGTAAAATAGAATATTTTACTTCTATATTACTTTTTGCGAAAAGTAATTTGTCAACGTCAATAAACTCTATTCCTGTGACTTGTACCGTTCTCGTAGAGATTTGTGCAATTTGTATTTGTATCTGTTGTAGTTTAAAATTTAAATTTCTATTATTTATTTCTATTATAAATAAAATCAATATTAAAAATTCATTATTTATTTATAGTATTCATCACTCAACACGCAACGCCTCCAGAATTCGGAGCAAAGAGGATATCCAATGTATCCTAATAAAAAGGGAGTGAACTCTAGATTCCCAGGTTCCCCTTGGCTATCATATGCGGAACACAGCGTGAAGCTAAAATAATAATGATAATTTACATTTGCCTACAATATATTAAAAGTTCGTTAAGTAACTGTATAGATATAAGTGTAAGTACAGAAAACATAGTGTCCGAAGTAACACCATTCGGGCGTGACAGGCACCTACAATCTACTCTGATGAGTAATTAAACTTTATAATTGGATCAGGCGGGGGTCAGTGCCAACGAAAGTTATTTTAGTGACTCGCTTTAATCGCTTACCGAGTTTATTTTGTTAGAAATTAATGTGAATATTATGTATGTATGTTGTAGCATAGTGGTGCAGGCGTGTGATTGTAAACGCGATGCTTGTAGGCTCGATTCCCAATTGGGGAATGCATTATTATTTATTTATATTTTCTAGCTTTTCACTAATATTCTCTTGCAACAAGGCAACTAAACGAGTTATGCGTCGAAAATTGGTATGTGACAAAAACTATGAAAATAGTAGTCATTTTTATGTTCACTTAATAATAAAAACTAAACCAAATTTATAACAATTAAAAGGAAAAATTTCCTCTTTTCTAATTTACATTATAAAAAAATATAATATTTCATACTCTACTAGATGACTAAGCATATTATATTTATTTCCATTTACATTTTACTAGCTTAAATGAACAAAGGGTGCAGAGCGAGCTCATTAAACTTTATAATTGACTATAGAATGAGTTTAAAAGTGATAAGCACTATTATAGTAATATCATGGAATAAAAGATACTACTATTCTATACTATAAAGTACTTCAATTTCAATTAATACCATATTTTATTGATAAAAATATATAATTAATACTATTTATATTAATAAAATAAATGAATTTATAAAATTCTGTATAGAACATTTATTGAAATCATTCTAATATCCCGCGTTTAATTACAGGAAAAAATATTAATTTGAATTACTTCCTGTTGAGATAATTAATTTTTTGCAGTTTATTTATAATCACAAGTAATTAAAATGAAAATGATATATTCCTCAAAAATGTAAAAAAAAATTAAAAGTCGGTGATGTGGGAGTTTATTATTATTTATTATTAATGCTATGACGACGGTATTCTTTTTGTACAAATTAAAGAGAAAAAAAAAATGACAAAGAATTTTCTTACAAATCATACTTATATTTTTTTAAATGCGTGGAAAGCGTGTCAATGAGAATTCGTTCCTTCTTAATTTATATATAAATTTTAAAAAATCCAAAAAGAATTCCTCTAAACAACTAAAACCAAAGCCAATTTCACCAACAATTGAACAAAACAAAATAGTATTTCGTCCATTACTCAGTACCAAAAGTACTTCGAACTCGCTAAGAAACTCACGAATTCCTTTAACTTTAATTCCACCAAAGTCTTTCACACTTCGGATCTGATAAAATTGCATTCCAGCCCCGCCCCGCCTCGCCTCGCCGGTCTGATTTTTATTAAATTGGTATTGTAGGGAAAGTGGTTGGAATACCTCTCCTCTTATTTCCAATTGGATTTTTTAATGCTTCCTTATGTCGATATGATCTTATACTGGCTTAGGTTAATGGATTCGTATGGTTTAAATTTGTTATGTATAATAATAATATTTATGTTTATATTATACTAGCGGACGCGCGCAGCTTCGCTTGCTTATTTAGGGGTGAATTCTAAAAAAACCACGAAACATGTGTTCAATGAAATATTTTTAAGAGTCTAAATTTCGAATTTTATAAAAATCGGTGGCGATTTAAAGATTTTTCCATACAAACTTTCAACCCCTT
>JAKRZM010000249.1:114041-134919 GCA_036379175.1 Heliconius cydno galanthus
ATTTACTTATTTAGCCAGTTCAGTACAATATTTAAGTGATTCCATAAACTTGAGTATTTACTTTACAAGTATTATCCGTAAGTGTACTTTGAATTTAGTTGAAGTCGAGTATAATTTTCGTCGTGTTTTTCCCTTTTGGGATGAAAACTTTGGTTTGTTTTTACCTTTTGAGTTGCCTTATGTATTGGATTACCATTTTATTACAAAAAAGATATATTCTGCAGATTCTCGAACTAAAGAAAGCTGAATAAATAAATCATAAAGTAGGGCTCCGCGATCATAACATTTTTATTATGACGACAACAACTTATATGCTGGTCGGAAACTTGTCCTGCGATAGTGTTGGGACGTGATTTAAAGGGTGTGTCAAGATATCACATACGAAAACAAAGGCGAAGTACGACAAATATTAATGTATTTCATATTAATAATTTTCATATTAATAATTTTATGGTTAAATTTGCTTTAAATATTGAAATTATAAAGTATATAATGACTAAATTTCTGACACTTACTCTCTCACTCTCCTTTATAAAATCCTTCACCATTATGTCACTCGTATCTCAAATAAAGATTTAAGTTCTTGGGGTCAACTCTCTTCACTCCTGTCACCTTCATTTATCAAAATCTCCTAGATATTTATCCTCCTAGATAATTATCTCTCCTGTATTAAATGCTACAGAGACTCTTTTACTGTCAAAACAGGGAGACCCCAGAATGCGCTGCTAGGTGAAGTTAGACAATTTCCATTAGTAGATGTTTTAAGCGTAGCCTGAGAGTACTATTTAAAATAAAATTCTTAATCCATCTGTCTGTTAATAGTTTTTGCTGCTTACTGTATTTTCTTATATTAAGACCTGCACTTTTACTGGTTGCCTGTTGGACATAACCTATTAATTTTAGAACTTACATTTTATTCTAGGTACACTATTTTATGTACAATAAAATTGATATAAAGATGCTATTTTTGTAATATTTTTTTTTCTTATAGGAATATTATTTTTTATATAATAGACTAACGAACAAAGACAACGTATATCTAATATCATAGTATATATATTTTATTTTCTAGTGTCACGACTCATATACAGTATACCATAACAGTTATCTCTTCTTCGCACGTCGTTACTCAAAAACCTGTTAACTGCAAGTTAAGTCCCCAATGATTTATGATATGAAAGAGGCAAGCCCTTCCTATCGTACTCATATATGGATGGAGATAGGAGATCTTGGAATTTGTATCACGGAAAAGTTGGACGTCCACCCCTAGTCCCTACGTGATACAGCGTTAGTGAACTTTTTATAAGTAGGTCTGTCGATATTGAATTTTATATGAACTTAGTTGACAGCGATCTTTTGATGTTTTCTTCAATTTTCTCTAAGGTAAGAATATTTTTGGTGAAGGGTGTGGATATAATTTTTGGTTGATGGTTCGTCTCTCTTTACGTTTTATTATATTTCCTGACGTATATTCTAAATTAGTTTTAATTTTAAGGAGAGAAAGACAAAATCAAAACAATTTCAATGACAATTTTATTTCGAAATGGTGAACTTAAATCATCTATATCAATATGTACATTGTGTTATATTCGCCTTCTGACATCTATCTTGTAAGTCTTTTGCCAGTACTTAACGCTTTTAAATCACATTTCTTTCACTCAATAAACTAAATTTTAAAGGTGGAAAAAGTTATTCTCATATTTCAAAGACTTTATTCATATAAGTTCGCAATCGAGATAATCTTCTCTAAAAAAAACGATCTTAGAATATTTCTCGCAAAACTTTACTAAAATTAAAAAGCGTATCTAACGAAGCAAACAATGAAATGTTTTAATCATTTACGAAGTACGAGTTCAGCTCGTTTCAAACGCATTCTTCTAAAAATTCTTGCGAGTCGCCGGCAGCTAACTTTACTTTTCTTTTGGCTTTGATTATAATTATTTTTATATATTCACCCTGTATCCCGCACATGGCAGGGTAGATAGATGGAACCTGGGAACTTATTGTTCAGACTTCCCACTCTCCGCTGAATTTATGAGGCATAGCTTGTTTGGAAATTCAATACTGCGTTTTGCTCGTTTACCAGAGCGACGAAATTAAAATATTTAATATTTCATTCCGTCAAATGGGAATCGAACCCATAATCGGCGCTTTTACAGTTACACCATGAGACGATGGCCTCTAGATAGCTAGCTTTGATTATATTTGGCGGTTTATTTGTATCCGATGTTATTTCGCTACTTTCTCTCATAGTAGGAATTGTTTTTGAGAACAGCGTAACAACACTTTGGACAAACTTTGAGCGTTACTCCAGCTAATGTTCCGGCTTTATAAAAGGATTTTTCGCTTCGTCCTTCATGAGTGAATATTTATTTTTCTTTTTGTTTCTTGCGCTTATTAATATGTATTTTTGGGTTAGGTTTTGTTTTGTTTTTAATTTTATTTAAATACTGTTTAGTTAGAAGATATTTCGGTCTAGAGTTTGTACTAAGTTATATACGGTTACGGTACGGTACGAGTGTTTTCGTCAATAACTTACATATTAATGTGAAATTATTTTGAAAGTAAAATTTGTAGTTCATGACTTATAAGTGATTACTAGTTACCCAGAGTTTTACTTTTCATTAAATTCAGTGCAATTTATTTTTTTGTCGATTATAAAAGCATCTATTGTAGATATTTATTTAAGGATCACCATTTACCACCAGATATTCCTTCATCTCGTTTGTCCTTTTTTTCAAAACACTAAAAATACAAGTATGACAAACTTAGATTTTATTGTTATTTTTTTTATTTCCATCCTACCTGTTTGATACATTTATCTAGTAATTTGTATAGCGTTACAAGTACCTACTACCACATTCAAACGGCATGTGGTCTTTAACAAATTCCTTACCACGTTCTACATCACAACCGATATGTAACACCAGGATTACAATACTAAACCCCACATCGAGCGCGTAATTCAATTATATATCTATCATTATGCCATACCTACGTGGTTATTTACAAAGACGCCCCCGAATTAAGGCCATGTCGTCAAATTTAAATTGAGTTTTCCCAACAGTAATTTCATTTAACGTACAAAGCTAGCCAAAATAATAATTGAGTTTCATGATGAAGNGATATTTCGGTCTAGAGTTTGTACTAAGTTATATACGGCTAAACTAGTGTTTTCGTTTTTAGACTTCTTTTTAATTTATAACTTGCATATTAATGTAAAATTACCCAGATTACCTACTATTACTAGTTACCCAGATTTTTACTTTTCATTAAATTCAGTGCGATTTAATGCTTTCGGGATCTAAAAACACCTATTAATCACCTATTGTAGATATTTATTTAAAGATCACCATTTACACACACATATAAAAATACAATTATAACAAACTTAGATTTTATTGTTATTTTTTTTATTTCCATCCTACCTGTTTAATACATTCATCTAGTAATTTGTATATCATTACAAGTATCTACTACCACATTCAAACGGCATGTGGTCTTTAACAAATTCCCTACCACGTTCTACATCACAACCGATATGTAACACCAGGATTACAATACTAAACCCCACATCGAGCGCGTAATTCAATTATATATCTATCATTATGCCATACCTACGTGGTTATTTACAAAGACGCCCCCGAATTAAGGCCATGTCGTCAAATTTAAATTGAGTTTTCCCAACAGTAATTTCATTTAACGTACAAAGCTAGCCAAAATAATAATTGAGTTTCATGATGAAGCAGCTATTCAGTTGTGTTTTAAGGAGCACCGCTCTGAATTCGTTTTACTTGTAATGGGCTAATTACGTTGTTTGTTTTTGATCAGTTTTAGAATGCTGAAAAATTCTGTATTGAATAGGCACCATTTATTTGTGGACAGTTCCATAGTTTAAAGGAGAATTATTAGGCAATTTTTTACACGACGGTAATTGTCACACAGCAGGGTAAACAGAGAAAACCTGGGAACCCACTGTTAAGACACTCCGTTTCCATTAAGACACTTCTGTTCCCTAATTTCCGTCGATTTTATTTCCTTAACATAAATTACAAAAATAATAAATTTAACTTTTAGTTAAAAAGAGAGTAAAGATCAAACAGATATAAATAGTTCAAGAGATTCCAAACGGTTACAAGAGAAAAAATAGTCAAGTCCATTTTCACCTACATCCAGCCCAATTGACGCCCGGAGCCGGAATCTAATAAGGCCCCGCAATTTCCGACGCTAACGGCTCTAAGCCAACAGACCGGATTTATTTGGGCCCCAGCGAAAACTCTTTTAAGAACGCTTTTTAAATATACGAATGTGGCTTTAGGACATTCGAGCTTAAATGCTTCGGTTGTGGTTGATAAACTTCCTGTATATGTAAATGAGATGGAAATTTTTAGGTTAGCTGATACTTGTAATTTATTACTTATATAAAATATATAATTACCTTTTTTTCGCAGCGTCACGTTGTATCTCACATATAGCAGAGTAGGCAGAGGGGGGAACCTATTGTTCCTAGTAGTAACCTAGCATGCGCGTTTGACAAATATTGGATTTCCTGCATAAGTAACATTGCATTAGCATAAGCTTGTATTGTTGCTCAACAACCACCTCTATCAGTCAGTGCTAGCCTCATCAAAATCGGTTCAGCCGCTCCAGAGATTTGCCCGGATAAACAGAAAGACCGACAAAAAATTACAAGTTGATTGCTTGATTTTTGGTAATATGTAAATAACTATATGCATATGGAAAAACACGATTATTTTGAAATTGCAGACTGACACTTTTTATTTATACGTACTTATTGTATTAAAAGTATACATAGAACACATTTCTTACTGAAATCCGTTGGTCTACGGTGATGCTATATACAGACGCCGACAAGGAGTTCCATTCTCTCACTGTGTGTTTGAAGACTGCAGTGTCAAAGCGTTTCGTTCGTACTTTAGGAATTTCCACCATGTATGGATAGCGTGAAGCTGTATTCTTTGAGGTTCTATGTAAATGTTGTCTTTTATATTATTTTCACCAAATTATACATATAATTATATTAATATCATTGAAAGGAATATTTTCGTTTCTGACTATTTACTTTGTAAACAGGAGTGGAACGACTACAAGCTGAAATGGAACCCCGACGACTATGGCGGCGTGGAAACCCTGCACGTACCTTCCGAACATATATGGCTACCGGATATCGTGCTGTACAACAAGTAAATATAACTTTAATACTTTGATTTAAGTCAGCTACTTGTTTTAGCTTCACGTTGCATTATCCAACATATAGCAGGGTAGGCAGAGGGAACCTGCAAGTCTAATCCTAAGAAACTCTGTTCTCATTAGGACACTTCCGTTCTGTCCGTTGCGTTTGGGGGATAATCTACACAAACAACAAATTAATGGGGATAATGTAACACTTTTAGAATACAATGAGAATAATCTTAAAAATTTAAGCTAACAATTGTCTGGTTTAGTATAACTAGGAATTATTGACAGTAAAGGAACTTCTAGAAGCCTTCTCCATTTCAACTTTTACTTGTCCTATTTCTTTCAATGAACACAAACTTCGTCAATAAAATGTGATTTTATTTGGTGGTCCCCTTATCTCCTTATTTTCTCGGACGGCTGCCATTATTTTGCATTATCAGGATGAGTCGACATCTTTATCGGGGGCTCTAAACCACGACAACAACTAAAAGTTTCTCTCCCCTTCAGGCAACGAAACTTAGAGTTATCCTCTTTTCACTTGTCAAGCAATTTTCTTTTTAACATTTTTATGAATTTTTCTTTTGGCATTCCATTAATAATTATTTTGTAACAGTTTAATTTTATTATATAGAAATAAATAAATTAGCTTCATTCTGTATCGCACACACAACAGTGTGTGTTAAGTGTTAAGACACTCCGTTCCCCATTTTCCGCCGAATTTTGGGGGCATAGCATATTTAATGACAGAAGTCATGTAAAATTTAAAAAATATTTAATTTTCTACGTGTGGGAATTGAACCCACAACCAGTCGCGTTAACAGCCACGCACTTGTGCCTGCGCTACTTCTGGCCTCTGGATTACTTTGAAAATATTTAAAAAAAAACTGATCGTCTATTACAAAATCCACTCATTACCGCATTTATATCATGCATTAACACTATTTACTTTACAAACCACAAAAACGTTTAAATCCTCCAAATAAGGTTGGATTTTAAACGTGGCAACACCAAAGAGAATTGCCCGAAGTTGGCCAGGCGGAAGGCACGATAAGTGCAGGCCTTAATCTAAATAGCATCAAGGTAGAATTAGGTACGGTAGAATAAACACTAACTAAATCGCATTAGACAACAGAGAACAGATTGTTCTTTTAAACGTAATTGCGAAGAAAATTGAAGAGTTGGTGGTCTACTCTGCTTTTGAGCAAACAAAGGGATCTGTCACAATAGGTTTTCACAAGTCTATAATATTGTTAGCTTGAGTCTCTTGTAAGTCTTAGAATTTTAATAGATATAGTAAGAATGTGTCTCACGGCGCTTGTGACTAGTGGGTTCAATTCCTGTTTGGATTGGAATTGCGTCATTAATATTTATGGTATTAATAAAATATGATATAGATGCTATAAATTTCAATAAATTTTCTAAAATTACATATAATATATCTGTATTATGTAGAAATATATAAAGGAAGAAAGAAATATTTCTGAATAAATATGTAATAGTCAAAATTAACAATTGCCATTTGCCTTGCAATGTCAAAAAATAACTAAGTTGACTAACCGCCCAGTATATAAATATCAATTGTAACTATATTATTAAATATATTACAGTGAATATAAATAATAATATACCAGATTTACTAAAATTAATAATATAAAACAGTTTTCTTAGTAAATCTTGTACATTATTATTTACATTTACTATTATGTTATATTATTATAGCTTACTGAAGCAAATCTGATTATCTTTATCTATTACTGATTATCAACAACAACAGATATGAACGTACAAACGTACTGAACAAACATTAATGCAATCCACAATAGCAATTGAAACGTATGCTGGAGTCGGGAACGGAAGCTTGTTTGTTCAAGTGCGGCCAGGTTCACGACCGGCCGTGCGTAGGACTATTGTTGCTCAAAAGAAAGATAATATTGTTTTTATAGTGAAATGTTGAATATAATGTGGGATACAGCGGTGGGATAGGGTACTGACTTCGATTCTCATTAGAGGAAAATATATAATAGAATATTTTTTATAACATATAAAAGATACACGCTGTATCTCTTATATAGCAGGGTACGTAGCAGCAGTCTGACTTTTTAAGGCATTGGCATTTAACCAAAAGGTACTTTTGTAAAGACAGTATTCTATAGTTTACAAGTATACTAAATTTATCTAAAATTCATTAGTTTTGTATTTTTAGATCCAAATATTTCCAATACTAATTCAACAAAGATGAAAAAAAAATTGGACGTTTACACTCCATACTTGTCTTTCTACCATATAAGAATTATTATGCACGCATTCGTAAAATATTCTTTTCGCACCACCCTTCTTTCATTCGTCATGCCAAATGGTGAACGTATCGAAATATCAATAAGCATTTTCTCTGGTACGCGTGAATGAAATAAATTTCTCCATATTACTTCGAAGAAACTTTATTACTGTCTCCGAGACGTCCGTGTTCTTAATAGATCGATCTTAATGTGGGAAGAGGCTTCAAATATGATAGGTTTTACGATAATGTGTTGAGTGATAGAATATTCATAGTTATTTTAAGTGTTATTTGTATATTATTTTCCAATTCAATTTGAAATAAATATGAAAGTAACCATCCGGCGGAAAGTGGGAAAGGCGTGGCTACTACTACTGACACTAGATTCCCTTTACTTACTCTGATATATACGATATAGAGCGTGAAGCTTTAAAAAAATATGGAAAAATTTAATATTTGTTTTATCTACATTGAAATAATAAAAAAAATGGTCTTTATCTACCTATCTACCAGTTTTTACTGTAACGAAATATTATCAAACCACGATCAATAATCCTTGAAATCATCACATTTAAAATGTAGTTATTCTTAGTATATTATATAGTACGTCAGGCAAACACATAGTATTATGAGACTTGAAGGTCATATTTTTAAATTTAAGCGAATAGAGTTTACTCTTTAATGCACCTGTGACTATCCTAAAAGCTCTCGCGAATATTCTCTGTAAACTTTATTTTTAATGGCGCTACGTTAGCATAATGGAAGACAACGCGGGCCATATTTTATGACGTAATTTTAACGGATGTGAAACTTGGCTGCGACAACGCTTTTAAGGGCGCCGACAACAAAATTTGCTTAAGTCAGTCAATGTCTTTGAATGAAGTGTTTTCTTGTAACCAAATTGACAGCTTAATTTTAACTTAAACTGATTTTAAGATGGTGGAGCGTTCTTCTGTTGTCTTTTAAGATTTAACTTTGAAAATGATAATTTAGTTTTGTTTGTACTAATTAATCTTATTCGACTTCTGGAAATTGGTAAGCAATTTTTAAAAATAACATTTTGAACTTTTCCAAAAACACAAACAAGAAAGGCAAACAACAACAAAAACATCAACACAATCACCATTATTCTCAAACGTAAAGTATTACTTGGCTGCAATTGCAAGTTTTATAGCATCTGATTTGTCTTCTTACGAGAACGTCGACTCGGAGCTTAGTGGGAACACAATATATAATGCCAATGTATCACTTTGAACCATGTACTCACGAGCCCGGCAAGCTATTTGCGGTTGTGGACGGAGAATCCACCTACAGCATGTCTCCTCATCGATTTCCATTGGTGGACGTTTGTATTTAAGATAACATTCATCCCGCAAATAACCAGCTTTGGATACCGTTTTAATTGATAATTACTCAGTAGATCGCACAATCGCTGTTTGTACAAAAGGGCTACTAGATAAGATCAACAAACAAGATGTAAATTAATGTTGTTCTATGGTTCTGATCTGGTGAATTAAATTGATGTATTTATGTAATGCTGGTTATGTAATGAGGTCAGTTGGCCATCATGGCGTAGGGACAGAAGAGTGATATTGTAAAAGCGACGAGTTATGGGTTCAGTTACCACCCAAGGAAATTAGTTTATTAATATTTTCATTTCATTGCTCTGGTAACGAGGCAAAGTACTGCGTTGAGTCCCGCTAGTCCACACACAATGTCTCCAGAGTTTGGTGAAAAGTAGGGTACGGAAGTGACTTAATGGTATGTTTTAACACTGGATTCCCAGCTTTGTTCTGTCTACGCTGCTGTGTGCGGGATTCAAGGTGTATTTCAAATTTATGATTACCAAAGCATTATAATTCTAAACTTGAAAAACAAAGGAATTTATATTGCTTCAAACACTTAAAATTTCAATGATAATAACATTTTCTACTTACGTATTCAAAGTTACGTATCTCATCTTTTAAATTGAGTCTTGCAGCACATGAACAATGTATGGGTATATATTATCCGATACAATACATTGTTGAAGTAGAGCCAAGTAATTTGGCTTGTAAGATAACTGTTTATTATGTTACAGTGCGGATGGTAACTACGAGGTGACTATTATGACTAAGGCCATCTTGCACCACGACGGCAAAGTTGTATGGAAACCGCCTGCCATTTACAAGTCCTTTTGTGAGATTGACGTCGAGTACTTCCCTTTCGATGAACAGACTTGCTTCATGAAATTTGGTTCTTGGAGCTATGATGGTTATACGGTAAGTGATAAAAATTAATGTTTAAAATATCCTAAATAAGTACTTTTATATTCATTTTCTTGAACTCTATTTATATTGTAATATTTTGAACAATTATGAGAATTCTTCATTATTACGGATACGGATCTTATGAGAATTCTTTTTAATGATATTTTAGCCAAAGATATCCGAAAAACTTATATTAAGAACTTTTACCCTAATACGCATGAGCTAAAAGGATAATCTATTTCTGCTTCATAAATAATACCACACGATACGAGCGATGAGATATGTTGGGCAATGAAAGGCAGGATATTATAAAAAGTTCGGAATGGACTTTAGAGATAGGCTTCTGAAAGGAGGGCATCTATCTATATCAAACTGAGGAAGCCAATAAATCTGCTCTATTCCGATTTTCTTGTAAATAGAGGAACCATATTCGTCACTGCTAGTTTTTACCCATATAAAAATATTTACTTTTAGTAACATTTATTTAAATCAGTAACGAAATAGATTATAGATAATGTTACATACTAAAAAGTATATATCAATTTAAAATTAAATTTAATAGTTTTATAATAAATTTTGTTAATATCTATTGAAATTTATTATTTTTGTAGGTGGATTTGAGGCATTTGAAGCAAACGCCAGACTCTGACAATATAGCAATGGGCATCGATCTTTCGGAATACTATATTTCGGTTGAATGGGACATCATGCGGGTGCCGGCCACTAGAAATGAAAAATTCTACTCGTGCTGTGAAGAACCTTATCCAGATATTATTTTCAACCTCACTCTCAGAAGGAAGACTCTGTTCTACACGGTCAATCTCATCATTCCTTGTGTTGGAATTTCATTTTTGTCAGTGCTTGTCTTCTACCTACCATCAGATTCGGGTGAAAAGATTTCACTCTGTATATCTATTCTACTCTCTCTGACCGTGTTCTTCTTATTGTTAGCAGAAATTATTCCTCCGACGTCCCTCACCGTTCCCTTGCTAGGAAAATATTTATTATTTACTATGATGCTAGTCACATTATCAGTAGTAGTCACAATTGTGGTGCTAAATGTAAATTTTAGGTCTCCAGTTACACATCATATGGCTCCTTGGGTACGAAAATTCTTTATAGAATTTTTACCCCGAATATTATGTATACAAAGGCCGGAAAAACCGCCTGATGACGACGAAAACGATAAGCCGACCGAGGTAAGAGAAATCAATTATGCTAAACTTAAAAAAAAAGCTTACGAGTAACGGTATACTTGCATAACATCAACAACAGCTATGTTTAAATCATTTAAAAATCAAAAAAGAACAAAGTTATTCAAACACACCTTTTATAATTGAGTTGCCTGCTATAAAAATATTTTGTACCGAAATATATTCAACACAAACAGCCCTCTCTCAGTTAAGCGAAAGCCCTCGACAATAATCATTTTAATTGTCCTTAGTCGTAGGCCTCTTCTGGGAAACACTCCTTTCAACAATATTCTAAATCCATTGTGTTTCGTGTGTATCGCGAAAATATCGCTTCCAGCCCAATTTCATTCCATTTCGATTTTCCTTTATTACTCAATGCCGGAGGGCTTAACGAGCGCGCGCGGCCCCCGTTATTTATGTTTCTCTGGTGGCTGCGGACGGATCGCGATATACGAGCCGGCAGACGTGGCCCGAAACCGAAACCTCCACTCCAACCTAATTGTACGCCGGCTTAAGCTACGTCGATACACCGATCCCACACAATGCGGACTGACGTTTTAATCATGAAGTATTTTAGGAACAGCCTGTGTCTTTCTTTGACGTAAATAATCATTAAATATGATTTTTTATGTCAAACATCATTATATATTGATTGTTTATCAATATTATTTCATATTTGTAAAGCTGGTTTTTGATATGTTTTAGGTGCTCACGGATGTTTTTGGCGGTGACGAAATGGACGGCAAGTTCAAAGAGTGGGGTTGCGAGGAATATGAGTTGCCTGGCATGCCTCCGTCACCCCCGCCTCCTCCAGGTGGTGATGACGAACTTTTCTCTCCTCCGCCAGGGTCCCCATGTCGTTTGGACCTTGACGATGGCAGTCCATCTCTCGAGAAACCGTACGTAAGAGAGATGGAAAAAACCATAGAAGGATCAAGGTTCATCGCACAGCACGTTAAAAATAAGGATAAATTTGAAAGCGTAAGTTATAAATTCGCAATATTTAAAATTAACAATTTTAATTTATGATAAACACAATTTATTATTTTTCAGGTTGAAGACGACTGGAAGTACGTAGCTATGGTGCTAGACAGAATTTTCTTGTTCGCTTTCACGATAGCTTGCATACTCGGCACCGCTATGATTATATTTAGGGCGCCGACGTTTTACGACAACGCGAAGCCAATCGACATCCTGTACTCAAAAATTGCCAAAAAGAAATTGGAGTTGCTCAAAATGGGCTCAGAGGGCGACCCGGGTCTCTGAAATTCGTCTTACGTCTTCGGCCACTCGCCGCCGAAGACGTTCTGGGAGCTGATCGTGATGTGGTGGCACGGATGATCCATGTAAAGCTCCCAGATGGGAACAGTGAGGCGAGAACGTGTTTTGTGCTCAGTGTGGTGCCAAGCGCTAGATGCGCCGCGGGACGTTATCACGCCGCTAGCGTGTCAAAAAGCCGTCTTTTTATATATACAAACTAATTGACTGTATAGGACTGTGTCCGTCGATATTCAAACTGAGAACGGAATAACCTCAATGTATGATCGTTTTGTGTTGACGCGTGTCGTCAGAGTTTTTATATTTGAATCGCCGACAATTGAACATATATACTTTTTAAACATATATATATATATATGTAATGAGTAATTTATTTCTTGTTTAGATATTATTCTTTTGTAATTGTTATTTGATACGAGCGCACAAACATATAGTTCACATTAGTAAGGTTGAAGTGTCGCGTTGGGTTATGTTGCTTTCCGGTGATATCGAAAATAATAGTTAAATGGTACCATTATATAAGATTTAATTCGAATAAATCGAGCTCAATTTATTGATATAATTAGATTGTAAAGAAATAATTTTCACTTTAACGTATATGAATACTCAGAGGTACTGGTAACGGTACAGTTCTTGTAACGTCCGCAATGAGCGTTGGACGTTGTAGACGACGTACTAGTATAAACTGATGAGTCTAAGTATAAAATATACATTTAGTATTTTATAAACTACGTACTCGCGTAAAAATCATAAGGACAATATCGGTACTTAATACTAATGAATTCGTAATTCACAGTAGCTAATCAATTAAGAATGTAGATATAATTGTATAAGTGAAGCATCAGCGATGATGAGTACTCGTTTATATTACGCCAAATAGTTGTAATGTCACGATGCGAGTGATATAATAAATATTATTTGGTTAGATATATTTATAAAAAAAAACAATTGACTGCCAATTGTAATTAAATTTTTTATAAAATTCGATATTCTTAGATAGTTTGATAAGTTGTTTAGTTACGGTTTTTTAAAAAGTGCCAAATACAGCCAGCTGCGTCATAGTTTCGATCTAAAGGTCAAATTTTGCTATTAAAATTTGTGAATGCTGTCGATCAAATTATTTTAAGTAAGCTTGTTCATTGTTTAACATCTACTGCTTGCCCTATAAAGCAACGACTGAGAGTTATTTCGATTTCGATACACCTGTGAAGACTTAGTGCTATTCAGTTATTCACTAAACAATGTGCCGTGTTTCATTAATCCTAGCGTACAGGGTAAAATTAGTACACAAATTTCTTCTTCTTGTTTTATTCTCACTATTTCACTGTTTATACAATCTTTTTCTCACTTTTCGGCACTTAACCACTCGTCTTAGAAATTAAATTCACTGTTGAGGTTGGTGGAGCTAGAAACGTTTAGATAGCCTAACGTTTGTTTGGTCTTAGATTAGAATCAATATTAGATATCTTTTCGTTTATTCATGTTCATATTACTAGGTAGGTTGTATTTTCAAATTCATTTGATACATTTACCTTAATGTATGTAACATTACGTACATATATATAACATCAACCCATTACGTAGGGTAATGTAGCCTTTCGTCGTAATATAAAAAAAAATATTTCGAGCCGCGTAATTGATATGTCAAAGTAAATCATAATAATGATTAATTAGATAATGATTACCTAGTTAACTCTGATATTATTTATATTTTAATAAATTCAACAGCGAGCAGTTAGGAAAACAGGGATGGTTATAGTAAAATTATTCAAACTGTTTGGTGTGATTTGTCTTAATATTTATAAGTGTTATTGAATGTGTATAGCTGTTTGCGCCAATAATGCATACGGCTAGAGTAGATTAGAGAATACGTAAACATGAGTTAGATGTCCGGGAGGTACCGACGGTGCTTACTCGTAAGCATCTGTACAGAACGCTCGCTAAAGGTTGAAAGAAGTAAATAAAATTAGCTCAGTCATAAGTCACTCTCATTTTAATAAGCAACTCTGGATGTGGAAATTTTAGTAAGTGCAAAAGTACGCTATGTTTCGAAGATACGGCACAAAGAGATGGAGTTTTCTTATCTAAAACGGTATTGACTGCAACTAAAACCGTGATTTTGGCCGAAACGTGCCGAATTTTAACTTCAAAGGAATTTTTGGAAGGAATTGTTCAATATAATAATTATAGTAAAAAATAATGTTCTAATAAGATAAATATCACAAATAAATTCAGTAGGAATGTGCTATTGCACGCACCGAAACACACACCAAAATTAGTAATAATAATATCAATAAAATGATTAGTTAAGACCACTGGCTTCCCACACTATTCAGTAATAATCAAATGATTTTTATTGTAGATATTTGCTAGAAAATAAACGGTCTGTTGTTATTTTTATATGACTGCAAAAATATTATAATAGATAGATTTTCTAAAGAAACACCATAGGCTAATATATTTAGAGACGAGTGTTGTCGTGATTAAGTACACTGAATGATAGATGATGGAAATATTATAGACAAACGCGAGTGACAATGTAAATAACTCCTTGTTTACCTAAAATTTGGTACCACAGATCATTTCGCAATTGGAAAAGAATTCAAAAGTCGTAAAGTCAAAAGTTTAAATTTAAATAATATGAATGTAAAAATCTAGCATAGGCCCTTAGGTTTGTTGAAACTGGATGAGCTAAGCCAATACAACGATTAATTATTATCCCTAATTGTTTAGTGCGAAAGATATTCTGGTCACGATGAAGTTTTAGGATCGATCTCAAATTTCAAACCACCTTTTAATTATATTATTTAATAAGTAATCTTAGCTCAAGGGTATTAGACATTTTCTGTGATTAACTTTGGTTGTATCCTTGTTGTTCTCGTCTAAAAGACACATTTGTAAGTCTATCTTTCTTTGTTCCCTGTTATGTTTGTCTGTGCTTTCGTTGTTGGAAGGTCGTTATAATACATAGATTACGTCTGTATATGCATGTTTCGGGTGATAAACGGGTAAGTGAAAGTAGTCGTCTTGTATCTGATGGTAGATAGGTAAATAATAAATTTAACAATAATACCGCTAGTCATTGTATGTAAGATTTATGATACTCATAAATTAATTAATATTGTAAGTGGTGTTTTAGCTTCTCAATGTTTATTAGAGTTAGTCGACGAATGAGTCGGTCCGAGAGCGCGATGTCAGACAAATTTGTTGTTTAAATTTCCTTAATAAATAATCTAGTGTCAATTATAATTAAATCTTATATTTTAGTTTTCGTATTAAAGTGAATATTAAATTATCTATTTTAATTTTCATTTTAGACGTCCCAATTGGTCAGAGTTATTGAAGTATAATTCAATAATAAATCAAATTTTCTTTATCCCATTAATTTATTAATTCTTACAGAACAACAAGACCAGTTTGATTAGGTAGGACGTCATCGTTTCTTTTTTTTTTAATGTTAAAATTGTTTCAAACCAACTACCTCGAATTTGTCTACATCGGGTGATGGGACTAAGAACTCATAGT
This sequence comes from Heliconius cydno galanthus, assembly GCA_036379175.1. NCBI lineage: Eukaryota > Metazoa > Arthropoda > Insecta > Lepidoptera > Nymphalidae > Heliconius > Heliconius cydno. The sequence goes on from JAKRZM010000249.1 coordinate 129,761, forward strand.
CAGCTATCACATGGCTGTCAGTAATTTTAAGAATCAACTTAACCGAAATGTTGACATGTAAATATAGCCGATCAACATAGAAATTTAAATAATATTAAATTGACAAGTTATTTTTCTACGTTCCTTTCACAGTACCTTTAGTGCTAATTAGACGAGTAGTGAATATATGTCGTAGTTGTATTAAATATTACTTTTTATTTACCCATAAGTAATACTCGTATATACATAATATGTCAGCAATAATTCTGATTTGGGTAATTTCTGTTGTTTACTTTGATGCCATTCACTAGTCTCGTAATTTTAAGCTTTAGTTTTTGAATGGTTGACAGATAATCCGTAACGCTTTATAATTAGGTTCATCGAAATCTAGAATTTTATATAGCGATTTCTTCTACACTTTTGGAATCATATTTTATTGCACGTCTATCATTTACTGTCTTATCGTTTACCTTTATAACATTATGATACTCTATACTTATGAATATGTAAGTAAATTAGGCGTATTTGCGTGTCTAATCAAACGTCTTCCAAAAGTGACGTAAGATTCCATTTGGTTTCCCATATTTTATTAAATTTATACAACCTCCACGATAATTGCTGATTTTTGTTTAAAAATGAAACATGTAATTTAAGTTATGTAACATCTCCTGAAATAGATAATCCCATAATAGTTGTAGCTTCATATTATTTTTTCATTCACTTGATAGTAGCATGGCATACTTATTTACTTTGTCCCATTGTGTGAAGCTTCCCTTTGGATTAAAATTTCAATTTTCTCTTATAGTTATATATGTATACTAGATAAGGAAATAGATGTAAGTTGTATTGATAATGTAGGAAAACCACATGAAATTTGCGTTGAGCTTCCAACACGATTAGATGTAAATACAGAAATAAATTTAAAGAACCTACTCTATAATTTCTTGGTATCATTGGTATGTAAATTGTACATTGGCTTTGTTAAAGTAAAGAATATTTGGTTGATAAATGTTTAATATTTCACTTTTATTGCTCAAGTTTGTTTGTCAAGTTGCTACAAGAACCAAATCTACAAACAAATTTACATAATCGAATAATAGTGTAAATATTCGATTCGGTGGAAACAATTCTGAAATTATATAAAGCAGTGGTGCTCCGTTATTTCTTTATGAAGACTAAATGAAACTATGTGCCAAACAAAGATGCTCAATATCTTCCTATCCAGCTAGAACAGAAGACTTTTCAAATTTTAAAAGGAAAAATAATGCACAATAACATCGTTTTATCATTTTATTAAAAAGGAGCAATATTCTTTGAAGTAAAATATTATGTCAGATTTGGTTCGTGTAGTATTTGGAGCTATCGATTATATTTGATATTCTTTATTTACTTGTTTCTCTATTACCTGTTTCTATGTATTATATATTATTTAGCCAAACTCTCCCTCTCTCTTCATTTCTACATAGTTACACCAAAGCAATTATATTGTATGCCATATTATATGTATGATTGTCGTTAGTATTCCTGTTAGAGTTTGTTTCATATGTCGCATTGGCGAAGTGTTTAGTATAAGGTTCAATGTATGTTTCAAAATTTCGTCTTAAATTGTTAATATTAATATAATTAATGTCCTATACTACTAGATATAATGATTTTAATTTGTTTTTAAGATTTTTCTGTTACATTTCTAGTCACGAGTAACGGCATTTTTGAGTGAAAATTGTTAGGTATTAAATAATTCGTTTCAGTAATAATGCATAGATTTTTTTTCTTATATTCTTAATTTTTTTCCTATATATATTTCTCGTTCTTATTAAAAAAATGGCTGGAAATTTAATTTAACATTTTAAATATACATTTTTTATTAAATAAAAAATTAATACTAAAACCTAACAATTTTCAAGCAAACGTGCGACCGATGAAAATGGCGCATACAAAACGAACACCACATTAAGATAAACATAATTGTTGATAGATAGATACACGAAATCCTAAATTTATTTTAATAATTGTAAGGTAATGTTATATTACAGAATAATAGACTTCGATAATTCAGTATTCACTAAAAATAGTTCTAGCGTATCTAGGCATATTTATTCGATTTGTTCATACAAACGAATATTGCCACGATATTATAAGATAAGATTTATGCACTCAGACCTATAATTAGGATGATAGCTCAATAAAAGTAGATTGTAAGGAAATTATAATAAGGAATCAGTATAATATAATATATATATACTTTTAGTGTTTAAGTATGAATAAGTTCCATTTTATAACGTTAAATTAATTTATTTCAGCACTACACGTACTATATGAATACACATTCTTACGCTAATATTGAAATGTATTATAATATGAACTATAAATATTAAATGTTATGCGTTAATAATAATTGATGTGTTTTATTTTATTACTTTTATCATTTTTAAAGTTATAGTAAAAAAGAAAATAAGATTTTTTACCAAAATTCTAAAACTTAAAATTGCCAGATTTTTTTTCTACTTTGGGATCAGAACATTATTATTTATTTTTCTTGTCAAGGTATCCTAAGTCAGTACAGGCTTAATTTAGGAATCTCTTATGAACGCACACTTGATAACTTTATCAGTAAAATATTGTAATAATTAGATGAAAACATTTAATACCGAGAAATTAAAATTAAACCAAATTAGCTTCACGCTATATCCCGCAACAACAGGATAGACAAAGGGAACCTAGTGTCAAAACACTCTTCCATTTTCCACCGAAATCATGGCATTGCATGTTGAGTGGCAGAACTCCAAGCCGCGCTTTGCAATATCGAGAAATGAATTAAGGAAATTCTTATAACCACTAAAATACATTTTGAATCAAAGATTTGATTAAAAAAAAGGTTTTTTAATATTAAAATGTCACATAAAACTATTTTCAGTCCAAAATTTACTTTTATTGAAAAATATTTAATATCACTCGTAATACATTTCTTTTATCCTAACCAAAACTACTACTGAATAAAGCCCAAGGATTCATAGCAGTATCGAGGGCTGGTGCTGGAGCATTATAGTAACCTTTGGCCAAATCAACCAGAGATAAGGGACATTGAAACTGATCACATGTCTCCAGGAGTGCTCCAAGGCGGTGTGCTGAATCGTAAATAGTATGTTCTAGAGGTTCGGATGGTAGTACCTTAGACATGGGTAAGCTGAAATATATAAATTACAAATGTTTTAAACAATAAGATAATATTTTAAAAAATATTAATTAAAATATTCATATAAAAATGGCGATTAGATGCTTTTAATATTTTCATATCCTCGTTCTGGTAACGAGCCCAATCACCCTACATATAGGATACTATGGGATACTAAAAGGTGTCGGAAACTTACGTAAACATAGTCCTGAATATTTCTTCTACAATATTGCCGCCATGAGGTACGATTCGTTGTGTTGTTTCACAGAGAGTTTTTAATATACACTGTCTACCGTTGTAGCCCATACTGAAAAATAAATATGTTTTATATATATCTATACTCTAAAGTACTACTATAGTACTATCACACATAATGTGATAATTTATATATATGATTTTCAAAAAGACATATTCAACTAGGTACAGTGTTAGCCTGTTTTAAAATATTATCAGAATTGAAAATCGGTTGCTATTATAAGAAAGACAGCATATTTCATTAAGCTTCACGCTGTATTCCGCATGTAGGACAGTAGACAGAGAGTTAAGTACTCCGTTCTCTACTCTCCGCCGATTTTTTGTAAAATGACAATACAGTGAAATGAAAATAATTAAAAAAAATCATTCTACCAAATGTAGATCGTAATATATAGCAAATATTTTAGTAATCTGAACCAATTTCTAAGTTAATAAAAAGATTTCGTTAATATTATACTAGCACAAATTAAACTTACTTATCCATAATTATCTCCAATTTTTCATATAGCTCTCTCCGATTACGTCGTTGAGCTATCGGCTTCTTCTTACGACGGTAAAAGAGTGCTGTCTCCGTGTTATTTGGCAATTCATAAGCTATACCCCAGTTCAGTCCAAATGTAAATGTTCCTGGGGATGTGGCTGGCGCTGGCTGGCCGATGACACCCACTGTCATACATCCGGCGCACTGGAATAATGAGATTTGAAGGTTGAGTGGGAAAATATATGGAATAAATGGAATTTCACCTAGTTTTGACGATAATAAAAGATCTAAAAAATTAATCTGATTAGAAAATCAAAGAATTGATTTTAATTAATCACTCTACCGGGTTTAATTTACAACAATTACGTTTTCCCAATTATTTAATATCCGCTCCGAGTAGAGTTTGAACCCGTAACTATCGCGTTTGGAATCAGATGCTAACTTTTGCTAATACAAAAATAAATCAATGTAAAAATTCATTAACTTACCGAGAAACTCGAGCCCTCAGGAAAAGCCACATATCGTTTTCTTCTAGACAAGACTTTTTTATTTTCACCATTTCTTTCCGCTGATATCGTAGAAATGAGGTAGAAAACTATTAAAAACATATGAAAGAACTTCATTTTTTATATTTTATTTTAATCTTTTAGTTCAACAAGCACAAGCTGTGAATAGTGAATATTATAATATACTAAACAAGTAAACGAATAATCTATGTCAAGAGTAACGGTTGTAAAATTTTCACACTGTCGATAATGAAAGAGAAATGCTCCTAACAAATGGTAACTGAATATTTAAAGGTTTATATGCTACTAAGAATCAAGAATTTAGGACAATTTTATTTTTATTTTAGAAGTAGTAAAATTTTTATCTTCTTGTATCTCGTATATAGGATGGTGGAAAGAGAACAAGATCTGAAGAGTTTTTTTAACAAGTAATTAAAATTCACTCCAACTTCGTGCTATGGAATGAGTTTATTTATATATATGTATATTTTTTTTTTTCTCTAGCTACTCTATATTTAAAATAAAAAAGTAAAGATAAGAAAATATAGAAAAAATTTAAAGCTATGTAAAAGCAGGCAATGCGCTGAATTTTAATAATGTATGTAGAATTGCGTCATGTACCCAACTGGAGAAGGGAAACTGCCAATGCAAGACGTGCGCATTGTCAACTTAAAACATTAAATTCAGTAAATTCTTTAGAAAATGGTAAAATTAGAGTATATTTGAAGTTATTTTACAGCAAATTGGATTCAAACCCAGAATTATT
>JAKRZM010000249.1:137992-167304 GCA_036379175.1 Heliconius cydno galanthus
GAAAAGGATGAATTGAATTGAACTTCTTAGTAGTACCTAGTTTTATGTTTTGAAAGCACTTTTACATAGCGATAAGATTTTTTTTATAGAAGCATAATGTTATATTAACAAATGTGAAGGTATGTTTTTAAAAACATTTAAAGTTTTTAACGTCTCGAAATTTGAACTTGCGCCTCTTGGAAACCGTCATAACAGGCCGACCACTAAGCCATACGTGATCATCAAGCTACGTCGAAATTCTTATACGTTTGTTACAACCTACTTATGTTATTAGTATCTCTACAGGGAGCTATTTACAATTTTCCTTCGGAATATCAAAATATTTTTATAGTATCAGTTCAAATATAGGTATAATTGAAATTTTAAATATTTTTTTCTTTAGCTTAAATATAATACAAGCTAATAATACATTTATTCGAAGCATAAACAACGAAGAAAGTGAAAAAGGAAGTATTTTTAATACTACCTTCCCCTATGTCTGCTTTACGTGGGATACTGCGGGAAGCTGAAAAATAAGCCAATTTCTCAATAACCCTAATATTTAGAATAAAATATAGATATGTCTATTTTAAAACGCTTTCCCACACAAAAATATCAAAGGCTAAAAGCACCGCCTCGCTGCCTGCACTTGTCACTTTTGCTATCAATCAAGAGCCGGGCCGTATGACAAATTTGATACCACCATTAATATGGGCTCTAATGCCCGATTGTTCCACCGTCACGTATTTTACGCTCAAGCTGACGATTTTATAGCGACGCTTCAAGCATTAGATTAAAGAGATATTGTGGCTTTTGAATTATGGTCATAGGTTCGAATACAAGGGAAATTTGATTCTTAATTGTTTTAATGGTAAATTCCATTGGGCGCCATTCGTGGCGAAGAGGGGAAAGCAGTATAGATTATGGATTCGAATCCCACTTGGAGAAATATTTATTACTCGCGGCGTTGAGTTCCGCCACTCAACACGCAATTCAAAATTTAGCGGAAAGTGGGGAACGGATTGTTTTAACAGTTGATTCCCAGGTTCCCTTTGGTGATGCTACCACATAGTAGATTAGTCTCGTGCTAACAAATAACAAGTTACTAAATATTATTAAATTTAAAATATTTGAGTAATTCAGAATTTACCACTACTTACATACTCTCTAATTAAGTTTATATAATTGTCGCCACCTAAAAGGGTATCCCCCTAAAAGAATTGCTTTGAAAAGATCCCCTTAGTGCTGCTGTAATCCCTTTCACTGCCTCACACCTACCTACTTGCCAAATTTCAACTTTGTAAGACCAGTAGTTCCGTCTGTACCTCACTCAGTAAAATACACTTTTTATATACACAGATATTATTTAAAATCGTATCCAATTATATATTTAAAGTAAAGTAATTTTGCGTTCTCTTTGACTTCCTTGCTAGGGATATAGAGGGAAGTTAAGTTAAGTTAAGCGAATAAAAATTATATCTATAGCTATGAGCCTGCCGGTAGAGCTATATATGAAACCACCATTGAAACGAATATTATGAATTAATCCGAACACGTATAGATAAGCGTCACGTACGCGGATTATAAGGCAATTAAGTTGATATGGAGAATATTCTATGTGAAAATACAAGGTGTGAAATATTTTGCATTAACGTTTCATTAAAAAAAATCTTTGGAATCACCTAGATACCTTATATCCTGTCAAAATGAAAGGATACATATATCTGAAACAGAAACAGAAAGGACAGAAAGTCTCAGAGTGCTGTCTTTTGTTACTGTCCGCCGAATTTTCGATGTTGAGTGGAATCAAACCCACGAATCGTCAGCAAATTTTCGAAACGTCACGTTTACGGTCGCATGTTTGTGCCCCAGAGCCACGATGTTCTCAATCAATGTACCTACTAAATCATTTCTTTTCTCAGCCTCTTACTTCGCATAGCATGATCAATAAGACATCTCTAGTGTTAAGATATTCCGTTAATCTTTTCCCTCAGAATTCGATATACAATTTTCGAAAGTAATTTGTTATCATATTATTAAAAGAATTAAATTGAATCCAAAATCATCCAACCACCATTAAGTCGCAATTGTTTTAAATAAAAAAAATCCACACCTTAGCAGGTAGAAACGAATTTCTTCCCGTATATTTCCAATCAACCACCAACACAGAGCGTTTAACGTCGGTACGCGATTATCCTGTACTTAACAGACGTGTGATATTTAAAACTTCCTGCCGTTATCTGAGTTCACCTAAAAACACACCATCGCCTCGCAAATAGACCAGTCATTATCACCAAACTGTTTTTGTTTCACCAGTAAATGTTGTTCTATCAAATATTTGTGAAAATAGGGGGTGTTGATTTTTATGTGATTAGTATTTTATTATATTTTTTTAATTTATTATGATGACGGTTGTGGTTCGATTCCCGGTGTTTAGTTTCGCCACTCAACTCGCAATGGTTCAGAATTTAGCAGAAAGTGTCGAAAAGTATCTTAATGAGAGTGGAATGTCTTAACACTAAGTTCCCAGGTTCCCTTTGCCTATCCTGCCATGAGCGGGATACAGAGTGATGATGAGAAAAAAAACATATCTCATCGTACCGACAAAATATATATTTTTTACACATTTTCTTTCGTGAGTTTGATCTTGCAATTCCATTGGCCTCTTAGCCAGTCTCATATAGTGCCAAGATGTCAATATAACACTAGAGAAAATGTAAAGAAATAAATAAAATTCTTACGTGAAAATAACTCTGAGTATGTCGTGCACTAAAGATTTTCCAGGGGGTGCCAGACTGCTACGAGCTTCACAGATACTTCTAAGTACACAAGCACGTCCGTTCAGGTTGTGGCTGAAAAATAGTAGTTCAATTTAGGATTTTCAATGAAATGAAAAGGCTCTTAAATAGTCGCAATAAGTGATGGGTAGCGAGGTTAAGTTCTGTCATTCCGAGGAAAGCTGAGAACGAACGACACTCATTGCCTATCCTGTTATACGCGGGATAAGAGTTAAGCTAAAAATCATCATTTAGTTATAGAAAACGATCATTTTGTTCTAATTCAAATCTCTAATAATTAAGACTAACAATAGTAATTACTATTTCTAACAAAAAATGTATATTATTATGATATTCGATACTTACAAATCAATCGCATTTTGTATTCTCTCCCAATATTCCCTCTTCTGTCGATGATGAAGTTTTCTTCTAAAATGAGCGTTGGTAAAATTGGCTTCAGGTAGTGGAAATAAAACGTCGACTTCTAGAGAAAGATTCCAACCGGATGGTGCATGAGTCATAAATGCTTTTAGAAGAGAAAGGGTCATCTGAAAAAAATAATTGACTATAAATGCTAGTGGACAGGAATATTTTAACACTACGTTCGAAAAATTCGGCATTAAGTCTTTAACAGAGTGATTTAACACTAGGTTCATGCTTAGGTGGCTTACACTGCGATGTGCGGGATATAGCGTGAAGGTGATTTAAAAAGAAATCCAGTTGAAGTACAGCCTCTATCTATAACAAAACAAACATTCTTGGATTATTCTTCTTTCAGTCAGACGGATGGCTGAAAGATGAATAATCATTGAATGAGATGAGCGATGATGGAAGGATATGTCAGAAGATTTCTATATCCTTATATAAAAACTAATGTCATTATCAAATTTGTATCATTATCAAAAAGCAATTAACAGTATAAAATATATTTTTTTACTTTTAATATTTGAGACTAATATAATATAAAAAATATATCGAAATATTGTATTAGAATTCAAAAATAAAACTAGTACTCGTACATTTTTAATTAATTACTACGAGCTTCCAATACTACGTCCATAGCAAAATCAGGTAATAATATGTAGTGAGTGTACTAATAAACGTATTTTATCGGAAAATGTCGTTTGATATGCAAAACTAATTTATTACTATGTAAAATTGAAACTACCCCAAACGTTTATAGTAGAAACAATTTCATTTCCAATATTTGATCAGAATCGCGACCTGTCATCAAATATCATAGCGTAACTAGGTTATAAAAATATACGCTTTTATTAGATTTTTTTAAAAGCTATATTGTGAAAATTGTGATGGAAATTTAAATATTTGTGACTTAGTTCATGTTTGTTTAAATTTAAACATATACATGTGAGTGTAGATTCTTATCCACATATAATATGTGGATATTTTTTTTTATTAAAATTTTATATCAGAATTATGCATTTTTACAATTAATTAGATGGTCTATTTAAACATTTAACATGGTAGGCAGAGTGATTAAGACACTCCATTGAGACACCGTTCCCCACCTTTCGCTGACTTCTGGAGGCACTGTCTTGTGTGTCGCAGAAGTCAACACCGCGTATTGTCTTGTCATCATAGCATAGAATATTTTATTCCTCCAAGTGGGAATCGAACCCTGAAACATCAAGTTTTCAGTCAAACGCCGCACGACAACGGCTGCCTCCGTAGCCTCCCTTTATCCTTGTTTAAGTAAAACAAAACAAAATGGCAAGATCCTGAATTTTTATTATTATGTTTGTTAGATTATGACATAAAATAGCAAAACTATGGTACTTACAATAAAATTACTTCCAGCTGGAAACGTCAAATGTCTCCGTTTTCGTATAGACCCCAGTGACGTCTTCACATTTGGGCAATGGTCAGTAATATTTGAACATTCACTACACGTATATATGGATAGTAGAAATAATAAAAACGCACTTAAAAAATGCATTATTATATGACCTCTTTGGTAATACAAACCGCGGGGTTGAGTTCCGCGACGATACCTTGATTTCGGGCGGTCTTGACCACTTAACAGGGTGTGTTGACACTCTCTCTCTCTCTCTCTTAAAAAATGCTTAATATGGTTAAAGTAATAAAATAATGGATTTTAAAGGATTTTCGATATACTGGTCCACCTGCGTGCTGTTACGAATAGTATTGTATAACAAATGCTAACTAAGTAAATTCAATGTATGGTATATTAAATTTAGTGTTGCATAACGTGGAGTTTACTTTTATTTTTAATATATAATTACTGAAGATAATAATAATATAGATAGAAAAAATTAAGTACTCGTATAATATATGTTTCTCTTTTGTTTTAAAATTAATTTGAAGGATTTTTTGACGTACTTTCAGTGTTATTCTACAATTTACACGTTTTTTTGGAGACGCATAAAAATATATCTCGCTAAGTTTTTTTTTCGCTATATTATATATGTTTCTAAAAAACGATGGCTTAAAGTATTTTGACGTTGTCGTTGCAATCGGTGATTTTATCGAACTTATTTGGTTGAATACGCGAACCTCAAGAACTACTGGTCCATTGACCAAGGGAGGTTATAGACTATATTTAATCGTTTCTATGTAACCCACTATACCTGCGGTCACAGTTATCTCGGGCACTTAGAACATGTCATGTCATACAAAACTCAAAATTTAGAAGAATGATGACTATTGCATAAACCTTTTACGAATTCGACAGAAAGTGGGGAACGATACGTTCCCCACTAGGTTCCCTCGGTCTACCCTGCTGTGTGCAGGATATAGCGTGAAGCTGATTTTTTTTTCATAAACCTTTTATTTGGCGAAATCAGGAAAACGAAGTGTTGTACTGGAATCACTTAACACTAGTTTCACTGGTTCTCTCTGGCGATCCAACTATGAGNCGTTTCGCCAAATTCTGGAGGCACTGTCTTTTGTGTCGCAGAAATCAACGCCGTCTATTGTCTTGCCATCAGAGCATAGAAGTGAAAATATTTTATTCCCCCAAGTGGGAAACGAACCCTGAAACATCAAGTTTTCAGTCAAACGCCGCACGACAACGGCTGCCTCCGTAGCCTTCATTTATCCTTGTTAAAGTAAAACAAAACAAAATGGCAACGTCCTGAATTTTTATTATTATTTTTGTTAAATTATGACATAAAATAGCAAAACTATAATACTTACAATAAAATTACTTCCAGCTGGAAACGTCAAATGTCTCCGTTTTCGTATAGACCCCAGCGACGTCTTCACATTCGGGCAATGGTCAGTAATATTTGAACATTCACAACACGTATATATGGATAGTAGAAATAATAAAAACGCACTTAAAAAATGCATTTTTATATGACCTCTTTGGTAATACGAACCGCGGGGTTGAGTTCCGCGATGACACCTTGAATTTGGGCGGTCTTGACTACTTAACAGGGTGTCTTGACACTCTCTCTCTCTCTCTCTTAAAAAAATGCTTAATATGGTTAAAGTAATAAAATAATGGATTTTAAAGGATTTTCGATACTGGTCCACCGGCGTGCTGTTACGAATAGTATTGTATAACAAATGCTAACTAAGTAAATTCAATGTATGGTATATTAAATTTAGTGTTGCATAACGTGGAGTTTACTTTTATTTTTAATATAAATAAAGATAATAATATATAGATAGACAAATTAAGTGCTCGTATGTGTTTCTCTTTTGTCTTAAAATTAATTTGACGGATTTTTTAACGCATTTTCAATGTTATTCTACAATTTACACGTTTTTTTGGACTCGCGTAAAAATATACCCCGCTAAGTTTTTTCCGTTACATTTTTTTATCTGTTTCTAAAGACGACGGCTTAAAATATCTTGATTTTGTCGTTGCAATCGGTGATTTTATCGAACTTATTTGGTTGAATACGTGAACCTCAAGAACTACTGGTCCATTGACCAAGGGAGGTTATAGACTGTATTTAATCGTTTCTATGTAACCCACTATACCTGCGGTCACAGTTATCTCGGCTACTTAGAACATGTCATGTCATACAAAACTCTAAATTTAGAAGAATGATAACTATTGCATAAACCTTTTACGAATTCGACAGAAAGTGGGGAACGATACGTTCCCTACTAGGTTCCCTCGGTCTACCCTGCTGTGTGCAGGATATAGCGTGAAGCTGATTTTTTTTTCATAAACCTTTTATTTGGCGAAATCAGGAAAACGAAGTGTTGTACTGGAATCACTTAACACTAGTTTCACTAGTTCTCTCTGGCGATCCAACTATGAGCGGAGAAGTTAAAAAAAAACCTTCATAAAATTGGTTAACAGGAAAGAGATGGAAATCGTTGTCAAATATTAAAAGTTTCATTTTTTTCTTATGTTTATTATTCCTTTGTTATTAAACTTACATTATGTCTTTGAACTTGATTAATACGTAGAGAGTCTTTTATTCGTTCAAGAGATATTTCATTGATTTTATTCACTCAAAAGCCAACGTAGAATTAATAAAAAAAATAATAAAATAATGAACCATACGTTCAACCTATTCTATTGTATCGTAATAAATAAAAATATATACCAACAGTAAAACAAAAACTAAAAAACAATAAGCCATTCATATAGTCCCGGGGTCGAACGGAATAAATTGAACGTGTCTATTTTATACTATAGAGCGCTTTGACGCTGCGAATATTTTGTCAATTTCATTTGTGATACATAATACATACCTATTTTTTATTTTTTTTTTCCTACTGCCTTCACTATTTGGACATACTCGTATGTGAAACAGAGATATGAGATTAAAGCTAAATGGAATAACTAACTTATGTTCAATTTTCAGTTTTTTCATTCAATATTTAGTATTGTCACTCAGATTAGGTAGCAATTGTTATTGGTGTTTTAGATGCGTGCATATTGTGTAGTCAAAAATTAGTTATAAAACTGCTCTGGTATTTAACTTCTTATTCTTTTTTTTTAATTAATTGTGAAATAAATAAAAAAATAGTGTAATCAGTGTTAATATAAAAACATACAATCTCTCTCCCTCAATTGATGTATTTTTTATTTTAGCTTCAAGCTGTATCCCGATTATGGCATGGAGAGTTAAGCAATGAACCTACCATAAAAACACCACCACCTTTCTCCCAATTTCGAAAAAATTTAGTGCTGCAACACATTGCCTTTTAGACTAAAAAATTGTTAAAAGTTTGTTATGATAATGAATTCTTCAATTTCAAGAAAACTATAAACACCTGTATGGAGTCCACCTGTAAATAATTGAGCGATAAGAATGATTTACTTTGTATTTGTTCTTTAGTGGCATGTAATAATTGTATCAATTGTTGGTAGGTCTTATAAATAAATAAATAAATAAATAATAAAATATACACAATTTTAATAAAAAATAAAATATTATCCATATTACTATGACCAAGCCAGAGCTCGTCGATCCGGGATGTTTGATCGACAAATTAGACCGGCTGTCGTCTCTCTCATTACCTCAGTTTAACACCTCCTACGAAAATTGTACAATCAAATTTACACCTTACTCATATACAGATAGTACATATATTTGCATGTTATAATTAAAACGAAACCTCCTTAGTAATCTTCGACAGCCTATTTAAATATTGAAATGTAAATTCCTTTGACCTGTAATGTTACATTTTAGCTTTTTTTTACTATTCGGTCGACGATCGAAAAATTTATATTAATAAGCACTATTATGAAAAAAAAGTATTTTATAGAATAGAACGTTATATTATATACTAGAACCGGTTATTTCCGGCAAATTCCACACGTAGCAGGATGGGCAGAGAGAACCTGAGGACGTAGAGTTAAGACACTCCCATTCCCAATTTAGTTTAGAATGGCGGAGCTTAACGCCGCTTTGCAATGAAAATGCTATGAAAATAGTAAATATATCATTCCCCACCCACAATTGTCGCATTTACAGTCGCACCCTTGTGCCCCGATGGTTTCACAGATAGTTTATAATCAGACGTTGTACATAAAAGCCAAACTTTTCATGTATTTTTTAAAATATTATTTGTATGATAAATGATAAAAAAGTTTACGTTACTATAAAAAATAAACTTAATTAAGAAATACAAACACCTGTTTCAAACCAATTTCACACGATGCAAAATAAAAATATTTCTTATATTTTATTCGTACGATCTGTTCCTTGGGGATCTAGGGCACTTAGTAAGGATTGCTCAAAATTCCACCAGAATCGGATGAATAACGGAATTTTCGATAATTTACGTCTTAAAATCTAAATAAAACAGGCAAAGTCGCGGGCGACGTCTACTGTTCATAAACTATTAACAATGACATACTAATCGCTGTTGAAGGAAAATGAAAAAACACAAAATATTAAACTTTTATAAACTTTTAAATATTAAAAGTATTAGTTCTTGAAGAAGCAAAATCTTTATTGAGACTGTTTACATTGTGAGTATATCTTGGCACAGTCTCCTTTAGTTGTATGCGCTGTGTCGTATTCCTTGTAGAAGTCTCCGTCGAACTCTCGTCCTTTTGGCAATCTAAAATAAGTTAGAGATGTAAGAAAGAACTATAAATGTATGGTTGATCGTTTGGTCGGTTATAGGTTCGATTCCCGGTCATATTGATTATATTTCAATCATTTTAAATTGAAAGCTCTGGTAACAAATATTAAGGCGACATTCCGCTACTTAAAATAGTAATATATATTAAAAATAATAAAAATAGTAACGGAATAGATTTAAGACATTACAAACAATTTGCATTTGTAATGTCTAGAATTCAGGTGGAGAAGAATGTCTAAAATCTTAGTTCTATCTACAATGTTATCCAAAAAAAATTAAAATCGTTTCATGAGTACATAAATACATAGTCTATTTTAAGCAAAGCTTTTGAATTCCAATCTCACATGTGCCGACTGCGCTATAATGGTCTTAAATTACCTTTTAAATTATATAGCAGCAAAACCAATTTACAAATAGGTAATAAGCTATAACTAAAACAAATATGCCAGAATATTATTCTCAATATTATGAAAATAACAATATACCGTCGAAATTCCACACACGATTTTTTCTCTAAATTTATCTCTAACATATAAACTAACATAAAGCCTATATATAGTAAACAATAATGTACAGATGGCGAATAATAAAAAAAAATACGCACGTAAACGTAGCTCTTATGATTTCCTTTAAAAACGTGCCTTGCTCTACCGCCTCGTTGCCGTAGTCACATAGCAAGCGGAGAACGCAGTCTCTACCGCTCCAACCTAAACTGCAAAATTATTTCTTTGTAATTCGTACAATACATACTAAGTGGAGAGAGAAGAGAGAGAATATTATTACATTTTATTTATTTACGTCGTCGTGGTGCGGCTGTAAACGCTGTGGGACGATTCCCATTTGGGGAAATGAAATATTTAATTTTATTTTCATTTCCTCGATGTGATAACAAGGCAAAGCTCGGCGTTAAGCTCCGATATTCTATACGTAACGCTTCGTCCTCATCACCTTCCACTTGTTTTATTATATTTACGCAAATGAAATTGATTCGTAAACATATACCATTTACGAAGTAAGGTGGGATTGTTAATTTAATTGGTATCCTTAAAATCAACATCAATAAAAGTTATAGATATTTGTTGCAATAGTAGAAATTTCATTGTAACAATAATACTTTCTAAGAAAATATTTTTAAAATAAAGTTGTTTAAAAGTCTCAACACATCTATGAACACTGAGACGACTAATTCTTTTATCTATTGTGTAAAATCTTTCTGGTACAGAAAGTTTGACTTTAGAAACTTTCTCTATATAATCTTGTACTTTTAAAGTTGACGAATTGAGGTTCGAGATAACATAAGTATATTCTTAAGACTGAAGAAGAAGAAGAAGAAGAAGAAGTCTCGTTGAGTTTGTCTTTTTCCGTAATACCTTATCGTAATGTGGAAATTGTGAAATAATCATGGCCCATAGATCTATTGAAACGTGATGTCGTGATAATGATATTGTCTAATTTTTTATTTTATTTTTTTATTTTTAAAATTGTCAATCGTGTAAATGTAAATTTTTAAAATATTTTTTACATAAAAAGTCTTCGCTGTAATTATTATGCACAAACTATTAAGTAAATAACTTACTTACACATATTATAATTTTCATGTATTATTATATTTATATTTAGTAATATTTTTTATACAACTTGATTATAGCAAATTATTTATTCATATACTTACGCTTGTATAAACTTTTCTAATTGCATATAAAAGCTCTTCCTTCCGTCTCTATGAAAATCGATGTCGTCACTCTCGAGATTGTTCAAGAGGTTTACATAATTTTTCCTCTCGCGCAACTCTTGAATAGAAGATTTATTCACGCCTTCATCACACAAATGGTCGTCTACACTCCTTTTGGCAAACGCTGGGTTCACTATAATTTTTCTGGAATAAACCATCAGAATATTAGTATAAAATGGCTCCATCCCTCATAGCAGAATAGGTAAAAGAAATTTCATGGTTCAGACAGTTCTTCATTTACAGATTCAGTCACAGAACTTAACGCCGTGATTAGCGCGAGTGGGATAATTTAGGGATTGAACCTATCATCGTTGTTCTTACATTTAATCGCTGTCCCACTACGCACGGCGTTCTCAATAAAAGAAAATGTATATGTTAATTGTATTATGCGGAATGGTAAAAAAAATTTTTTATAATTCACAAATTTTCTACGTTTTGCTTATTTATATTATAATTAAAGGTATTCTTAAAGAAATTTTACGCCAAACATTCCTCTGTAGCCAGATATATTCCAACACCGTCAGTCAGGATGTATCAAAGAATATAAATTAAACTTGGAAATGTCTGTTTTAGATTTTAGAAACGTAGCCTCTTAAGCTAGATGAAAGTGAACGCCATACTCATCCTGGCCATACTCATCCTGGGGTATTTGAAGATAAAAAATAATAAAAGAATTTTATTAAAAGAACTATTTTAAAATTATGTATTTGACATTTATGAACCTGAAAGTTTTCAGCAAAAACTTTTGAATTACCTTTCATAATTTTAGAAGCGTGTACTTACTTGTGGTACGACTTCTTAGAAAGAATTTTGCCATTTTCATCTAAGAAGTATATAAGTTTGGATACACCGTCTCTGTTTTCAGCTGCATGGAGTTTGTCGTATTTTTTGAAGAAATTGAAATATTTTGGGTCGGTAGGCAGCTCCCAGGCTAAAGCTGCCGTATTCCCAAACCAAACTACGTCACCAACTTGCAAATAGCCGTGGGTTTGCGTACAGAATACTATAAAGAAAAAAAAAATGCTTCACGCTGCTTCCCGTACGTAGCAGGGTAAGCAATAAGAACCTGCTAAGACAGTTCATTCCCCTTAAGACACCTTCCCAACGACCCTACTATTCCTAATGTTGCCCATTTTCCGCCGGTTGACTGTAAAAATTCAACGCAATGCTTTGCCTCGTTACCAGAGCGAGGAAATAAAAATATATATATTTTATTATTTCTTCGAAAAATATTTAACATTTCAATTCCTTGAGTGGAAATCGAACTCACAACGTGTCGCGTTCACGACCTTGTGTACCACAACTGGCCTCGTATGTGAATTAATTTTATTCTATAATATAATTATTTAAATTTTACCTTATAATAACAAATCAAAAGCTAAAAACAAATATAGTTAGCAAATCTACTTGCATGAATGATATAATAAGAAAATCTATTGCATTCAATAAAAATATACTACGTACCCAATTGAAACGAACTACCGTCAGGAAATATCAAATGCCGCTTCCTCCTTGAGAGTATTCTTAGAGAACTTTCCGGATCTTTTGTAGGGAGCTCCCCATTTTGGCCGGAAGCCGTTAAAACTACCTCCAGTAATAACAGCACAATGTTCAGATTCGCCATCATTTTGATTTGGAACTACGAAGTAAATTATAGAGTAGTTTTAATTACAATTCTCTATTAATTTTCCTTGTCAATGAAATACTATAGGAGCAATGTAGCAATTAATTGTATGGAAAATGTTTAAGTTTTATGTATTCTGTTGGTTGCTAACTTATTTGTTGTTTTTGCAGTTTTACGCTGTATCCCGCACAGAGCCCGTAGGCAGAAAACGTGGGAACCTAATGTTAAGTAACGGAGTATCCTCTGTTCTCATTACACATATATTCCTCGATACGAATCCACAATCGTCGCCACTTGTAGCGAACTAATTTGTAAAGTTTCTTTATGAGTGAACCGGTAGAACGAAGTGATTAACCTAAATAAAAATTATCTTTGCTTATTCTCTAGGACTTTCTCTTCTCCGTTTTCCGTCATTCCACGAGTAGAGATTAAACCTACAACCATCACGTCTACCGGTCTACAGTCAGACCTCAAAGGCACAAATAGTTCATAATATTTTTTATAAAGAAAATAAATTTAGAAGTTTGTTAAATTGATTCAAAATGAAACTAGGAAAAGCTTAAAAAGATAAGTGGCTTAGCTCGGAGGCTAAGACCTAAATCCTCCAGCAAATAGTGCAATCATTTGTATGGTAAGACCTAAGTAGATTCGGTTTCTTGATAGCTTGTGTGGCCTCATTTTTAGGAATCATTCGCCGTAAATTGTCAAAGGAAAAGAATTAAGGAATTCTGAACTTGAGTTTGCGATTTTTCCTTTAGTTCTCAGATATTGTTTTTCAATTTGAAATTTATATAACTTATAGGAAACTTTTTCGTTATTGAATGGCTGATAGACAACGTACAGTGTAAACTAGACTAGATTTAGAAAATTATAATTTGACATATCTTGAAAAAAAATAGAATTTTCCCATTTTATATATTAGCTTTATTCTGCACGTGCACATGCACATGGAAGGGTAGAGGAAATCTGGGAACCTAGTGTTGAGACACTCCGTTTCTATAAGTACACTTCTGTTTCCCACGTTCTTCCGAATTCTGGAAGCATTATTTGTCAAGTTCTCGACGATCGAGTTCTCGATGTTAGACATCCGAGCGAGAAAATTAAAATATTATTATTTCCTTGAATGGGAATCAAACCCACTAGCTGTCATGTTTACAGGCTTGTGCTCCTATACCACGACTGGCCTTTTTCTTACTTAATTTTTGGTTATAAATTATTTATTTTTTCCTTTATAATAGGTCTCCATGTACAAGTATAATTCTATCTATATACAGTTTATAACAGAACTTACAAAGCTCTAAAAGCTTATACACAAAACCACTCCCAATATTTCAAGTATACGTTCGTATAATTTAACAGCTGTTGACATAAAGTGTTCCTTAGTCATTTTTATGCTGAAATTATTTTTTGGGTGAATTTTTTTCTGCCGTATTTTTTTAGTTCATAAGTAAGGTTTTATTAACTAAATGTGATGTTTATATAATTGTCATATATGTATATGTGTATTATTTATTTATATTAATAACGAAAATAGATTTTTTTTGCATTTATCTTCTATATAATTTATAGTTGAGTAGGCAAAGAGAGCCAAGTGCACCATGTTTTCATTGTTTCACTATGTTTTCTACTTTCTGCTAATTATAGAGAAATAAAATAAGATATTATGAGCTCAATGCTCAAAGATTTCATAGCCACATAATGAAAAATTATGAAAATATTGAACCTACANTCTGCCGTATTTTTTTAGTTCATAAGTAAGGTTTAATTAGCTAAATGTGATGTTTATATAATTGTCATATATGTATATGTGTATTATTTATTTATATTAATAACGAAAATAGATTTTTTTTGCATTTATCTTCTATATAATTTATAGTTGAGTAGGCAAAGAGAGCCAAGTGCACCATGTTTTCATTGTTTCACTATGTTTTCTACTTTCTGCTAATTATAGAGAAATAAAATAAGATATTATGAGCTCAATGCTCAAAGATTTCATAGCCACATAATGAAAAATTATGAAAATATTGAACCTACAACCATCATGAATACGAATAATAAGAAAATAATGTAATTAACAAAAACTTACCTTCAAAATTAGTAGTTCAAAATTACCTTAAATATTAGTCTTCCAATTTCAACCAAAATTATTAAAAAAAAAACAAAACCAAATATGCGACTTAGAAGTCGTGACTGCTCTATAAAGCGTGTAAGCTCAAACAACGACTGGCCAATTGGCAAGTATGTATTGTAGAGCAAACAGTGCAAATGAGAGCATATTTGTTGACATTCAATTAAGGCCTAGAAGGAAAAGTTACAATGGAATGTTAGGAATTATAACTAATTCGCGATGACTGTGTTGTTTTCGTGACTTTTCCTGTCTTACGATTATATGATATTATAATATTATTTTTTAATGTAAATTTCTTGGCTTTGGTAACAAGGCAATGCCCATCGAGTTCCACCAGTCAACAATGCAAAACGGCAAATAGTGAAGTCTTGAAAATTCGGCGGAAAGTGAGAAACGCAGTGTTAGGAGAGAGAGGCACTAGGTTCCCTACCACTACTTTATATGGGATACAATGTGGAGATAGAAAAAAATAGAATGAGATAGTAGGGGATTCAATTCTATTTGGGGTTAAACTAAATGTAAGATAACGTTTGTAATTGGCAAGGCAAAACTGACACTACGTGCATTTGAATAAAGGATACATAGGGACACATCATTGATCTTTTTGCTAGAAACTAGATGTCATTGTATTGTAGCAACGCAAGGCCTGACTATAAAGGCGACTGTTGTGAGTTCGATTCCTACTCAGGGAAATGAACTATTTTAATTTTCTAATTTTTTTCTAATTTTAAAAAAAACTTATATACTTTTTTATTAACATTATTATTTGTGACTCCTTAAAATTTTATGTTATTGAACAGAACAATAAATGAAATAAATATTTACATAATAAGGTCACATTTTGTAGGTAAAACAAATCATTAAAAACTATTATTGTTAGAAAAAATTAAGCGAATTAAGTCTGACATGTCATGTCTGTGCTATACAAACATACATTTTCTTATTTGCCTATGTCATTACCACCTTCTTTGACATATAGATATTCGGAATTTATCTAACTATACATATACTATAGTATGTCTAATATCCTTACCGTTACTATAAAAAAGATTAAATGCTAATAAAATTACCATACATTCGGTTATTGGTGAAAGGGGGGGGGGGACAAATAGGACAAGTGTCTTAACGGGAACGGAGTCTCTTAACAATAGACTCCCAGGTTACCTCTGCCACCCTGTTACGTACAGGATACAGCGGCACATGGGTGTGCCTGATAGGCGTGGTTTTGGGTTCGATCCTCACTCCAGGAAATGAAATATTTATTTACATTTATATTTTGATTCCTTTGCTCTGGTGTCGAGGCAAACAGCCGGGTTGAGTTCCGCCACTCAAGACGCTATACCTCCAAAAATTCGGCAGAAAGTAGGGAAGGGCGTGTCTTAACTCTAGGTTCCCTCTGTCTACCCTGCTGTCTGCGGGATACAACGTGAAGTTGATTTTTTTAAACTTAACTTAACTTCACGCTTTAACCCTAGCGGGTTAGTCAGAGAGACGAGTGTATTAACACTAGCTTCCCAGATACCTACCCTGCTATATGCGGAATAGCATATACTGCGTGATTAAATATAAAAGCAATAAAAAATATACTTTATCATACAATAAAACAAATTAAAGATTTTAAAATCTCTTTTTATTTATTAATCGTTTGCAAAGGTAAGTTTAAATCACAATCAGGATATAAAGTAACGCAATCGTCGCTCGGCGTATGCGTTTTATCGTAAATTATATGCTTTTTCTGAAGCTGCCTGCCTTTTGGTAATCTGTAATGAAGATTTTTTATTATAATTTTAATATTACCTGTATTTTTAATTTACTTCTGTATCTTTAGCTTTTATGTCAAGATAAATAAAACAACAATACAAGATAAATAAAAAATCGACAAAAAAATCCTCATATAGTGGAGAGCTGATTTTTTTACTATTGCATTATATATTAGGTAGAGGGCTGCCTAAACATTAAGTAGATTTAGTTTGTTTACTAAGATTTTTTTTATAACTAAAATTATATTCTTTATACCTTGTTGTTCACTGTATATGCCTACCATCACGTAGCAGGGTAGGCAGAGGGGACCTGAGAATCTACCTACCTTCTTTCCGCTATATCAACTAATAACAGAATAAAATAAATATTTAAGGGGGCCCCGATACAATAAACTTGAATTTAGAAATAATAATAGGAAACCCTTTGTGCACGAGTCCAACTCACACTTGACCGGTTTTTTCTGCTAATATTATATTCATTTTTTTTATTAAAATTTCTCACATAAAAGTGATTATACACTATTTGAAACGGTAAATAATGTTGAGACAACTAAACGCTACTTACGTAAAAATAACTCTTAGAAACTCTTGTAAGAAAGTGCCTTGTTCTGAAGTCTTTGCAGATTCACATAGTTTGTAAAGTACACACTGTCGACCGTCGCCGCCTAAACTGAAAATAAATATTTAGTTCAATCATAGTTTTAATGTAAGTTAAGGAAAACATTATGAAACGTATACATTTTGATTGTAGCTGGTTTCGAATCTACGTCTAAGCATGTTAAAATAACATGTAATAATAGTAAAGAGTAAAATGTGGTTTTAGGTTCAATTCCTATTCAGGGAAATTATTTATTTATTCAAGCTGGTAAATGTATCTGGTAGAGATCTCTATTAAAGATAACTTATCCATTGTACACATTTCTTCTGTTGTCATAAGTTTTCTGGACTTTATTTCTTGTGTGGTACATAAATAAATGAAAAAAAAATGTCAGCCACTTAGAACACATTCTCAATAGTCTTGAATTTGGGCGCTATATGAAGAACAGAGTATTTTAACACTACGCAGCGTAAGCGGGATAAAGCGTGAAAATAAAAAAATAAACAAAAACAAACAAACTTACGTCGTAATAAGCGGTTCTAATTTCTCATACAACCCAACTCGACTAATCCTATGAAATTCGAGACTTTCATGATCTAAATGATGTTTTTTTAGGAAATCTCGTTTTCTTTTTTCGTTGTGCATTTTTGCGCGATCTATTTTAATTTTCAGTTTCTCTTTGAAACTCATATCTTTATCGGCACTGCGTTTTGTGAACGTCGGTCTGTCGGTAACCGATCTGAAAGACATTAGAAGTTACTTTTTAGGCATATATATCATTTAAATTAGAGTTATTTAAAATATATATATTTTGCTTCACGTTGTATCCTACACATAGCAGGAAAACATGTAGTTTTTGTACCTTTTATATGTATTCTGTGACATTTCATCATCTTGTTGTTCTTCTTGTTCTCTAGCATTCTTGTTTTTAAGCATTAAAAGATGCTTTGGATCAGTTGGTAAGTTCCATGCCAACGCTGCTGTATTCCCATATAAAAATATATCTCCTATGGGTATTATTGCTGACGTTTGCACGCAAAATACTGTAAATAAATGAAAGTAAAATTAAATATAAATAAGAAAATATTTTCTTTAGGTTTGCAGGTAGAAATATACAATTTGTCACAAAGTAAAAAAAATTATAAGTTTCCGAATCTGCTACCTCCTTTAAAACAACCTATGAGCCTTAAAACACCTTATAAATAATATACTATAAGGTATTTTTCACAACATTTATCCATAATAATTTAAAAAAGGAGCAAACGAACTTGAATCACTTTTATATTTATTGTTGCGTGAAATCAAAAACATGGTAATATCTTGAAAAGTCCTCATCTCGGTCTTAGAGCAAGTGGCATTTATGTGTACTTGAAATACAGAAAAATATTCCCTTTTTTTATGAAGTATTTATTATTTGACAGAGTTTGCTTGTTTAGTATAAACGTTTCGAGTGATGAGGAACTTGGATGGAACATTGACTTTTTAGGCTTTATTGAATCCGGATATGAGTTCAAATATTAATTAATTATTTTTATAGATCATAATGGCGCAGTGTATCAACTTTTAACTATAAACGCGAAATTCTCATTTTCCTGCTGTACCAAATCAAAGCACGGACCTTAGTAACACGTCTAGGGGGGAAACGGTGAAAGAGGTGCCTTGACTGGAAAAATATGAAGTTCAATATTTTAGGAAAGGTATAAAAATTTGGGTTAGCGCTTGAACGCATTAATAATGTTGCAACAATGATATAATTGGAACTTTTTTAAAAACAAGAAAAATATGTCAATTTATACGAAAAGACGATTTACGTACATACTTTGATTTTGACTCCTGCAATATTTAAAAAATTGCAAATAGCATAGCAGGCAGAGGGAACCTGGGAACCTAGTGTATAAATAATAAATATTTAATTTTCTAGAGTGGGAATCGAATCCACAACCAATCGCGTTTACAGTGTCACGCTAGTAATCCAGCGTCAAGACATAATGTACCAAGCTTCATTTAAAGCGAAAATGTCTGAACAAATACAGAGAAGTATTACAGAATTACGTACAACTTACCTAATTGAAATGAACTGCCTTCTGGAAATACTAGAGACCTTTTACTTCTAGACAGCACTCGCATTTCGCTTTTTTCAATAAAATTCACTTTCCAGACTAAATATAAACAAATTATACCAAAAAATATTATATAATAAGTTTTTTTCATAGTATTTAAAGAAATATTCTAATATAGTGGTACTAAAATAAGATCTACTGATAGTTGAACGGCAGAACGCTTTGGAAATTTGTATAATGAAACGACAATTATCACCTCATGACGTTAGTTTAACGGTTATTTTTCTGTTAAGGGTGTGTTGGCTTGATTTTTTAAAAATCTAAATCTAAATAAAACTTTTAAGAAAACAATAAAATTGTGAGCAAGGGAAGTGTCTTAATGGCAATGGAGTGTCTTAACACTAGGTTCCCAGGTTCCGTCTGCCTACCCGACGGCGACTGCCTAACGAAAATATTGGAAGTATCTACTTGGAATAGTTTTATTTCCATGTTCCTGATCAGATATTATGCTTATAGAATATTTTTATTCTGCAACTAAGAATATTAAGCTTACTTACTTTAGTTCTGAGACGTAGTCACAACAACACACACTGTAGATATAGATCGCCCCAAGACAATTTACAATGATTAGCTTACTAAGAAATTTCTTTCCAATTAAAAATATGTTTTCGTTTTCTTTAATATCATTTTACTTATACTGCAAACGTAAATAAAATATTAATTAAAACAACCCTTTTAAAAACAAGCTTTTATTATTTCATATTGTATTATAGTCTTTTACAAATGTGTATAAAAATGTGTAAAAATTAATAATCCGCCATTTTGTTGAAGCAGCCATTTTGTCAATAATGTTGATTATATGTATGTAATATCATTTCACATACACTATAAACATACTAAATATGAGTATTTAATGATGTGGTATCTAAAATATCGTTATCATTAAATAATTCTGTACTAATGATATAAACTAAGACTATTGACTTATGAGTTAGTTCAAATTAAAAAAATGTTTTTGTGTTGTCTAGCCGAGGACTTTAACTGCGGGAGTTAATTTGTTCACTTAAAACTTGTCATGACACGTATGACATACGCAAATATTATTGCCATCTAAAAAAAATATCTTATTATATTGAAACAGCTTTCATTTCCAAAATATTGAAATACTAACCAAATATATTCGTATAATAAAATTTAATAACATTTATGCTTTCAACGAAATGCAGCAACCAATGTCAACGGGACAAGTTTCCAGACCTAATTACGCGAATTGAATTGCTTAATCCCAATTTCCTGCTTGCGCAAATATTATACGGAAATTCCGTTTCTAGTGTACTAATTTAGTGTATATAATATATTTTTTTTAATTTCATGCTTACTGTAAAAAAACACCTTTCCATATAGCTAGGTAGGCAGAGGGAATTTAGTGTTACAACACACCGTACCCCACTTCGAATTGAAATCAACGCCGGGATTTTATTTATTTATTTTTATTTATTTATTTATACTTTATTGTACACCACAAACAGAAAAAAAGAAAGTTACAAACTACATCTAGTTCTTATAAGCTAATAACAAAGTGTGAAGTACAAAGATAATTAGCGGTTTCTTCCAGACAACCTTGAGGTTAGGAGACATAAAATTTAAAACAAATAGTGGGTGGTGCAAATAAATAAACATACGTAAATAATATTTTATCCTAATACATAAACTTAATACACAAATATTTATAAAATAGTACAATATTTGCCTGAGCGAAGAAATGAAAATATTAATAATACATAATATTTTATTTCCCGAAGTGTTAATCGAACTCAATACAGACAGACCGTCGCATTACAGATCCTTGTGTTAAATTATATTTTAGTTACAAAAAGAATAAACTCTTTGACAGCTTCTCTCTCGGCACTTGAAAGTTTTAGTGAATTTACATAATTTTATTTTAAACATTCATTTTTAGAAAGTATATATGTAAAATGTTTTATGGTAGCGGAACTTGAACTCGCGTTTGACTGAAAACTCAATGGTTGTTAATTCAATTCCCACTATAGGGAATGGTTTATTCCCCAATGATAAATATATCCTCTGGTAAAACCTCCAATTTAGACACAAAACGGAGAAAGGAGAGTTTTACCACTAAGATTTCTGTTACTTACAAAATTTAATTTTGTTCACATAATAGAGAAAAATGTATTTTTATTACTTTCGAGGTTAGACGTTATTACAATATGAGATGACCACGCAATGCAATAAGTCCTCGGATATGAAACTTTTATGAAAATGCATATCAAGACGGATAGATTAAATTCCTAATATAAAGTTAAACTAAATGTAATATTATAATATATTATAGAAATATTCAATTTCAATCTTTGGTAAAATAAACTTCTGACAAAAGGTTTTAAAATAATTTTATTTATTTAATATACAAGTTACATACATAATTAAATTAGATATCCAATCTGTTATAGAAAAACATTTTAAAAATTTAAAAAAAAAAACAATTTAGTTCATCAATAAAAACAAAATTGAATTCATATAAAGCTTTGCCATAAGGGATAAATGAAAGAGCTTGTTCGTCTATCGACTATTTTATAGAGGATTTCAAGCTTAATATTATTATTGAGTGGAACCTAAAAATAAAGGCGGCTTGGTACTTTTAAGTTATTTATTCTATTGGTGCGCAGTGTTGAGTTACGCTATTTAATATGCTAAAAATCAAAAATGTAAAGAAAGTGCAGAACGGAGAAAGGATGCACTATGTTATCTCTGCCAATGTCAGATAAATAATAAATAACAACTTGAAGGAATAAAATATTGAATATTTTTTCATAATTTTATAGAACATTCTGGATATAAAGCATCACAATTGTCTTTTGCACTGTGAGATTTGTCAAAACCTTTATGATTTTCTTCGTCTAATTTTTCACCTTTGGGTAACCTGTAAATAAGTAGCAAAATTTTATTTACTATGACTACTGAAATATATGCTGTACCCTGAATATAGCAGGATGGGTAGACAGCGGTAACGTAGAGTAGTAGTAAATATAGGACACTTCGTTCACCACTTTCTACCTGAATTTGATACATTTCGGTTTAAGTGTGTAAATTTATCATCATGCTTTGTCTATAATAGATTGAGAAAATTAAAATACCTTGAAAATAACCATCCTATTGATAACGTCATAAGAACATATAATTGAAAAAGCGCATTACTGTATGAATTGAATTGAATGAACAATTCAAATAGTTCTTACTCAAATTATATAGATTACAAGTAAAAATATACTATTAACAATTTATTTACACCTTATTTATAATAATGCATAATAAAAGCCGAACTCTTAGCCCGATCGTGCCTCTCTATCGCTTTATCCACGCTCTCGCTTGCACACTCGGCTCCAGCGGAACGTGACGAGTCATGCTTTTTCATGCGTGCGGCCGGTCTTCATCAAGTTATCACGTCAACAAAAAAAATACTTTTAATATATTAAATTACTTTTTTATATGCACAGCTTTATACTATACCACAAAGGCATGATATTAAACTAAGCTAAAACATATAAAATAGTCACAAAGGCAACCTATGTCGAACAACGGCGAACATTCGAGAAATTCAACGCTACTTACGTAAAGACAACGCGTAGAAGCTCCTCGAGGAATGCACCTTGTCTTGAAATCCTTGCCGTTTCGCATAGTTTGTGAAGAACGCACTGTCGGCCTTCTCCGCCGAGACTGGAAGGGAACAGGTGTCGGTGGATATAAGGAATTTTTAATACTTCGACCGCATTTTATTGGTATGTTTTAAAATACGCTTNGAATATTTTTTCATAATTTTATAGAACATTCTGGATATAAAGCGTCACAATTGTCTTTTGCATTGTGAGATTTGTCAAAATCTTTATGATTTTCTCCGTCTAATTCCTTGCCTTTGGGTAACCTGTAAATAAATAGCAGAATGTTATTTAGTATGTAGATGCTGTACCCTGAATATAGTAGGGTAGATAAGGAGAGCGTAGAGTAAGAGTAAATGTCGCAGTCTGTGATACTCCGTACCCCACTTTCTGCCTAAATTTGATTCGTTCCGTTTTAAGAGTCAGAATTTATCGCCGTTATTTGTCTTTAATAGAGCGAGAAATAGAAAATAAATTGAAAATAACCATCGTATTGATAACGATTCTAGTTGAAAAATCGCATAAGTTTATGAATTGAATTGAATGAACAATTCAAATATTTCTTACCCAAATTATACAGACTACAAGTAAAAATATACTAGTAACAATTTATTTATGACTTATTTACAACAATGCGTAACAAAAGCCGAATTCTTAGGCCGATCGTGTCTCTCTATCGCTTTATCCACGCTCTCGCTTGCACACTCTGCTCCGGCGGAACGTGACAATGAGTCATGCTTTTTCGTGCGTGCGGCCGGCCTTCATCGAGTTATCACGTCAACAAAAAAAATACTTTTAATATATTAAATTACTTTTTTATATGAACAGCTTTACACTATACCACAAAGGCATGATATTAAACTAAGCTAAAACATATAAAATAGTCACAAAGGCAACCTATGTCGAACAACGGCGAACATTCGAGAAATTCAACGCTACTTACGTAAAGACAACGCGTAGAAGCTCCTCGAGGAATGCACCTTGTCTTGAAATCCTTGCCGTTTCGCATAGTTTGTGAAGAACGCACTGTCGGCCTTCTCCGCCGAGACTGGAAGGGAACAGGTGTCGGTGGATATAAGGAATTTTTAATACTTCGACCGCATTTTATTGGTATGTTTTAAAATACGCTTTTCTAGGTATTACGTGGTTTAAAAAGTTTTCTAGTCGAATAAGTTTGAAAATAAGATTAAATTTCTTAACACTTAGCTTAGCTAGCCTTCAATTTAATGTATTCTGTATGTAGCAGGAGTAGAGGAAACTTAGTGTTAAGTCACTCTGTTCCCCTTCTGTCCTATTTTGCTAGACATTACTAAGTTAGCAAGGAAATCAAAAAATTCAATTCTCCGAAATCCAGTGCCGCTACGCATCGACTGTCTCAAATAAATATATGGAATATAAACATGACAAAACAAAAAACAAAAAAATAATAATTTAATTGAATCTTAATACGAATGGTCTTATTTATCTTTAATAGTTCTTATAATAATAATACAGGAATAAATAAACTAAGAGCTTTTACAAGAGCAACTGTTGAATTTAACGCCTGGTTCCTCTCAGAAATGCATTCCGAGTCGGTGACAGCTTCTTTACGAACTGACAACACTGGCTTTTCTTAATTAAAATATCGAGGAAGATCTTATTTAAGATATAAAACAAAATGTTATTTAAATTTCAAAATGCATTATAGCGCAGTTGCCACACACTTGTCTGGTCGCAATGATTATGGGTTCGATTCCTATTAAGGTAAAAAATAATAAATAAATAATTTTCATAATGTTTAAGTAGAGTGCGATATTAATCTTTAAATTTGACCTACTTACCAGAATGTTAATAATTCAGTTCCTCTCCAAAAGATATCGAACCTAAAACTGTCGTTTTTACAATCAGAGGCCTTGCAGCTACGGTACTACGGCCTCAATAAATAAAAATATGAGAAAAATATAACATATTTTTACACTCACGCGGTTATAACTGTCGCTATTTTCTTATAAACCTCCAATCGATTTTTTCTATGAAACTGTATACTATCATTGTCCAAATGCTCCTTGTTCAAGAGATTTCTATTTGAATGTTCTTCATGCATTTTTACTCGATCTAATATATTACTTCTAGAAGTCGTTATTTCATCGGTACTGCGTTTTGCGAAGACTGGATTAACGATTGGTCGCCTGTAAATTATAAAGTTACTTTTTTAGTCATAATGAATCAGCTTCACAGTGTATGCTGCATACAGCAGGGTAGTCAGAGGGAACCTAGTAAGAGCCTAGGACCTAGTAAGTTAATACACTCAGTTCACAATTTTCTGTCCAATTTTGAAGGCACTGCGTGTTGATTAACGGAACTCTACGCTGCGCTTTGCCCCGTCATAAGAGAGAAGAAATGAAAATATCAATTTAAATTAATATTTCATTTCCTCGAATGGGGTTCGAACCCACAGTCATCTCATATATTGTCACACAGATTTCAGCACAAAAGTTAATTTTATTTAACTTACTTTGTATAAGGAGCTTTTCCCAGTATTTTTCCCTCTCTGTCAACATAATAAATGTTTTTCTCATCTCCACGTCGATTAATTGTTTTTTCATAGTTTTTGAACATTAACAATAATTTGGAATCTGTTGGTAAATTCCATGATAATGCTGCAGTGTTGCCGTATAAGAAAATATCTCCAATGGGTATTAAGGCTGCCGTCTGGCAACAAAAAACTGAAACAAATTTGTCGAAAATGGTGATTTCTTATTGCATACAATGATTGAGCCCATTTTAATTTCAATTAAATCTATTTATGATGGAAAATTAAAGTCTTATATTTGGTATTTTGTCAATGTTTTCCATAGTTAAAAACAAATTATATAATAAGACAAAATTTGTACACTATTTAAATATTAAATTTAGTAAAAAGGTCATATAAAATGGCATAGTAACACTAATACATACCTAATTGAAGAGAACTGCCATCAGGAAATATTAAAAATCTCTTTGTCCTGGACAGGACACGTGAACTCAAATTAATATCAACGATACTTTGAACTGTAGAACTATTCTCATAGAAATTTTCATTACAATTAATACCGAAAATAACATATAAAACTAAAGTATATTTTAGGAACATATTTAAAAATTATAATCATTAAATCTCCTAAGCAAATGGCTGATGGGAAACTGAAATGGACCACAATGTTTAACACTCGATGGTGCAGACGAGTATGAAAGAACAATTAACATGTATTGTGTCAATGGCTGCACAGTTATATTCTTATTAGAAATGGGTTTTAAAAAATACAAAAAAGGCAATCACAATATGTCACGAAAACGTGACAGACAATGACGAAAACAAAGAATTCTAACAAAACGAGTTAGGCGAAATGTGCCTTCTGACAATTTGAAATATGTCGAAAATTGAATTCTAATTTTAGTTTTTTTATAAATAATATAGGTCTCATCTAAGAAATTAACTATTACTTAAATTTGTTTGTTCAAATATTTGATTGTTTTATAGATTCCTTGAAATTAGAAGTATTTTTTGTTAATTGATATTTAATATACGAACCCGTAACAAAAAAAAGTCTGAAAGTGTTCAATATAACAACAAAATAAAATTTAAATTTCGTTAAATATAAATAATAATGCTATTATTATAGAATTATTTAAGTCTATTTATTCTTTATTAAACTTCACAGAATATGTATTGAATATTCATTAACATAAGCAACTAACAGTCAACAATATTTCAAAATTATTTTATAATTGATATAACAAGTTTAAGTCATATCGAAGAGTATTTTCGAGGCATTGCTTGTTGGGTGGCGGAACTAACTTATTTTGCTATGGTTGCCAAAGCGAAAAAATTAAAATATTAATAAATAACAATCCCCGAGTGAAAATCGAACCCAGTCGAACTCGAACACATCCGTCGTACACTCACACATTCTTGCCCCTGCGCCATGACGACTTCCAAATGATTACGTTATACGAAATACAATGAATTGTTTCGCATTTAATAGGAATTTTGTGGCTTTTATACGAATGTATGGACCTCGAAACCAATAAGCGGTATGTCAAACGAACCAATTTTCAATACAATTAGTACGCAATCCCAGTTGCTGGCATTCGTGTGATCTTTGGATAGCTATTTTATATAATAGTATCCATTTCAATTATTTAGTTCATGCTTGGAAAAATAGAATATATATAACTTAGATCAATTAGCTACATGTGAGATATAGCGTGAAACCAAGCGTGAAACCAGCGTGAAAACCAATTATTACACAATTAAAAAATTAACTGTAAAAAATATGCTTTAAATTATTTTCTCTTTATCCTGGTCGTATTGGCAAAGAGCGAAATCTTACTATAAAAATATTATATTTTAAATAAATTCCGAATCATTTGTATTTTTTTAATTTGTATAGTAATATTATACTAACAGATTAAATATTGAAAAATAATTATTATCGTCCGAATGTTAATAAAACTCTAAATCAAATGGAGAAAAAGAAAAATCTATACTTCTTTCAACATTTACTTTTTTTAAAACAAAATTTTAAATGCTAACTCTTTCATATTTTTAGACTTAAAAATTAAATTTGTGATATTTAATAAGCTACATAAGGTACATCACTACTTTCCGTTTCCGTACACTCAGGAAATAATTCGTTGCATGGCTTCGTCGCTGAAAATGCTGCGTCATATTCTTCATCAATATCATCATATTTGTCAGTTTTGGGTAACCTGCAATTTGTATAGAAATAATTAAAAATAATAATAAATAACTGTGAATGTTTGTAAATATTTTAAAAACATGTATGTTTATATTTATATAAAGTGATATATTGAGTATAGTGATATATCCTCCTTATATGTTTTTCAGTTTCAAATTCAACGTTTTAATTTACCAGAACTGGGAAGCCGAAAAATAATCGCAATAAAAACATAAATATCATTCCCTCGAGTGATGCTCGAACCTATAATTACCGCGTTCATAAGGCTTTTAATAAAACCAGTATAATTTAAAATGTTACAACTTTCAAGACATATATTTGTTATTTTCTTCTCTATTTTTAGCTTCAAGCTGAATCCCTTACAAAACTTAGTTAAGTAGGTAAAACGAAACTCGTAGTGTAAATACACTCCGTTCAAACTCAATTTTCTTCTTTCCTTCATTCTAATACTCTATATCCTACCTAACCTATTTAGAAAATACGAATTCACTATAATACATTACAACAAAATACATTACATAATTTATCCAACAAAACAACAAATAGTTAAAATACATACCTATATGTTTAAATACTCTTGTATTTTAAATACATAACGCGAGAGAAACAAGACGCTAATTTAAAAGCATTATCAATTAACTTCGAGTGTAAGCAAACGTAATCGAGATCGACAGCTGTGTTATCTGAATATTGTATGGGGTGGTTTGACTAGTGCTTTGCTATGGTTTTACCTGAATAATATTAATTTGTTTTTAGGTCCACGCATGTAACAGGGTTGGCAGAAGAAACCTAATGAATGATCGCTTTCCGCCGAATTCTGGAGGCATAGCACGTTGAGTGGCGGAATTCTACGCCACGTTTTACCTAGACATCAGACGAAGAAATGAAAATATTCAATATTTCATTTCCTCGAGTGGAAATCGAACCCACATTATAACATTGTAACACATAACTGAATTCCAGAAAACGACGATCAAATCCACAGTCGTTGCGTTTAAGTAATTGCTTATATTTATTTTAATAACATATAACAAAAATAGTATTAGAAATTTATAGAACGACTTACGTGAAAACCGCTCGTAATATCTCCTGAAGGAAGGCTCCTTGCGGATGATTCTTGGACTGACCGATTATACAGAGAGTTTTCAGTAAACAGCTTCGTCCATCGGCTCCCACACTAAATATATTTTATTTTTGTATTTTTGATATTCTTGTTTATTTATTGTAGAAATTGTAAAATAGAATTGTAAAATAAATTAAAACAACCTGGGAACCTAATGTTCAGACACTCTGTTCCTATTAACACACTTCCACTTCTCACTTTCCGTCAAATTATAGAGGTACTAGCGGCCTGCCCGCGGCTTCGCCTGCGTGAACTACGTTATTATTAATTTCTGTCTCCATGAGTACCTATGTCCTATAAGTGACGTCCATGCAAAATTTGAGACTCCTAGCTTTTGTAGTAACGAAGTTTCATATAAAATTTCAACCCCAAAAACAACACCTTAGAAGTGGAATATTGCAAATTCCCGTCTTAGCGAGCACCTACGTCCTATAAATAACTCCTAAGCAAAATTTGAGATTCCTAGCACATGTAGTTTCTCAGATTTCGTGATGAGTGAGTGACTTTTCGATTTTATATATATAGACTAGCGGCCCCCTCGCGGTTTCACCCGCGTGAACTATGTTATTATTAATTTCTGTCTCCATGACTAC
>JAKRZM010000249.1:175085-218797 GCA_036379175.1 Heliconius cydno galanthus
TTGGATTTATATGCCTAAAAAATTTAGCAGGGAAGTTAGAGGGAACCTTGTGTTAAGAAACCCCGTTCCTATTAAGGCACTTCCTTTTCGTACTTTCCCCTGGATTCAAGTGGCATTATGTGTTAAGTGGCGAAACTCAACGTCTTGCTTTGCATCGATACCAGAGCGAGGAAATTAATTTATTAAATATTCATTAGACTCATATTCGCTTTTAATCGAAAAAAGTGAAAGATAGAGTGATATCATACTAGATTCTCTGCCTACATTAAAATTCCGAGAAAATTACTTGAAGGTAATACAAGCATTTGAAAATGAAATAGAATATAATATATATATATATAATAAAAAAAATCAAAAACTGTATGTAACATACAATTTCCAATCAATCAATACAAAACATAACTTAACTCAACATTTCCATACAAACACAAGCAATTAAACACATTCAGTGAACGCTATTAAACTCCACCAGTAACTATAAGAAACTTTATCTTTAACTTCAGTCTGCGGTGACCTTCCAGAGTGCTGGAGCGTGACTGGGGTGTGAGACGCACTTAATTTACTGAAGTGATGTTCCATACAAGAAAGTGTTTTACGAGTTTATGGACGATACGCCTTGTGCATATTGAGGAGTGGCTGTTGATATATTAACTAGTATTAACTACAATTTTATTTCTAGAATCTGTTTGGTTGAACGATCTTATCTCAGAAACTACTGGTTTGAATGGACAGTTATGGAAGGTTATAGGATTTATTAACTCGTGGGTCGTTTGATGTTACCCACTGTGATTGTGGTTGTGAATGTGGTTACCTTGAAATCTTAAAATGGGCAATGGGTTGCAAACTATTCTTAGATATATTTTTGAAAACACAGAGAAGACACTTCATTCACATTATGACATTTCCGTTCCTCACTTATCACCGAATTTTTGAGGCATTGCATATTGAGTGGGAGAATTCAACACCGAGCTTTGTCTCATCAAAGAAAATAAATGTAAATACTAAATATTTCATTCCCCCGAGTGGGAATCGAACCCACAATCATCACATTTACAATGGCAAGCTTGTGCTCCTGCGACACAACGGCCTCGATACTGGAGCTGTAAGTTAAACTTAAATAAAAGCAGTTTCATGCTTTATTCTTTCTATCTTAATGTGAAGATGCCCTAGCAGTAAAGGAAATAAGAACGTATCTCCAAACCCGTTACCGTTAATTCAAATCTAAATCAGCTTCCCCCTGTATCATGTTTGTGGACACAACAGAGTAGACAGGGGGAACCTAGAACACTCCATTCCTCAATTTCCAGCAAATTCTGGAGGCATTGTGTGTTCAATCAACGCCACCTTTGCCTCAGCACCATAAATTTAAATAAATACGGGTAAAAATAAAAGAAAAGAAAAAGAAACAGGAAATGAATCTGCTGCACAATCAAACAGTTTATTCATCACGAAGCGCAGTAACCAAGTCCAGAACTCCTTGTCCTTGCGGACAGCCACTGTATATATAACCGCAGTCAAACATCTGGCGTCCAGCGGTGGCCGCGTCCTGGTATATCGACATAGCTTCCGTCCAATCTGGATCGTTCTCTTCGAATGGCGAGTGGCCGTAATCCGGTCTGAAATTATATAAGAAATATGCTTACATTATAAAATTGAAATAAAATTGTTTTTAATTAATTTTTAGCTTCACGTAATATCCCGCTAAGAGGAGAGTAAGCAGAGGGTAAGCCGTTTCCCCCTTTATAAAAAAATTAAGAGATTGATTGGTGGAACTTATTACTAGACTTTCTCTTATTCAAATTGAAAAAAACTTTCATCAAGTTTATAGTCCATATAACATCATGTTAATGGTTTTGCCCACTTAGCATCTGTTATAGGATATACACAACTATTAGTCGTTTATTTATTTTGCTCTGGAGTAAAGGCTAAGCGCGGCCTTGTTCCACCACTCCATGCCTCCCTAATTAGGGAATCTCCGACGAATTCGGCGGAAAGTGGGAAGCAGAGTGTCTTAAGGTCAGGATCCTCTGCCAACCCTACTACAGGCAGGTCAAAACGTGGAGCTGAAAAATATGTATAAAGAATTAGTTTCTAAACCAAACTGAGTTTTAAGGCAAAAATATGAATGTTTTCCATTTGCCTTTTTCACTAAAAATCCATATATCTCACCTACGATGCTATAAAATGTGAAAGAATAGCAAACGGTATATCAATAGCTGTATACAAGGCACCAGTTTATATAATGCAATTCGTGGAACTACACGATATATTTTGATAGAAAAAAATTGTAGCCTGCGATAAGGAAAATGTATTTATCCAACGTGAATCGAGGGGTATGGAACGTATTCCATACCCCTCGCAGCGTACTGCAAATATAAACAGGTGCTGTTTCTAGTTTTTAGTATAAAATGAGTTTTGAGTTTTATTTTTATTACTAAAATGATTATGCATGATTCAAAATTATAAGGTCATTGGGTAATAATAAAAATGAATTTGAAAATGATTTTTATTTTATTTTTAGGGTTCCGTACCTCAAGAGGTAAAAACGGCAAGAAAAAATTCGAAAAGTGAAAATTTAAAGGTGTTCCATAGAAATAAATAATAACAAACTTACGTTTGTAGTTAATTTCATACAAAATGAGTGCCCGTAAGCTTAAGTTTGTAAACGTTAATAAGTTCTACTGTTGACCTACAATTCTGAAATTGGTACAAAACTCTCGATCGTAGTGCGACTCGCACTTTACCGGTTTTTTTTATTTCTACGTATTATAACGCTACCACTTCATAATATATAAAAAATATATACTCGTATACCCGCAACAAACATTTATTTATCTAAAAAATCTCTCAATAATAGTGAAAATTCGCACAAACTTATAAAAGTCACTACAAATTACTATTCTATAAGCAATAACTCTATAAGGAAGCTACCGAAAACATGAGAATCACGTAACGCTGTCATCCTGCATACTGCTGAGCCAAGAATAAAGGTATGAATTATAAATGTTTCAACGTGAATTTCTCCACATTATCCCAAAAATTGAGGATAAAGTATAAATATTTTCTATATAAAAGGTTGGAACGCCTTAAAGAACTTAGCAACTAATTCAAGTCTCCTTATTATAATTATGAGGCCAGTCGTGGCGCAGAGGTACAAACGGGCCACTATGACGCGACAGGTTTTGGGTTCGGATCCCTCTTCGAGGAAGTAAAACTATTTTTCATTTCCTCGCTCCGGTAATGAGGTAAAACGCGGCGTTAAGGTTCCTTCATTTTACCTGCAATGCTTCCAGAACTCGACGAAGATTGGGGAACGTAAATGTCTTAATGCTAGTGTTAAGACACTCCGTTCCCAACTCTCCACCGAGGCATTGCGTGTGCAGAGTGAAGATGAAAATATTAATAAATAATAATTTATTTCCTCTAGTGGAGATCGAACCCACAATCGTCGCGTTTCAGTCACACCGTTGTGTCGGCCATGACGGTTTCATAAACAAATTGACACACAAAATCACACACAAATGCCGCATCACACACAACACAATCCGTTATAAGACTAAAAGACGAGCATTGTGTTCCTAACGCCACTACACCGCAAAGTGAAGACTATAAAATATACACATGCTAAGGGAATTGTGTGAAGCTCTACACTATTGCAATACTATTTTGCTTGAGATTTAGTGTATTTTAATACTTGTATTTTAAATGGTAGTTAATTTGATGTCAGGTTGAATTATCTTTTATAGTATCGCGCTTTTTGAAGATACCTTCTTACTTTGAAGTCTTAAGTCCGTCTTAAAAGGAGTGGACTTAGTCTTATCTCTATCAGAAAAATTGTGTAAGTTTTAAAAAGATTATATTATATTTCTATTGCCGCTATAACAACGAATACTAAAAAAACAGAATAAAAAAAATAAAGGAGTGTTCCTTTATAACGAACGTAACTTTTTTTGCTCGTCTTTATAGATAATGATACGGAACCCATAGTGCACGAGTCCAACTCGCACTTGTCAGTTTTATTTATGTAATACAGCACTGCTCATAGCTTAAATTATTTTGTGAATTTTTATGTAATTCCAAGTTGTCGACGCTCCAGGAAGCTAATATCTTATTCATTAATTTAGTAAGTTACTCGTGATTCGCAAGTCACTAGTGCTAATTCTGTTTGTGAAAATTAAGTTATTTACATAATTTAACTTATTAACTAACAAATAATATGATAAAGGCCATTCGTGGCGCAGGGGCACAATCGTGTGACTGTAAACGCGACAGGTTGTAGATTCGATTCATATTCCAGGAAATGAAATATTTAATAATTTCTTTTCTTCTCTCTGTATTCGGGGAAAAGTGGAGAGCGGTGTGTATTAACACTATGATTAATTTTTCTCCCCTGCTATATAATAATGAATATTAATAATGATGCTAAATAATAGTAATATGATTCAAAAAGCGTTGAGTCCCTCAACACCACTTTTGTTTGTCAGTAAATCTAGAAAAAGAAAATATTAAATTCCCCTCAAATGGGAACGCAACCCAGACCCAGAGCATTTAAAAACGTTATGACACTACGCGAGGACGGCCTACAATGTATCATTTATAAATTACCTTTAGGAAAATTTGATTGAAGTCTATCTATCTAGACTATGATTATATAAAAATCGTAGTCCTAAATTCGATTTTCACATGTGAATATTTTTTTTCCTATTATATTTGCTGTACAAGGGAACTACTGAATATACTGTCACACAGTGGTGCGATGAGAAACGTGTCTAACCGATATTGAAACTTGAAATACAATTCGAATGTTTGTATTGAACATACTCGTACATACCATGTATTCCTGGTTTTATTAAAATAAAACTAGTAGAGTAGAATTTTGGAAACCATTTCATATATTTATAATCTATATATATAAAAGGAGTTGTCCTCACTGACTGAGGTAAGACGCGCGCACAGCCGTAACCGCTGATGATAGAAACGTGATATTTAGACAGATGTTTACTTTCGTAATCTGGACATCCACTAAGAAGGGATTTTAAAAAATTTTAACCCTAAAGGGGAGAAATAGGGGTTGAAAGTTTGTATGGAAAAAATTTTTAATCGGCACCGATTTTTATAAAATTTGAAATTTTGACTCTTAAAAATATTTAATTGAACATGTGTTTCATGATTCTTTAGAATTCACCCCCTAAGGGTGCAAATAAGGGGTTGAAAGTTTGTATGGAAAAATCTTTAAAACGCCACCGATTATTATAAAATTTGAATTTAGACTCTTAAAAATATTTAATTGAATATGTGTTTCATGGTTTTTTAGAATTCACCCCTAAATACGCAAGCGAAGCTGCGCGCGTCCTCTAGTATTCTATATCTATATGTTTCCAGATATTCGTGGAATAATAAAAAAAAATTGAACCGACACCCACCCACCAATCATTTACAGTTATTTAAAGAATTCCTATTAAAATTTAAATAAAAGAATTATCTCACGTCAGCAATATATGCATGATCTCCCCCANTCTCTGAATTCAGAGAAAAATGGTGTGAAGCGGTGTGTATTAACACTACGATTCATTTATCTCCTCTGCTATATAATAATGAATATTAATAATGATGCTAAATAATAGTAATATGATTCAAAAAGCGTTGA
The DNA here is from genome assembly GCA_036379175.1 of Heliconius cydno galanthus. NCBI lineage: Eukaryota > Metazoa > Arthropoda > Insecta > Lepidoptera > Nymphalidae > Heliconius > Heliconius cydno. The sequence continues at coordinate 180,733 of JAKRZM010000249.1, forward strand.
GTTCCTCAACACCACTTTTTTTTGTCAGTAAATCTAAAAAATGAAAATATTAAATTCCCCTCAAATGGGAACGCAACCCAGACCCAGAGCATTTAAAAACGTTATGACACTACGCGAGGACGGCCTACAATGTATCATTTATAAATTACCTTTAGGAAAATTTGATTGAAGTCTATCTATCTAGACTATGATTATATAAAATTCGTAGTCCTAAATTCGATTTTCACATGTGAATATTTTTTTTCCTATTATATTTGCTGTACAAGGGAAGTACTGAATTTACTGTCACACTGCGGTGCGATGAGAAACGTGTCTAACCGATATTGAAACTTGAAATACAATTCGAATGTTTGTATTGAACATACATACATACCATGTATTCCTGGTTTTATTAAAATAAAACTAGTAGAGTAGAATTTTGGTAACCATTTCATATATTTATAGTATTCTCTATCTATATGTTTTTAGAGATTCGTGGAGCAATAAAAAAGAAATTTGAACCGACACCCACCCACCAATCATTTACAGTTATTTAAAGAATTCCTATTAAAATTTAAATAAAAGAATTATCTCACGTCAGCAATATATGCATGATCTCCCCCACGAGTGCCTCCTCGTGTACAGGGTACTGTGCCGCCTCGCAGATCGCCCGTAAGACGCAATCCTGGCCGTCCACGCCCTTTCTGAAACATCGCCAATTTTATTAAAACTAGGATTGACTATTGAAATTGTAAAATTTTGTGTTTTTTTGTTTTCACGCTGTATCCCGCATAGAACAGGGTATAAAAATATCCTAATGTTGAAAAACTACGTTCTCCATTCTCTACCAGAATACTCGAATTTTTTATTTAATATTAGACGTGATCTTCAGTTTTCACGTATACGTGTATGTGTACGTGGATGGTGAGGAGTGGAGTGTCTTACCACTAGATTCCTTCTGCCTACTATATACCAGACTATATACAGGTTAAAAATTATTACTTAATAGATACATTTTACAATGAGGTAGAAAATCTGCAATGTTAACATATCAAAAAAAACAAGTTTCTATAATCAAAATCAAAATGTATTACAGTTTTTAATAAGAGTCAATACTAATATTGTTAAACTTAAAAGTTTGTTTGATTAATCGCGCTAATCTCAGGAACTACTAATTCTAATTAAAAAACTAATTCTTGCTGTGTTGGAACGTTCATTTATAGAGAAACGTTATAGGCACACTTTAATCGTTGATCATCGATGTAACTCACTGGATTTGCGGTCAGAGTTGCCTCGGGCTCTTTGAATGTGCTCGTATCATATGTCATACACAACCCTCTTATTTGGATTTGGCCACGCGGGCGAAGCCGCAGGTAATATTTATAGTGTTGCTGAATAATTTATGTTGAAAAGCACCGAAATTGTTTTTTTTATTATTAATAAGATTGAAGTGTGGAACTGAGTGTTTTACCATTAGGTTACTTCTGCTCATCCCGCTAAATGCAGGATATAGCGTGATGCTGATTATTTTTTAATGAGACTTTTATTTTGACGATTTTTACTTATTTCAAATCATTTTCAAAAACTCTTAAACTGAATTAAAATCGAATATATTTTATATTTATTTGGAAACGCGAAGGAATTTACCCGTGACCTTGGAAGTAATATCAAAATCTCAATCATAAAATCTTGTTCTAAGTGGGAATTGAATCCATAATTGTCATATTTACAGTCAGACATTGAACCGCTGGGCTACAACTTCCTCATATAACAACACATACAATTAGTTTTAGATAGAAATATAATGAAACCTAATGAAATTATTCGTACTTTTGTTTTACCACCTCTAATAGTAGCTCAAGCCTATACTATACAAGAAATAGTGAACATTTCGTTAATACATTTACATATAAGCTACGTGAAGCAATTTCAAAGCTTAATTTTCGATTTTCAGCTGAAGCCAGTCTAAAATCCCTGGAGGCACATTAAAAGACCGCGGCTAGTGGAGCTGAAGGCTTCCTAGAGTACCTTTTGTGATTTATTAATCTCTCATAGACTAATATATTTATAATTTATATATTACTAGCGACACTTTTGCGGCTTCGCCCGCTTTAATTTCTGGATTATTCATATAATGTATGTTTGCAAAGCACTTAAGATAATGTGAAAATTAATTAAACCCTAATGCAACCCAATTGTTTTACACAGCAAGGATTTTTTAGTAGGTACCGTAATTTTAAATCTGTGCTACTAATCTTTTCAAGTACTTATTAAAATATATTTAAATTACTATTTTTAAACGAAACAAATTATAAACAAAAACCTACCTACTAATAACTACTATAAAAAATATGAAACCAAATATATCGCGCTGAAATAATACATTCAACTCCAATTATCCAATAAAGAAGCCAAGCGTGTGACTGTAATGAAATGGTAGTGGGTTCGATCCCACTTGGGGGAATTAATTATTATTTACTTATATTTTCCTTTCTTCGCCACTTAATTAAAATTCTTTATAAATCTTAGTATAATGTTCTATTTACAATTTACTTACACATTTAATATATTTTCCACTGCTCTGTAAAAAACCAGTCTTTCATCTCGTCTTGCTGCTATGTCGGCTTCCCTTTGCTCTCTTGAAACAGTATTGATGAAGTAATATTGTGATAATTGAGATATATTTTGAAATTGGATATATTGATATTGAAAATTAGCAGCAAAAAGTAAATTTATGTGATCTCCAGTCGGTACTGGGGAAGCGAAACCGACTATAAGCTGAAAATAAATAAAATTATTATTTTTAAAGTTATACTTGTACATACAATGTATGTATAGACAGTTTCTTTAATTTGTCATTAATAAACAATGAAGTAGAATATATGTGAATAATATCTTAATATTAAATTTATTTATTTTTAAATATTTTAAAGTCCATGTAATAACATACAAACAAACACTTAACTCCTTTAAAAACAAATACGAAAATTAAAAATAACAAAACAGAGAAAAATAGAAAATAAGAATCTAGTGAAATGTCGGAAATAAAGTTCTTACAAGAATTAAAAATATATATATTAATTACTATTTTATGTTTAATTTTAAGATATCTACTGTGTGTTGAAATTCGGAGTGCAACACTACAGTTTGTTCATCTGAGCGGGGAAAAGGAAATAATTTAAAATTTAATCATCCCCCGATCCAGGAATCGAACCAAGAACCAATGCATTCTCGACTAGGTCGCGACTAATAAAAAACATTTTATATATAATTTCGTATTCTCTACTTATATCACCTTGTAAGTAGCTCCATATGGATATACCAATGGTAACCCATTGACTTGTCTTTTATCCCTGACGTTGCTGTCAATTTTGCCGAAACTGATTCCGAAACATATAATTACTAAGAAGTAAAAACATCTGTAAGGAAAATTTTTAAAACATCTGTAAGGAAAAGTAAAAACATATGTAAGGAAAATTAAGTTATTTTCTACATAGTTAGTGCTAAGAAATTCCGTTGTTAGATTTCCGTCCATTTTAAACATCCCACAAAGAGAGAATTGCAAGAACATATTTTTTGCGTATGTGTAAAATTGGATTCCACACAGAGGAATGATTATATTTAAATTATCCCGGACATATTAAAGTAGGTTGAGGGAACCTGCTGTTATGACAATCTATTTTCCATTTCCATTCCTTACATTGGGTCGAATGTTTGAGAAATTAATATGAAAATAATTAATTCCCCCGACTGGCTATTAAACGCACAACCATCGTATTTACACGCTTATCGCCTTTGCCATCATATTTAGGTATATTTAAATATCCTAGATTTAAAATATTTTAATACATAATTATCCTCTCATAAGAGGATTGAAGCCGCCACCACTGCGTCACACATTCTTCAACTGTGCCATAATAATATTTGCGCAATAATAATATTTCAGTAAAAATATTTTTACATTTATTATACAAAAATATTCTAACAAAATAACATAAAACTTTACACCGTGCTTTTTAATGTAGTTCTGAATATTTCATAGTTTTAGGATAGTAGCAGATGTTCTGAACTGAGCTTAATTAAAAATGAATGTTGTTATAAATAAAAAATATCTCTTGGTGGAGTAGCTAGATCACGTGTACTCGACTGACTGCTGTGATGGTGGGTTCTCTGCTGCTCTAGCTGTAGGAGAAATAAGCTTAAGTAGAATATTAAGCAGTTACAGTTTCGCTCTGGAAAAGGTATACGTAGGTTTTTAGGCCTTATTGCTTGTATTTTTTTATGTATATTATCCAGGCTAACTACTAGGCTCTATTTCTCTCTATCTATTACTTGCTTTCACAGATACACTAGCGAGTTAAGTACACTAAAAGATCACCGGCTTAGAAATTAGAGATATATTTTTAAGTGCATTTTTCACGTCGTTTTTAACAATGGATGATATAATATTCCAAAAAAAACAAGTACGGTGAGAAAGATATTTGTCGTATACAGTTGGTAAATATTTATATATAGGTACTAAATAAGAAATATTTATAAATTTCATATCGTCGCTATTTTTCCACAAATGGGAAATCTCACATAACATAACACAAAATGATTAAGGGTTCCAAGGGACCAACGTCTTCCATTATCCTCATCTTACTTAAATAGTCTGTATTAAAAAAAACAGCAAAATAATATTAACATGTTTTTCCATATTAGGCACTATGAGGCGGAAAAGAGAAATAACTTCAACATACCTTAAATTTAACATGACGTTAATGGTGTTTAGAATAAATTAACATGAAAAGAACTTAACATGCTTATCAAAAAACCCATCACATATCACGAGAACCCTTTGCGCGTGTAATCATCAGGTTTAGTGACGAAATTTCGGCTCACACTGAATGACACCAACGTTTCTAAGGCCACGTCCACAGTAGTACTAAAATTTAGGTTTTTTTTAAATTTATATACGCAAGTTTATTGATTTTTGTATATTTTGTGGTTTTATTTTCATATGTAAGACAAAAATATTTGTTATACACATGACAATTTTTTTTATATATTACTTGGAAATACCAATTATAGATTTAAGTGGATTTTTTTTAATATGATCAGATCAGTTTCTGAAATAGACATTTAAAACAAATGTTTATTAAAAAAAAGGCTAAAATATATAATTGTCACTTTGAATTTTGGAATGAAAATTGAAAGCTCTCACTCATTTTTTAACCTACAAACACTTTATAAAATGAAAATACAAATAAAAATTTACATAATATTTATATTTACATAAAAAATATATTCCAATAATTCTTCCGGACTTCAAATAAACGTAACAAAACAAATTTGATTTGGCAACCGCGATTGAATTTTAATGTACAATTTCAATAATGACGACTCATGATGCCCATAATTCCGTTTCTAATTCATACTCAATATCCTCACCAAGAATGGACCAGTCCTGATCTGATCTGCAAACTTACTCAGTATACTCGTAATTGGTTTTGGATACAAGTTAAAGTTCCACATTATTTATATATAAAAAAATTAAGACCTATGTGACTAGACTAGATACACCAATAAATTGTGTTTCTACTACAAAAAACACATCATATTGAGATATTTTTGTTTCACCATATCTCCAATCTTTTAAGACAAAGTTAGTGGGTATTTTAATGCATAATACGTGTCTCTATATGTATAGTAGACATGAGTCTATGCTGAAAATAAATAAAGTTCAATTTTATAGTCATATTGATTAATTATGTTCTTCTTTCTCAAATACATACATTGTATTAGACCGAAACCACAACAAACATTACCTATATTCTATACAGAATTAGAATTTTCAAACTATGCAAATAGTCCGTAATTTTAGTATATTATTAAATTCAGCTAACGATATATCTCACAATGTAAATATCGTAACCACAAACAAATTTCATTGACGCCCGATAGATATCCACATTATAATAATAAATTTTAAACCAATTCAAATTGTTAATTGAAAACCTATAAATTATTAATATTTACCATGTTTTGTTTATAATTCTCGATTACAAATAGTTATTGGTCTTTTGCTTCATATAAATAACAAACTATCGCGTTTATTGTGAAAATTTGAGTGATAATATACTAGATAACTAGACGTTTCAGCTTTATTTGATTTCAAATTGGAAAAAATATAACTAAAAATATTTTTCTTATATACGTCATAAGTCTATACAGACGATGGCAATCTGTAAACATACATCTTTTAAATATTTCTATAATAGGTTTATTTATTACTTTTAGAATTGATTTATTTATTACTTTTTTCTAATAAATAAATCATAATGTAATGAAAATGAGAGCACCAATTTAATCCTTTAAAATATCAAACTTGACAACAAAAACGAAGAGAGCTTTATGTAATACTTTCATAAAATTTCCTTTCTTAACAATAATCCACTGTAGTATCTTGGTATTTTAATTAGTATGAATTTCTGACTAAGCAAATGAATACTTAATTAAAACTGTGCCTTTGAAATATACTAAACTAACTGTAGCTTGAAATAAAAATATTCTTAAGAGAAACAAGTTAGTGCCTTATTCATAACAAAACGTTTCATAAGTTTAATGTTCCAGATACTTATAATTTTTTAAAATTAATAAAAAAATGGAGATTGAAAAGATCTAAAATATTTCAGAATGTATACAATTATAATATGTATTACACACAAAAAGTATTAAATATTTTTTCTTTTTTTTTTCAAATTTTACATAGCTAAATTACCGCTCGNATGGCAATCTGTAAACATACATCTCTTAAATATTTTTATAATAGGTTTAAATATGCGAAGGAATTAATTTATTTATTGAAAATGAGAGCACCAATTTAATCCTTTAAAATATTAAACTCAACTTGACAACAAAAACGAAGAGAGCTTTATGTAATACTTTCATTAAATTTCCTTTCTTAACAATAATCCACTGTAGTAGGTATCTTGGTATTTTAATTAGTATGAATTTCTGACTAAGCAAATGAATACTTAATTAAAACTGTGCCTTTGAAATATACTAAACTAACTGTAGCTTGAAATAAAAATATTCTTAAGAGAAACAAGTTAGTGCCTTATTCATAACAAAACGTTTCATAAGTTTAATGTTCCAGATACTTATAATTTTTTAAAATTAATAAAAAAATGGAGATTGAAAAGATCTAAAATATTTCAGAATGTATACAATTATAATATGTATTACACACAAAAAGTATTAAATATTTTTTCTTTTTTTTTTCAAATTTTACATAGCTAAATTACCGCTCGTGATACAAAATATATCTACATTAAAATATAAAGTATGATGATGAGAACCTGTACTCCACATATAACATAATAGACAAAGAAAACAACCTTTTCAACCCAATTTTTCAAACGTAAATAATTCTTTCCCCTGAGTGGCAAACGAACTTACTATCATTGCACTTGAGCCGCAGCCGATAAGAGCGCTACATATCACATATAGAAGTAAAATAAACCATTTCAAACAATTTCGGCGGCGGTAATTTGCGGCGTTTAGTTCTGCCAGTCAAAATGCAATACCTCCAAAATTCAGCAGAAAGTGCGGAACGGAGTATCTTAACACTGGGTTCCCTCTGCCTACCCTGCTGTGTGCGGGATACAGCGTGAAACTAATTTTATTTGTGTTAAACAATTTCACATTATGAACGTACCCTTACAAGCAAATCTCGGGAGTCACATGACTACACTGCACTAATTTGTTTACCTAACACCGTCGCCGTCACGAAAACTAACCGGATCGAATACATATGGATATGGGAAGTCAGTTCGTTATTATTAAATATGTACCGTCAGTAGTGGATATGTAGTGCGTGGTTTCGTGGTCAGGTAGTATTATTTATATGAACATTTTTGTTATTTTATTTAATTTAATATATTAAAAGATATAATTATTATGTAAATTGTGTTTGCAAAGTAACAAAATTACAATAAATTAATAGTTAGTTACCTTAAATAATAAATTCATATTTGTACACGGAGGTAATGGGTTCAAACTCCGAAAGTTGTTCAATGTTGAATTCCTTTTTAATATTTAAATTTTTGGATAACTTCTTCTTTTTCTTAACTTTGTATATTTATTTATAATTATTGATAATAAGAGAGAGATATTAGATATTTTTTTTTTTTACTTAAAATAGATAAAATCTAGCCATACCAACTAATGCCTATATCGACACGTCATAGGGACGTTACATCCGACCGCCACTTTACAGGTGCACTTACAGCAAAAATGTTCTTCAGAAACTTCGCTGTTGCCACGATTCTTCTGCACATTTGTGGGATAGCAGAAAGCGGGTTAGAAGAAGATATTCTCCATAGAAGTAGAAGGCAACTGCTGTTTCCTAACTCTACGTTGTTGCAAGTAAGACTTTTAAAGTAATAGCTTTAATAAATTATAACAAACGTACAAGAATTGCTTGAAAAGTAAATAATAGTAATATATGGTTTAGTGGTTAATAGGTCTAGACGTCTCCGTCACGACGGCTTCATGTTATTTTATTTTTATTTATTTGAAAATTAAAACAATATTATTTCAATGAAATAAATATATTATTATAATAAATTTATCCCTTTTGCTAGAAACTCGCTAACTGAATTTTACACAAAAGAAACAATACGACAATGATATTTGTAAAGGTTATTGAACTGAGCTTACGTGAACATTAATGTATGAAAATCATGTAAATTAAATAATTTTATAAATGTTATATTTCTTAAGTATATATTACACAAATCTAACAGGAGCGGAAAACACCTAATATAATTACTTGTATAATATATATTAATAATAATATTAGCTAGTGTTCCGTTAGAGACATCACGAGGCATCATGTACGTGTTGAGTGGCGGAACTTAACACCGCTCTATGCCTTGTTACCAGAGCGAGGGAAATAAAAATATTAAATATTTAACTTTCTAGAATAGAAATCGAACCTACAACTGTCGCATTTACAGTCCTTTCTATATCACACATACACAATATATGAGACTAATATGACATATGACGTCACAATATACGTCTTTCTAAATATTGTATTTGAATATCCAATTTTTATAATTAAGTCAACGATGACAAGAAAACTTTGCGTTGCTCGATATTTATTGGATTTAAATATTTGTTCAATTTACACATGTTTATTTTATTTACGCAGCGGCAGTTCGATAGTTATGGGTTCGATATTCTATTGGAGTAATATTTTTTTAGGGTTCTAAATAAAATGAGACCTTATTACTAAGAACTGCCGTCTTTCTGTCCGTCACTAGATTATATCTAACGAACCGTAGCAGTCAGACAGTTGAAATTTTACAGGTTATGTATTTCTATTGCCGCTATAATCTCAAATTCTAAAAACAGAGTTAAATAAATATTTAAGAGGGCTCCTGTACAAAAAGCATATTTTTTGCGTTTTTATAGACGATACATAATTTTACGGATATTATTTCGCGTGATTAGTGTAAGAAAAGCAAGGCGTTGAGTTCCTCGCGTTGAACTCAATGGTGGAATTGCACATGCTAATTGAATGAAAACTAATTAATTTACCCAAGTGGGAATCGAACCCATAACCATCGCATTTACAGTTACATCTATTATAAAATTATGGTGGTACTATATCAAAATCTGCAAAAAGACATTAAAATAAATAGAATTAAATTTAAAAAAAAACCTAAATTTTCAGTTAAATATTGGAGTCGGTACGCCCACACCCATCAAGACTATCCTCGTCAACTGGGCCATACAACTCAACTTTCAACTGCCCTGGAATCGAACTCAGATACCTGTAGATATATTTGGTGCTAACTCTGGCTACGTAGGCTTTGCTAAAAAGAAACGCGAAATAGATTATAGAGAGGACGACATAAAACTGACAGATATTTATAGACATGTGGAAGAAATATTAGACGGGTAAGTTATTTATATTTTCTTTTAACTTTAGGCCTGTATCCCGCAAATATCAATATCGTTTTATAGTAGACCTGTCGTATAATGGTATAATGATTGTTTATATATTTATTGTTTTCTTGAAGAATTAGAAATATTAGAATTATTATTTCGATTTAGTGCAGACATTCCGTTCCCCAACTCAACGCAACGCTTTTGCCTCGACAATGTAAATATTAATTTAAATAAATATCCTCCTCATTTCCTCGAGTGGGGATCGAACCCACAACCAGTCACGTTGACAGTCACACTTTGAGCCCCTGCGCCACGACTGGCCTCAATTGCTGATAGACATTGTTATTTTATAATAGCTATACATGAGTGTGGCAGAACAGATAGGCCTTGCTTGACAGAAAACGTAATTAAGCGCCACAATTATTTAACCAAACAAAATACACAAAAATATTTGAAATATAAACATTTCCTGTAGCAGAAATTGAATCCACGACCACCGCGTATACCCATAGAGGGTTCCCAAATGCGCCACTATAGCGTCAATACATATATCAAATCTATACCAGATAATGCGCAAAGTAGCGAGCCTTACCCTAACGAGGGCTGGCCACTTGCCAAGCTTGCTATTGATTGCACTTTAAAATGAATAAAATTTATCTGCACGACAAGATCGAAGATTTCAAAGGGTTTAAATGCAACATTCATTTAAATATACCATCTTGTAAACTATTTAAAATTAGGTTTTTTATAAATATTAAGGCGGAATGGGGAAGCAACTGTAAACACGGTAGTTGCGGCTTCAATTCCAATTTTGGAGGATTATAGAATTAATTACTTTCATCGCTCTGCTAAGGTAAAGCGCGGCGTTGAACTCAGTTACTCAACACGAAAAAACTGGATAGGTAATATAGTTTTTGCATTATCCACTGAGATATGATCATGCGTCTCTATAGTGTACCTACCTAGTGTCAGAGTCTTTTTCTGCCTCGTTTTCGTGTTTCCTTTATATTTTAATTGAGGAATATAAAAAAAATATTGCATAATGTTAAATAGCAAAAAATATTTAATTCCTCTATTGGGAATAGAACCCACAAACGTTATTACTCAAACACTGTGCTGGCGTAGCTCAAGCTTCTTTTTTGAGCTTCTTTCATAATACAAAAGACAAAATCTAAAAAAACAAAAAATAAATAATTTCATTATCATTAGGTACTAATTGAAAGTCAAGAGTTTTCGTTTTATACATTTATTTCGAGCATTGACAATATTGTAGAAGACATAATAACTAATAGAGGGTGTTACATAAACTGGATCTCAATTAAACGAACAGCTTAGAGCTGTATAATCTAAACTAGTATTTCCTAGGATATCACTTTGAAAACTACGACATAACTTAATAGGGTAAAGATATCAGTAATTTATTACATTCTGACAGTAGAAGCTACAGGAACCAATTTTCACATAAATTGCCTTTGTCAATTTCCATTTTCCGAATGTCATTTAGTATAATTTATGGTTGTTTATCCATTCCGATAAAACTCCTATACAATGTCTGTGGGTGAAATATGATTTTTATTGATTGGCTGTTACATCTCGAGCCTGCTCTTAGTGGAATGGTTATATTTCATATAGAATGTACAAGTACTATATACTCGTGGAATACCTTTTACTTCTTGAAGTAGAAAAATATTATTGGTTCTTATCAGCAACTTATTTTAAATACAATCTAGGTATATACCTATATTTAGTAAATGAATACGTTCATAGAAATCGATAAACATTCAACCATGCCAGTCAACGCGCAAAGGAACAAGGGTGCGATTGTAAACGTGACAGGTTTTGGGATGGCAGGATAGGCAGTGGGAACCTGGGAACCTAGTGTTAAGATACACTGCTCCCATAAGGACACTTCTATTCCCCACTTTCTGCCGAACTCTGAAGACATGTTGGATGGCGATTCTCAAAGCAGCGCTTTCCCTCGTTACCAGAACTAATTTCCTCGAATGTGAATCGAACCCACTACCCATCCCATTCACAATCACTGGTAACACACTAAGTAATAAATATAAATTATACAAACACACATAAATCAGTAGAAACCCTTAGATTAGTTCATCCAATCCCAACACCTCGATCCACTATAATATGCTACGCTACATTAATTATGTCACTATAACAGTATACTATTATATTACATACCATTTTTCTTATTAAGCCTGTCACTTTTATAGTCATCCCTTTGCCGTGTATGGGGTATTTTTCCCAAGGATTCGCTGACACGGTGTAATTAATAAATAGAATGTCTTTTGTTATTAATGTTATCTATTATCTATATCTATGTTTATCTATATCTATACTAATAATATAGTGTAAGGGTGATCGCGCTTATATCCGGAACTAGGTTCCAATTGAAAAATACTATGATAGGTTGTCCGATTATCTAAGAAGAGTATAGTCTAAAAGATGGTGTTCGTTTAGATGTAATCTACTGTACCTACTAACCTCGGAAGGAGGTTTCTTAAATCTTATGATTGTGTCCTACAAGCAAATGTCACTTACTTTCGATAAAACTGATGGCTCGCAGTGTTGACGTTCGTTTAACACCGAATATCTCAAATTGTCGTATCGGGTGGAAGAACGTAGTGATTTAACACTCGGTCATTTTTACTATAATGGGAAATGTTTTTTATTGCCTAAACGACAGGCTATATACTAATATACTAAATACTTAGATGAAAATAAAACTAAAATCGAACCTGCAATCTTAAAAAATAGGATTTGTTCTAACTATATTTGCGTTGAAGCTTGTTTATAACAAGAAAGTTTACCTCAGTCGCCGCATTGCTGAATTTTCTATCAAGCTGTATTGCATAAACATTGTCCCATAGGAGTATAATAGTGGGGTCAAAGTAAGCCTTTTATTTACTTCATATACAAATGTAATATAGGATTTATTATTTTAATTTATTTTTCATTATTTTTTTCATAATTTTAATAATGATTATGAATTGAAATAATTGTAAATTAATTTAGAAAGAGCCGTTATGCCAGGGCACCAGGGTAAACGCGACGATTGTGGATTTGATTCCCACTCGCAGAATGAATTATTTATTTATTATTTCTTCGCTTTGGCGGTAAGTTCCACCAGTCAACATGGAATGCCTCAAAAAGGCATTTCAAAGGGGAAACTGGGTAACAATGTCTTAAGACAGATTCTCTCTGCCTTCTCTGCTATATGCGGGATATAAAAAAAAATCAAAGGCAAAACATAATTACTTAAATATTTTTCTCTATATAATCCATAAAATATTTCAGGCTCGGCCACAACGGCACGTCGTGTGTGCTCCGTACATTATGTCAGCTAGGCAGCGAGCCGCTACACTCTGTAAATAACGAGGATCTCCTGCACGAAATAGCTACTTTTGTACTCAAGTGAGTATATGGAAGTGTTTAACCGATTTTGAAAATAATAAATTTGATCTTTGTTTTGTGGTTTAAGAAATTACTGGTTTAAGTTTTAATTTAAATCTTTTTTATACTTATGTAAATATTTTATTGTAATACCACTTTCTTTTAAATGCCTAATATAAGTAAATATTACACTGAAATTTTAATAATCTCTCTAAAAATTGTATAAATATTGAATATTGTAATTGAAATAATATACCGGTGTTGAATTCTGCCACTAGGAACGTAATGCCTCCAGAATTCGGCGGAAAGTGGGGAATGAAAGTGTCTTAATAGGTCTTTATAATTTCTAAAAACAAAACTTCGAAATTATAGTACTTTTTGATCTTTAGTTTCACGCTCTATCACGCACAGCTAGATAGATAAAGCCAATCTGGAAACCAACGTTCTATCGAATTCTGGAGGCGATGAACTCAATGCTACAAATTACAGTAATAACTAATTGTTATCTTTATTTCTAGTCCCTCAAATGACATACTAAAAGAAGAGAGCGAAGAATCAAATCATTATGTAGAAGCGTTTAACTCTGGACATCATCAGAAAGATTGTAACATGTTATATGAAACGTGTTCTATTTCATTGATTGACATGTTTTCAACATTATATTAATTTACATTAAAATAAATTTGTTTTTGTACATTTTTCAAGTTTTTATTTTCGATCAACAAAGTCTACTGTACCTTACGTAACCTACGTCTTTTTTGCAACTTTAGCTTATTTTTTTTTCGGACAGTAGGGTCAACAGAGGGTAGTGTTAAAACACAAGACCTTGTAGTAAGACACTCTGTTCTTTCCTTTCTGCTGAAATTTCGAGATATCATTGTTTACCAGAACGAGGAAATAAAAATAAATCAAATAGTCCCCTCGCCTGCAAACATCACGTATAGTTTGTCCCACCGTGCTCCATGGGCCTCTTAAGAAACTCGATTTTATAGAAGAAACGTAAAAATATTAATTGAATCCATTCTCGTCTATCTAGAAATCTTTGCATTACCTCGAGTCAAATCTGAATCCATAATCACCGTACTTGAAGTTCTTATAATATATTAGGATTTTTTCTTCAGCAGCAAAACGTTAAATTGTAAATATGAGGTTTGTGGGTTTGATTCTTACTCGTGAGAATTAATTATTTTCATTTCCTCGCTCTAGTAACAAAACTTATTTCCTAATCATTATAATTTTTGGGGCAAAAGGTAATAAAAAAAAATATAATATATACATATATTTTATATCAATTTATCAATACAATCCAAATTTATGTAACGTATCAATGCCAATGCCAGTGAAGGTATCTAGTATGGACGACTCGCATTCCGGAAACAAGGATTCACAGGTTCTGTCTGCTGACCTGCCAAGTCTCTCCGCCGCGTGGTACTCGTTGTCTGTGTGGTGTGAGAGTTCATCTTTTGTTGTTGATGGACTGAAATGGAAATTAAATTGTATGTTATTTTATAAAATTTCTAATATTTTAAAATTTTGTATTACGTGTATATTTGTTTCCCTAATAAAAATAAATAAATTAATTAAAACTGTTACTCTATGTTGGAGCTAGCTGCTGATACTTAACTATACGATCAGATTTCACTCTGGAGTGAAATATTAATTGTAAAAATATTTTAAATATAAGCAAAAATGTTATTTTACAGAGGCCATCGTGATGCAGGTGCATAAGCGTGTAAATAAAAACGTATGGGCTTGGGATTGATTTGCACTCGCTCTGGTACTGAGAGTTCGCACGGCGTTAAGTTCCAGACGCAAGAGAATAATACGCTTCCAGCAATCGGTAGAAAATGGGGAATGGAAGTATCTTAACGGAAACGGAGTGTCTGAATTCATTCTAGGTTTCCAGGACTAGGTACAGTGTGTGGTATATATCTCTTAAAACATCATGTCACATTTGAAATCCTTTTGTTGGTTTAATACTCAAATTCACTAACCATTACATAAATACACCACACATAATAAAAATAGGTTTTAATTAATATATTTTTTAAATGAAACAATTAAATCTAAAACGACAGTAAATTCTTTTAAATTCAATTCCAAAATGCCTAACAAAATTATCACCTAATTGTCGTCCTGATATACTACTTTAATAATGCTATAAAGAATTCAAAGTTTTACTGCAGGAAATCTCCGTTAGCTATCTATTACAAGCCGGCATCTTTATTAAGCTTTTATAGGCTACAAGTAGCCAGCCACTTACGTGAATAATATATGGCCAATTTCTCCGAGCAACCCGTTCTCGTATGTGAAAGGCACCTCGGCTGCCTCGCAGATGGTCCGCAACAAGCAAGGCCTTCCTGAATAGCCATATCTGAGGAAAATTTTCAAATTATATAATAAGAAAATTTGTATAATATATTTGAAAATTCTAAATGAGAACATTTTTAGAGGTTAGTTGAAGGGGCACAAGCTGTGATTGTAAGCGTGACAGTACTGTTTTTTGGTTTTACAGGGCTTAAATCCCACACGAGGAAGTTAGGGCAAAAAGTGAAAAATGGGCAATGGAGTGTCAACACTAGATTCTCTTTGCGTATCCTGGTGTATGCGGGATATAGCGTGAAGCCAAAAAATTGAAAGAAATATAATAAATTTGCCATTATTATTATAGCAGAGAGTATAAAATATTGCACTAATATAAGCAAAAGACAATGTTTATCTGACACTTGATAAAATAACAAAACTCACTTTTAGTTTAAGCTAACTCAAGTATCCATTTAAGACTATTTGTGAACTGATTCAGTTCTATAACTCTTAAACAATGTATACAAAACATAAACAATAACTCGGGGCCGACTTTGCTGAAATCAACAAACTTAATTCGAGAATGCGACGAACGAAACGAACTCTGACTGAGTAAAGTTTACTCAAGTTGTCCGACGTCAAACACGGTATTGAAAAACTTTTAATTCTTGTCACAAAGGACTTGCTCGCCCCATGCATAATAATAGTTTATTACAAAAATATACTAAGAATTTTATATGAATGCTAATTCTTAAGTAATATCTTAATTATGTTCACAGCCGACATTCCAAGGCAATAAATGTTAATTGAAATATTTTATATTAATAAAATCATACACACCTCTCCATCATATGTTCAATAATTTTATAATAATCCCATCTGTTCATTCTTTGAGGTTCTACCTCTTGTTCTTGCATATTCTTTTGATCCAGCAGTTCCTGACGTCTTATAGCTTCGTCTAGAGGTAATTCCGTATTTATACCAGATTTATCAATATCATTCAATAATTCGCCTTCTGCATAGTAAAGGGCTCGCTTACGTCTCTTTTCATCAAAATTAATATCTACTAAGGTATCATTACTATTGCCTGTTACATCAAGGTCTTCATTGTCAACGTCTATATGTCTAGAAGTATCTAGTTCTAATTCATTTGCTTCTTCGCCATTTTCTTCTTCATTTTCTTTTGTACCATCGTGCATATCCCTTGAAACAGTATTGGCAAAGCCGTATATTCTGCTTGTATATTCAGTACTATTGGTTGGTAAGTCATATTGAAATTTAATAACAGTGCCCACGGTTACTGAAGCTTCCTTGAGATCTACTGGAACACCCAAACCGATGATAAACTGGAAAAAACAAACATATGCATATTAATTACGCATTAACACGTCTTCCACATCACGAGGTGCAAAAATACATATTCTAAGTCCTTTTACGAGATTCTTCACTTTTTGCCCATTATTATCATATCTATACAAGTTCTTTAAATATTTATGAAATATTTTTTTTATATTATTCCTTTGAGTGGGTATCTTATTTATAACAATCTTAACAGCCGGATTTCCCAACCACTGCTCCATATAGTGTTTCTGAGACGATAGCATTGCAAAATATATGTATAGCACCTTACAACAAAAACTAATTTATCCTAAGATTACAAAAGAATTAATCCAATTGTGTTCCTATATAAACTCTAGCAGCAACTAATTAACGTGATCAAATAACATCTACTATATCAGTCCATTCCACTAAACCTGGAATCGAGAAACGATCAAATGAAATTACTCCATTTCTCTTCCCTGGTTTTATTATTTAATACGATTGGTCCTTTCTGCGCGTCGTTTAGTTTTAGTATATATTAAACCTTATTGTAAGGTAGGCTATCCAGATCCCCCCCCAGATCAGGTCGTCCCCTTTACCGTTACTTATAAAGCGTAATATGTGGTTTATAGTTATAAGCATTCGACCTAGTTTGCAAAACTTGGAAACTTTTTTTATTAACAGCCTGAAAAATTTTGAATTTTTGTTTATTTTCCCACCTTTCAACTTCTATACCAAAAGAAATCTACTAAATATTATTTTATTTACTAAGATGGTAAGCGAAAATTTTTAATAAATAAAAAAAATTGATCACGATCTCCTATAATAATGAGACGAAAGTAATATCTCACAACTGGTGTACACTGAAGTGCTTATTCTCATATAAATTGCTCCATTGTTTCGAACTGAAGGATTCTTTGACAACAACAGTTAAAGTCGACAAAGTAATATAAATGTGCTGGTAAGCTTAATTTTAATTATGTTTATGTCTTCACCAGTCCATTAATTTCTAAATACTTTGAGTTGTGTATCAAAATAATTAAGATATTTTGTTCAAATTGAAAACTTATTTATCATGGATACAACTCAGAAAGTTTGTGATTAGAGCCTGCCGATGTTTAACCTCATTATTGAATTTTAATTTTTTTTTCAGCTTCACGCTTATCCCGCACGTAGCGGGAAAGGCAGAGGATCATAGTGTTAAGGTATTCCATTCCTCATTTATAGCCGAATTCTGGAGGTATTACGTGTTGATATAATAACAAAACTGCGCTTTTGCCTCGACACCAAAGAGAAAAATATTAAATTTTTCATTTCCTCGAGTGGGAATCGAACCCACAATCTGTTGCGTTTATAGTCACATGCTTGTGCCACTACGCCAAGTCTGGCCCCAATATTTAAAATAACTGAAAAACTTCTAATTAAACTTTAATACAGAATTAAAATAACTGAAAATCCATTAACAGTGTAATTTCCAATCAAATCATTAATGGCAACTAGCAAATTGGCAAAACCCATAACCTATTTAACTGGTTCACTAAAAGTCAACGAAATCGAAAGATAAATAAAAATTAGCTCAAAAGCGACGAGACGCGCGGCCTAATTGCATTTGAATTTTCCAACAAAAAACCTTGCTTCGTTAGCCGGCTCCAGCGCCAGAAGGAAACATTACTTAACTTGAATCAACAGTGTAAATACATTGATTTGATGAGACGAGAGATGGAAAAATGTACTTACCTGGGTCCTGGCGGGTCCACCATCTGGGTACACGAGGTACCTTTTATGCCTCTCGCATTTAGCAGATAGTATGAGTAAATTGAGTAAAATTAACGCCAGGAACATAGCGTGTCCGTCCATGTGTGAATACTGTGAAAGATAAAATGGTGGATGTTTGCTCAGAGCCTCCGTCGGTGCGTCTAATGAACCGTTATGTTGTATCAACGATTTGGGTTGCGATGTTTCGTGATCTATGAACTAGTTCAGCTTTATTTTGTGTGAAATAGATTTTTTTTACAGTACAAATTATATCGTGGAAGTAATGTTTGTATGTAGGTGTGACAATTTCACCTAAACCTAAACGGATAATATGGTCTGACTTTTGGTTGTTATAAGTATAGATTAGTTGCTGGTACTAACCTTGTCCGATATAACGGAATCGAAAGAAATATCTGGTTGTATGTACAGCCCTCATTACTGAGGGTAAAATTTTATCTAGCTTGATCTTTTCATTATAATTGCTTTACGCTTATCATATCTGCACATATAACAGATTAAACGTTAGGAAACGTAGTGTTAAAACACTCAGTTCCCATTAAGTCACTTCTGTTTTCCATTTTTCGCCGAATTCTGGAGGCATTGCGTGTTGGGTAGCGGGATTTAACACCGTTTTTTGCCTCGTTACTAGAGCGAGGAAATTAAAATATGAAATATAGATAGATAGTGAGAAAGTAAAACATATAATTTAAAAAGTTTATTACAGATTTATAAATAGTACCTAACAAATGCATTTGGAAACGTAGTCTTTTGGCTTATGAATTTATAGTTACACTCAATAATTGTTTAGAACCCTAGTTGAACCGTAAAACTCAAATAACAGAAACCACCACATTTTATAAAACCAAAGTAAACTCTATATTTCATACGATTACGAGCATTCAACATTAGTTCTAAAGCGAATAATTAAAGCTTTCAACATGTCATAAGTTTTAAATATACGAACTAATTTCAAATGCACTCAAAATACTAACAGTATTTAATGAGAAACGAAATGGATTGTATTAGCATAATGTTAGTAGAAATTAATATGAAGGTACTGTAAAATTTAATATAGCTTCTTTTTAGATTGACATTTTATCCTATATGGCAGAATAGATAGGGAGAACTTAGTGGCAAGATACTCCGATCTCCACTTTTCTCATGTATTTAGAATTACGAAAGCTATTGCCTTACTTAACGTAGCCAGAGCCAGTCTTGAAGATCCCTCTATAGCGTCTATCGTGTAAACGCAATGGGCACGGCTTCACTACGGAAGTTAAATAAAGGTCCGGAAAATGTATAAGGAAGTGTCATAACACTAAGTTCTATCTGCCTACCCATCTAAGCGAGATATAGTTTGTAACTGAAAAGTAAAGAACAAAAGAAGAAAACGTCAAACAAAAACGTGACTGATTTACTCAGGCATAAACACAACTAGAAGTAAGGCAAAATTTATTCTGTTATATAAATAAAGTAAATGGCACACGCGATCAACGTCATGAACAGGAAATACTCGTATAGGGTGGTAACCAAATAGACACAAAAAACAACTCTAACGCTTGCCTCGGTGGAATTTTTACGTAAACACTTATTTGCCATACATGGATCATTACCACGTCAAAGCTGACTGGCTGAGCGACTTAAATCGAATTTCACAGTAAAAGCGATTCGTGGATGAAATTATCATAAATTTAGCGGTAGCTTAGTTTAGTTTAAATATACTTATATGTATATAGCCCAATATAGCCAATAATATAGCCCATCGTGGCGCAGCGACTCAGTAGGAGACTATAAAGGAAACGGTAGTGGGTTACTCCTACTTGAGGGAATAATTAGGTTAACCTTCTCGCTCTGGTACCAAGATAAAGTGCGAGATGTGCCATTGCTTGTTGCAATAGCAGAACTCAACGGTGCTATTTGTCAGTCAGAGCGGGTCCAAATTAATCGTATTCCCAACCATCGCGTCTACAGTTAAATGCTGTTCTACTACGCCACAATGCCCTCAAATATACCAGTACGTAGACATAAAATACGACTTTAACACCATTCATAATGTAATTGTAACAATTTAGTCCAGTTACAAAGCGGCCATACAACACAAGCTAATATAGATTAGACTAATAATATTGGGTTTAATTCAGTTCCGCACATTAAAACTAAATTGGGCCCAATCCCTAAGTTATATCCGTATACGAGGGTGCAATCCACCCAACGCTATTATAAGTTTTGCGTTTTGGTTTGCCCAATTAACGTGACTGCTCGAACAGACAGCTTAGTAAGTACAGTGAGGTCGACCAGTCGTGGCTGCCTTGGAGTTAGCTGTAGGCTGAGCAGATTTGGATTTTAGGATTTTTCCGTATTTTTTATAATTTTTATATAATAACTGGGTTGTTTTTGTAGTAATACCTTAGGAAAAATAACATTAATTGCATACAGAAAATGAATTAAATATCAAGAAGTTGGCTGATGGAGTTTTTTTATTTTTTATAAATTATAATTTACTTATGAGGCGTTAGACTGTAAAAACGACAGCTGTGAGTATATATGTATATGAAATAAATAGCACGTTAAATCTAAATTGCTATTGAAACTTATATGAGTGAATCCTATAAGCTGTTGAGTGAAGTTTGGGTAGACCACTTGCATAACGTATTAAAGCTGCCGGATCTTTTAGCTTTTCCTGCACCGAATGTTTGTTGGAAATTTCATTATACGTAGAAAAAGGAGAGTTTTGTATTTTATTTTATAATTATAACTCTTAATTATAGTCTCAATTTTATAGCTTCACGCCGTATTTCGTCTCAGTAGAGTTAAAACACTGCCTTCTCCACGTGTCCCCACCAATGTTCAATTTTCGAATGGCGTGTTTTTAACTGATTAAATGACTTCTTATATTTAACGTATTTTTATTAGGTATTTTTTGGGTTCCGTACCTCAAAAGAAATGATACGAAACCAATATAGAAGCTCTTTGTGTTCCGCCTGCCCATCTGTCAAGACCATTTATCTCAAGATTATGGGGAGATATCAAGCCGAAATTAATACCAAACATCCAGATTTACGATCCCTTGGAGCACAAAAAATTAAACTTCTAAGTCAATGTAATCAATTTTATAAAATTCGCTGCACAATCAAAATCAGTAGAACAACCGTTATGGCATTTAGCAAGCAGTAAGAACTTCTATACAAATAAAAGAAAAATCCGAATACGAATATTTTTATGATAGAACCTGGGAACCTGAGCACCTAGTGAGCACTTCCTAGGGTGGGCATCGAACCCACAACCTGTCCCATTTAGAGCCAGACGCTTCTCCCTGCGCCACGATTGGCCTGCCTCACCATAAAATATTAGATAGAATATTTTAAAGAAATATCCACAATATAATTTAGAGAACCAGTATAATATACAGGTCCAATCTGAAAAGGAACGGCTTAACAAATTCGTTATCCAAATACAGCTATGACGAAGTTGAAGAGATTTACGTACAACTAACTCATTGGATTCAATTTTTGTGTTACTCTGAAATAATCTTAAAATTCAAAGCATTAAAGTTTATTATCGATCAATACGATATACCAATTATATATATAGGTATGTAAGTTTGTTAGTAAACAGTTATTTTCTTCAGTTCGTTGTTAATTTCAAGTAGGATAGTCGCTAGTTTTACGTTGTTCTATAGAAGATATGTGGATTAATTGTATTTTTGTGTATGTATCAAACATGTTTATTTTATCATCTTCACGCTGTACCCCGTACACAAGAGAGTAGGCAGAGGGAACCCAGTGTTAAGGCACTCTGATTCACTTGGCCCCGATGCCAGCACTTGGCCCCGATGCCAGAGCGAAGAAATGAAAATATTTAATATTTCCTTTTCTTCTAGGGTGGAGTCGAACCCAGAACCTGTCGCGTTAACAGTCACACCCTTGTGCACCTGATTCAAATTTCTTTTGATTTGCCTATAATCTATTTATTTACCTTTCGTAATACTATGAGCTCAATTTTTGCTATATTTAATAATTTCTATACTAATCATAATTTTTCTTTTTCAGAATAATAGTTTTTCACGCAATATTAATCAACGAAGCAAACACTGAAAAAAGGCAAAGGAGATACCTCATATTCACACCTAGCACTCAGTGGGGGGTAAGTAGCCGTTTATTTATTTCATAAAAGCTATATTAGAAAATAAATATTTTAAGCGTTTGTCATAATAAGAGACAAATTACTCTCTGCATTCAATTTTTCAACGTATATAATTAATATTGGGCTTTGGTCTAAACGTTATATTTGTATTAGTAAGCCGAGGGAACCTAGTATTAAGACTGAAGTCAACGCTGCGTTAGTCTCGTTATCAGAACTGGTATATGAAAATAACTCTTTCCCCGAGTGGGAATCGATTCTGGAACCTTCTCGTCTACAGTCAGACGCTAAGCCGCTGCTCTCTTTATTTATATACATTTCATATATATGGTGATTTGCATCTAAAATAAATGTAACAAATACACATACGAACGTACATACGTACACATACATAAAGGCTTATAAACACATTACTACTTTTGTGTCGCGCAATTGTGTAAAAACAGACATAACATAACTTTCAAAAAGAGTTATGAATTAAAATCTAATTTTAAAAACATTTTGTTTTAAGAACAAGCAATCCAATAACTTAAAGAGATGGGTGGGTAGCTTTAGTTAACATCGTACTTCATTAAGGCTTCGACAAAAATCTGGAAACAATTTCTAATCTTTTTTTAAGCATTTTTAAAGTGTTATTTTAAATTAAAAAAAAGAAAAAAATAAGATTCGATATATAAAATACATAATAGGTAAATGTTATACAAAATATACTGCAAAGTAAAGCAAAATTTAATTTGGCGTTTTACCAAATGTATCTATCTTTCAAGATAGCATTGCTGGAAGTTGATAAAATTCGAAACCCAAAATTATTTGTGGAGCATTAGAAAAATTTCTTAAAAGCTAATATTATGAGAGCACGTTCTTAGAAAATATAGGTCTATTTGAGTTAATGGATAGATTTCATAATTGTATATTATTCTTAATCTGATTTGATGAATAAATGAATGAGGCTCGTGGTGCTGCGGTACAGCTTCAGACTGTAATCTCGGTTGTGGGTTCAAACAAATAATAACAAATAGAGAACAAACTGTCTTAACACTAGGTTCTCTCTGCCTATGATGCTAAAAGTAAAAAACAGGGTGCCCAAACCCATCACTAAGTTCTCACTTAAAACCCTTAATTATTAAAAAAACAATTCCCGTTCAAAATTATCCTCCATATCATAAAAATCTACCCCCAAAACCACTATACTACAACAAATTACTATAAAAAACAAAGTTAATTCAATTCTATTCTATTCATTATATAATATATGAATGTAACAGGTGTTCGTAACAGTGTCTGTACCACTCCCACACCCGGATACGTTAGTGAGCGTGGCGTGGTTCTACGAAGCTAATTACTATAACGTGGCCAACGCGACTTACTTACAGCCCTTGCTTGGTGATGTAGATGTAAGTACTGACAGAGATTTAAGAATATAAATAAGTCGTAAGTTTGTAACAAGAGGTTGTGGATTCGATTCCCACTCGAGGAAATGAAATATTTAATATTTTAATTTCCTTACTCTGGCGATGAGGCAAAGCGCAATGCCTCCAGAATTCGGAAGAAAGTGAGGAACGGAATTGTCTTAATAGTAACGGAGTTTTTTAACACTAGGTTTACAGGTTCTCTCTACCTGCCTTGCTATGTGCGGGATTCAGTGAAATGCTAAAACAATATACTATTATATAGTATTTAGCATTGTTTTTAAAAATAAATAGAACTTCACAATTTCGTGATAGACATGTCTACTTATATTTAGATTTTTTACAGTTTTACGCTGTATCCCCCATACTCCTTTTTCAGTACTATTCTTTTTTAGTGTTGAGACACTCCGTTCCCCATTTTCCGCCAAATTTTGGAGATATTGTGTGTTGAGTGGTGGAACTCAACGCCGGGCTTTTACCTTGGTGTCAGGGCGAAGCAATGAAAGTATTAAAAAATAATAATTAATTCCCTCAAGTGAAGATCGAACTCACAACCGTCGCGTTACAGTCACACCCTGGTGCCTCTACGCCACGACTGGCCTAAAATATTTACAATATTTAGATACTATTTACTTATATTTTTGGCAATTTACCAAAAACGCCAGCCACTTTCGTCCCACTAACTTACTCGTAATAATACAGTAAATACGTAAAATGTAATTATTACTAGTAATAATAAAGCTACTCTGTGTTTCTGTAATTAGGCTCGTTAGCGCACATGCGGTTAAAATCACTAACCGAATGAATATTTATTTAGCAGTACTGTATTTTCGTTTTATAAACTATTTTATTTTATTGGTGTCGAAAACTTGATTGATAATGTCAGGTCGCAGGTTCTTTTCCTGTTGATTGATTGGTTTTGTTTTATATAGGTACTTTAATTTCTTTTTTATATTAATAATAATATTAATAAGTTTTTTTTCTGTTATTCTCAAAATAACAATTAGGTATCTATATATAATTTATTTGCAAATAAAATTATATAATTTAAGATATTCATTCTTCAGATAGGAAGCGTTCGACATCAACGAAGTATCACAGATGCCAAACATATCTTAACTCGACGTGGTGTCTACTTTTTTATAGAGACGATGCTTAAAAAGTAAGTTAAAAATCAATATAAAAATAATAATGATACTAAATAAAAATAACTAAAATAAACTAAAATCAGCTTCACGCTGTATCCCGCACACAGCAGGGTAGGCAGAAGGAACCTAGTCTTAAAACACTCCGTTTCCCACTTTCCGCCGAATTCTGGAAGCATTGCGTGTTGAGTGGCGGAGCTCAACGCCGCCCTTTGTCTCAACACCAGAGCGAAGAAATGAAAATATAAATGTAAATAAATATTTCATTTCCTCGAGTTCGGATCGAGCCCACAACCGTCGCAATACAGTCATTCCTTTGGGCCACTGTGCCACGACGGACTAATGTGCATACATAGCTCTTAGTGAATTCCTTTCAACTACATAAGCAAAGCCACAGGTAAAATCTAGTAAATAATATAAGGATTTCCTTGTAATATATAGCATAGATATAAACTATATATAGGATAAAGCTAAATCATTACGTATGTACGTGGCGGTGGCGAGTAATTTATTTGAGTTGCTCACTGAGTCGTGTTCGGCAGAGGAATTACTGGATTAGAGAACTGGCATGCACTAACGCTTTATTAGTATACTACTGACACTACTGACATTACTGACATATTAGTTAACCTTTAACTATGGACGTGTTTTTATAACATATATTTTATAACATATATATGGACGTCGGGTCTGTCAGACCAGTGTATTTATCGGTCATATTCCGGCTGTTTTTAAAGGAAGAAGACAATTTTATGTTTTAGTTTACATGAATAGCCTCAAATCAAACAAAATCAATATAAATAAAATCGCTTTTTATTAAACTTTACGCATCACAACGATTTAAGTAACTTGAAGTCACAATTTCAGTCTTTGGCCACATGGGATGACTCTTAAGAAAATAATACTATAAAAAAAGACAGATAATAAAATAAATATTTTTTTAACAAAATATAAAGTCTAGGAAATAAAAAAAATAAAGAAATTACATCTTATGTTATAAAATAAAAACTTTGACAACACCTCAAGATAAGGTACAATTGAACATCGATACACAATGACTTTCAACATTGTAGGCAAACAGGACGATTGCAGTCACCGAGAAGTGGCCGATTTGTAGAATTCGTAGAACTGTCTGGTCTGTCAGACCCGACGTCCATACTTAAAGGTTAAATATGCTATGGCTATGGTAATAGGAAAAAAGATATTTGTTTTCCTGTTGTTCTTGAGGTTGGTGAAAAGTGTGGAAATTTACTATTTATAAAATAATCAGCTTCACGCTTTATCCCGTACACAGCAGGATAGACAGAGGGAAAGTATTGTTAAGACACTCCGCCTCGTCTTCGTGGCGTAGGGGCATCAACTTGTGTAAACTGTAAACACGATGAGTTATAGGTTCTATTTCTACTGGGAGGAATGAAAAATTTAACATTTTCGGGTTCTCGCTCTGTGTGATTGGGGAAGTGGGGAACGAAAGTGTCTCAATGGGAACTAGGTTTCCGTGTTCCTCTGGCTATGCTGCAATGCGGATTTCTATAACTTTTGAGGATTTAGGAATATTCAATAGTATATATTTATTTTGAACGTATCAAAAATTATATTCTAAAATGATATTTTTATCCATTTTCAGACACAGCTACCCAAGTCGACCCTGCTTGCTCAGGGCAATCTGTGAGAACGCGTCGCAGTTTCTACACGACGGTCTCCTAGGTGACTTACTTCATTTTATTCTAACGTGAGTTGTTATTTTTAATATAATTTTAGGCTTTATTATAGTATATTTAACGCAATGGCTTATGTAAAAATTTTCATAAGTAACTAGACTATTGAAAAAAGGCTTGTTTGAAGAAGTAGAACACATTGTGTGCTTTTCATTACAATTTTTAAGTGTTATTCTACACTAAGGATAGAAAATAAGAAATATTAATAATTATTATTATTGTACATCGGGATTTGAACCCGGTTCTCTTTTTACCCGATATTTCGGCACCCAATACTAGAGCGAAGAAATAAAAATTCATCCCATCCAATGAAAATCAAACTCGCAACCATCGCGCTTAAAATCAAACAAGCGAAATAATTCAAGATATAAAAATTTATAGCTCTAATTGAGTTAATGGACCATTAAATTGAATGGACCGAGTAAAATACAAAACCTCATATTTCTAAGTTATGTCAGAGCATGTGACTGTGAAACATTGTAGTGCAGATGAAACCAAACAAATGTAGCCGCTATTTGTAGAGTCCAGATTCCCAGCTCTAAATGATTCGCCATATTTCACAACGTTTTACACGTATATTTAACTTCTGTAATAGATTTAAATGGTTGTTGCTTTCTTTTTATCACGCCCATTGCAGGGGAACCTAGAGTTAAGACACTCCGTTCCCCACTAGTGGCAGTGCGGCGGTGAGTTCCGCCACTCAACAAGCAAAGCCTCTAGAGTTCAGCACAAAATGGGGAACGGAATGTTTTAACACTAGGTTTCCTTTGCCAACTCTGTAGTATCTGGGATACAACGTATTTTTTGTTATTAAAAATCCTGTATATTGTCTTTGAGAATTTTCAGCAAAGTAACTCCAAGAGACTCGATGTCTTTTAGATACCGTCTGAGCTCTTCAACCAATTAAACTATACGTTTATATCTCGTCACGAAACTTATTTAATATGGTCGTCACAACTTTTCCTGTTAGCATCTCCTCGGATGATATTTAAAAAAACTAAAAGATAATAATTTAATAAAAATTATGAATTCAAATCTCACTAGGACAGGTTGTCGGTTCAATTTCCACTCGAGGAATTTAAATATTTAATATTTTCATTTACTCGCTCGACAAAACACTAACAAGAACTAACGGTAACGAAGCAACGCGCGATGTTAAATTCCGCTTCTCAACATGCAATGCCTTCAAAATGCACCAGAAATGGGAACAGAGTACCCTAATACTAGATTCACAGCACCCTCTACCTCTACTGCTACGCAATGATTGGGGTAAATCCATCCCACTCTTGGAAATGATCATAGATCGACAGCCAACAGAGTACATAGTTGATATGTGAAGTTAAAAAAAAATATTGTAAATACTTTACTAATAAAATATTCATATATTACAGTCCATCATCCTCTCAAGAAGAAGATATAGAAGATTGTTACTACGAAGCAGAATACTGGGGCCTTGAGGGCTATTGTGATTATTATATAAATACCTGTCCTGAAAATCCTTTAGACAATATATCAGTTCATGTTAAATGAAAAAATGTGTTTTTATTTAATTTGTAGCCTTTTGCTTTCCTAAAATAATCAAAACGTGATTTTGTGTATGGTAAAATTCATAAATTATTATAGCCAATGAAATTGATTATTTTCATGTTCTCGTCTTGGTAACAATACAGAGCAAAACATTAGATTCCGCTTTCAAGAAGAGAAAGAGGTGGAATGTCATAGCACTGGGTTCCCTATGCTCACCTTGCAATATTCAAAACAATAAAACCATACTTGAATACTTTTAAAAGTTACAGAACACACCCAACATTCATCCCAACAATATTTATTGATAGAAATCACCAGAAAGCCCAAACTTCACACGAAATAAAAGGCAACCACTCCAATCCATGTTAAAACTATTGGGCGAAGAAAAAAACTGAACAATGTGCTGCTCAATCAAAACATCGTTATCGAGCTTCCATCGTCAATCGGTTTCTAACGCCTCTATTACAACGGTTTAAGGTTCAAATTCGTATAAGCAACACTGTCAAAGGTATAGCTGACGTGGTAAATGTTTGCCTATAGGAAAATTGCATGCACTATCGCTCAACGACAGTATATTAAAGGGTTTCTTTATAACGTGTGGGAGCTTTGAAGGAAATATAATATTTAACTTTTTGGTTTTCCCTTTTATCTTTTTTACTTCTGATGGTGGTTGCTACTTTGTTCTTGGAAGGTTGCCTGAATGTGTTGTTATATTAAACAGGGAGTAAGTATTGAAGATATAGATTTTATTATTTTTATTTGTGAGTGGCTTTCCGCCAAAGATTGTGATCGACCGTGCCTTTTTTGATGCTGTAATTTCCTTTTTTTTTTTCAGCTTCACGATGTATCCCACATGTAACAGATTACTCCACTTCCTACTTCCCGCCAAATTCTGGGGATGTGTTGACGGCAGGAATTCAATACCGTGCTTTGCCTCAACACCAAATGCAGCAAATCAATACAATACGACTGATCTGGCGTAGTTTTTCTCTTCCTTTCTCTTATGACGTCTATGCTTGTCCTCATCAAGGTCAAATGGATGTTAGAGTATTTGAAGGACTAGAAATCCCTTTCTGTGTATGATAAAGTAGTGCTAAACCACTCCATTCTATACTTTCCGCCGAATTTTCAAAACAATACGTGTTATGTGGCGAAACTCAACATTGCACTTATTACCTGAGCATCTAAATCTTTCTCCCAATTTATAATCGACCCCACAACCGTCGATACAATCCACAAACAATTATTCTCTATTATTGTTCTCTATTCTCCAAGTATAAATCACATGATAAGTCTAATATAGAATACTAACACAAAATGCATCTGCACAGAAAGTGCATCGTTATTGAACGGCGCCAATTAAACTGTTTGCAGTTCTTGGTGTTTGGGAAGCGATTTTATTGCAACGTCGAACGTTCCAAATTATTGTTGACACACACTTTACTCTTGCACTTGTAAATACTTGCAAAAAGCTGAATGAATCAAACTGGAAATTCTGCTTTAAATCTGGATTTTATTGCCTGTATATCGATCATGGTAGTCTTGGTGCAGTGGAACAGGATCTGATTGTAAACGTGACGGTTGTGGGTTCCATTTCCATTTGGGGGATCATTTATTATCATTTTCTTGCTTAGGTAACAATATAAAGAACGACGTTAAGTTCCATTAATCAAAATTTGATGGAGAATCTTTATAATTGGATGGAGCGTGGGCAACGGAGTGTACTAACACTATTTAACCATTTTTCCTACTTTTTAGTTTTCATGTAGTTGCAAAAATATTTTAAAATATAAAGCAACTAACTAATCTGCATAAAAGATAAGGCTGTTGATTAAATAATAAATCATTAAAAAAATAACTACTCTTTATTATTTATAGCGGATCAACTTAGTGCGGTGTTTAGTTCCGCTATTCAGTACCAACAATGGTGAATATAGATAAAGAAACACTAAGAGATTTTTTTTCAATATAGGAATATTAAAAAAAAAGGAACGATAACGGAGAAAAATACGAGATTTTTGATTTCATGTCTTAAAGTCCACGAAAACAAAGTGTCGGGCGACTAGTTAAATAATAAGATTAATAAATAGAAAATTATTTTTTCCAAATATAGTCAAAGTAAACGAAATTATCGACATATTTTCAATTTTCAATATAGAATTCTATACCATGCTCCCCTTCCGTGATACACATACAAAGTACCGTTTTAAAACAATTAGCGAACAATTTTGCCTTCCAAAGCGGTGTAGTACAGACACTTAGGTCCGCTGCTGTGATTAAATTAAAACTATTTGAAATTTTAAATATTTTAAATGTAATTCATTTAAGAAATATAGTCTAATATTATTTAATAGTTCAATAATCTCTAATATTATAGTAGTTAATTTTTGAGAAATATATATTCAAGCCTATAAGTCTTTTGTGAGTAATTTTAATAAAGCTATGTGAAATGGAAAATATTACATGAAGAAACACTTTCGTAAGTGAAATGTGATTAATTATAATTAATTAAAAGAAATAACACCAAAACAATCTATGTCTTTCAAATAATTTTTAATCATAACAGCGAGCGAATCGCACGGAATTTGACAGAGGCGAAGCGAAGTAAGACAAAAATATATTTAAATCATAATAAATTGAATCTCTCATCTAAAACTCTAAAGAATTTAACTAAAAGTAATAGAAACATTACTTTTCTGATTCCATTTTTACTATGTGCACTTTTTCACTTATATTTAACCTATTAATTTTAATAAATAAAAAATATTCCACTTTCTAAGTTAACATTCTCGGTCTAATTTAACATTTTTAGCGTGTCAGTGTCAATTTTTTCTTGTCACGCTCGACTTGAAGTCAATTGGAAGACATTTCAAAACTGTTTAGCTATAGAGATATATTCAACTTGGTGACATTAGTGCGTATAAATCTAAAGGAAATCAATATGAAGTGCTTTAAGGCTATGTTTTTTGTGTAAGTATCCAGTTTTTTAAATTTTTTTTATTTAGTACTATGTTTACCCTCCAATTCGTAGAGGATTTTCATTTTTTTCTCAATTATTCGTTATAATGCATTTTGAAAAATTGTTTTATTTATAATTTTCTTTTTCTTCTTTATTTTAGGTAAAGTAAGTAAAATGATATTAATATAAAGATATTTTCTTCCCTATCTTGATTTAAAAAATGGTTGTAATAGATTACTTGTATTATTATTATTGGGAATCTAGGAACCTAGTGTTACGATATTTTACTTCTCACTTTCCGCCAAATTCTGGAAGCACTAAAGTCACCATAGCGATCAAACGTAAATATTAAATTTCATTCCTCCGAGTGGGAATCGAATCCACTACCCTCATATTTACAGTCGCACGCTTGTGCCACGACGGGTTTTATCATAAATTTTATATATATTATTTATTAAATCACCTTTAAACTTTAGTTAAAACCACCAAATATATAAATATTCCGTATACTTTACTCTACAAATAGAATAACTCAGTTTACGGACATTTCTTTGCAAAGTAAAAATTTCTTTAGCCAAACTTGAGTACAGCACAAACTCCATTTTAATTTTAAATCGTTCCTTCCGCCCCAAAGACGCGCTTTACGTTTTATTTTCGCTCATATAAAATACTAGACTTGCTTTTATTTATTTTTATGTAAGTCATAGCTTAAAAGTTTAAATAACAAAACTTTTATACAAGGAAATACAAATCAGCTTTACGCTGTATCCCGCACAGAGGTACCACAGGGTAGACAGAGGAAACCTAGTGTTAGGACACTCCGTTCCCCATTTTTCGTCAAATTCTGGAGGCATTGCGTTTTGAGTGTTGGAGCTTAACGCCGCCCTTTGCCACCAATATGTTTCGGCACCAGAGCGAAGAAATGAAAATATAAGTTTATGTAAATATTTCATTTCCTCGAGTGGGGCTCGAACCCACAACCAGGTGAGTTTACAATCATACTTTGTGCCCTTGCACAGCGACTCGCTTTCTTAGCTGTGTTAAATTATATTATGCATAGGAAGTCCAAAAATATATATATATATATTAGATCTTGCTGAACTTGATTTTTAAAGACATTGCATGCGCAAAGAAAGCGCGGCGTTAACTTCCGCCACTCAGTACGCAATGCCTCCAGAATACGGTGGAAAGTGGGTAATGGAGTGTCTTAACACTAGGTTCCCTCTGCCAACCCTGCTGGGTGCGGGATACAGCGTGAAGCTGAAAATAAAATATTAATATATAACTATAGAGCTAATTCATGTAAAGTAGTACTCCACCGGATGTCACGGATCTCATTTCCCGTTCTAAGCAAATGTTTGTGTTGATATAACAGGTGTTTTTCTTAGTCACTCGGGATGTATGAAAATAGTGTATTTTTGTATGTTTGTATGGTGCTTATTTTTATATTCTATAGGAATTAGCCTTATTTTTGCATGTATATAAATTTATTTAGTTGAGTTTTACGCGTTTTTCCATATATAGAAAAGTAAGCGGATGGAGATAGGGTTAAAACACTCAGTTCTCGACTTTCATTTTAAGTGGCAGAGTTAAACGCTGCTCTTAGTTTTATTGGAGAGGGAAAATCGAAATAATTCATTTCCCCAAGGGTGATTCAAACCGACAACCTTTGCTTTTCACATTAGGAAATAGTCAAATTTAGGCCAAATTACGTACCTTGTACGAACTGTGATGATGTTAATTTCCTAAAACTGTTAATATATTTTTTACTTTTCATATTGTTTATTCTGTTGAATTAAAAAGTCGTATTCCTCATATTTCAGCGCTACCTTATTGATGTCCTCGTGCAGAAGCCATGATATTGCTAAACGTGGTCTAATATTTCCACCCACAAGTTTGTACGGGGTAAGTACATTTTTCACTTCGAGCATATAGCAGAGGGAACCTGGGAACCTAATGTTAAGACACAGTTTTCCACTGAATTCTGAGACATTGCGTGTTGAGCGGCGGAATTTTATTTCTTCGAGTAGAAATCGAACCTACAACGCTCTTGCCCTTACAGTCGCATGCTAGCCCCTGCGCCTCTCCTATGACCTTTAGCTCTCCTCTCTTGAGATGCCAAATTTAATTAAATATTTAAGTAAATAATTATGTTAAGTATATTCTATATCAACACTTTCTTAAATTCCAGACTTTCGTAGCCATTGCTGTGCCACTCGATATACCAGACAAAAATGTGTTTGTATCATATAATTTCGAGTCAAACTACGCCGTCGTCACCAATATCACGCAAATCGACGAAGTTATATTTCCAAATTTGCCTGTAAGTATTTTTTTAAACTTCCTATCCTGCTATGTGCGGGATACAGCGTGAAGCGTTTTCGTCACCGTTGTCTATTAAGTGATAATATGCTTATAAGAACTTCGACCTACTTCTATATGAATAAATGGCTTAATTATTACTAATAATAAAATGTATGAGTCTGTCTAAAAGGCGGCGAGCTGAACTTATCTTTTGTATATTAAAATATTCCTTGAAGAGAGAAAGATTCACGCTTCCAACAGGCAGGGTAGGCAGAGGAAACCCAATTTTAAGACACTCTGTTCCCCACTTTCCAGTTAAATTTCACAACATTGCGTCACCAAACACTAAAAATAAATTAAATATTGATTATATTTAATTCCCCCATCATTGGATTGAACCTGCAATTGTTACTATTATTGTTACTTATTTTTCTCATATATACCAAACTTTTTACAGGTCATATCAGCAAGACACAGTCGGAGCATCACTAGAGAGCTGGCGTATACAGCTCTTGAAACGAAATTCAAAGAGTAAGTTACTCTCTTGATTGAAGACATCCAACTCTTAACCGAAGCACGTTCTTTTAAACAAATATTTGGAATCTAAGATTTGATAGAATTTTCCAGATCTTGTAAATATAGTATGAATGTATAAAAATGTTAAGAGGTCAGTCGTAGTGCATGGGTGCAAGCGTAAGACTAAAGGCGACGGATTGTGGGTTCGATTCCCACTCCAGGAAATATTTCATATTTTTATTTCTTCATCTATATATATAAAATCGAAAGGTCACTCACTCATCACGAAATCTCAGAAACTACATGTGCTAGGAATCTGAAATTTTGCGTAGGAGTTATTTATGGGACGTAGGTGCTCGCTAAGACGGGAATTTGTAATATTCGACTTCTAAGGGGTTGCTTTTGGGGTCGAAAGTTTGTATGAAACTTCGTTACTACAAATGCTAGAAGTCTCAAATTTTGCATAGACGTCACTAGGACGTAGTCGTGGAGACAGAAATTAATGATAACATAGTTCACGCGGGTGAAACCGCGAGCGGGCCGCTAGTAATATATAAAATCTACGTGATCTCAGCTTAAATTGCTTCGTCTAGCATTACAAATCGCGGCGTTCAGTTCCGCTTTTCAACAATTTAACTTATTTTCGGTTCGGCACTGAGTTCGACTCTCATATAGTGTAAAACATATTTTCTACATCAAATGTAACATCATATTATAATTATTTTTACAAAGTAAAAACTTTTCGAAATTTCCTCAGTAAAGGAAAAAATAACAAAAATTTGTTATTCCAGACACGGCATGAACGGAAAGGAATGTATGCTTAGAAATATTTGCGAGGCCGCCGAGACGCCGCTACATCATAACGGACTTTTAGGACACATTATGCACATAGTTTTTACGTAAGTTTTACCATTTTTTTTATTTTTTACATCTGAGGCCATCGTTGCACAGCGTGTTTGTGAAAGCAATACTTGCAGGATCGTTTCCGCGTGGAAAGAATTATTTTTAATTTTTCGCTTTGGTTATATAACAGAGAGCGGCGTTAAGTTCCGCGCAATATTTTCTAAATTGGAAAGTGGAGAACGGAGTGTCTCAACAGTAAATTATTCTGCCTACGTTCTTGCAAGTTGGATATAGCGTGAAGTTAAAAGAAGAGGAAAAGACCGTAACGAGTATAGTTACAATAAGTTTTGTCCGCAATGGACTTTATTTTTTTTATTTTTCCACTCAACCCGCAATCTCTCCGGATTGAAAAGAGAATTCAATACTTTTTTAAAATNATATTGATAATTAAATAATTATGTTAAGTATATTCTACATCAACACATTCTTAAATTCCAGACTTTCGTAGCCATTGCTGTGCCACTCGATATACCAGACAAAAATGTGTTCGTATCATATAATTTCGAGTCAAACTACGCCGTCGTCACCAATATCACGCAAATCGACGAAGTTATATTTCCAAATTTGCCTGTAAGTATTTTTTAAACTTCCTATCCTGCTATGTGCGGGATACAGCGTGAAGCGTTTTCGTCACCGTTGTCTATTAAGTGATAATATGCTTATAAGAATTTCGACCTACTTCTATATCAGTAAATGGCTTAATTTTTACTATTAAATGTCTGTCAGAAAGGCGGCGAGGTGAACTTATAATTTGTATATTAAAATATTCCTTGAAGAGAGAAAGATTTACGCTTCCAGGGTAGGCAGAGGAACCCTAATTTTAAGATACTCTGTTCCCCACTTTCCAGTTAAATTTCATAACATTGCTTCATCAAACACTAAAAATAAATTAAATATAATCATTCCCCTATCTTTGCATAGAACCTGCAATTGTCAATATTATTGTTACTTAATTTTTCTCATATATATCAAACTTTTTACAGGTCATATCAGCAAGACACAGTCGGAGTATCACTAGAGAGCTGGCGTATACAGCTCTTGAAACGAAATTCAAAGAGTAAGTTACTCTCTTGATTGAAGACATCCAAGTTTTAACCGAAGCACGTTCTTTTAAACAAATATTTGGAATCTAAGATTTGAAAGAATTTTCCAGATCTTGTAAATATAGTAGGAATGTATAAAAATGTTAAGAGGTCAGTCGTAGTGCATGGGTGCAAGCTGACGACTGTAAACGCGACGGATTGTGGGCTCGATTCCCACTCCAGGAAATATTTCATATTTTTATTTCTTTATAATATATAAAATCTACGTGATCCCCGCTTAAATTGCTTCGCCTAGCATTACAAATCGCGGCGTTCAGTTCCGCTATTCAACAATTTAACTTACTTTTGGTTCGGTAGTGAGTTCGACTCTCGTATAGTGAAAAATATATTTTCTACATCAAATTTAACATCATATTATAATTATTTTTACAAAGTAAAAACTTTTCGAAATTTCCTCAGTAAAGGAAAAAAATTGCAAAAATTTGTTATTCCAGACACGGCATGAACGGAAAGGAATGTATGCTTAGAAATATTTGCGAGGCCGCCGAGACGCCGCTACATCATAACGGACTTTTAGGACACATTATGCACATAGTTTTTACGTAAGTTTTACCATTTTTTTTATTTTTTACATCTGAGGCCATCGTTGCACAGCGTGTTTGTGAAAGCAATACTTGCAGGATCGTTTCCGCGTGGAAAGAATTATTTTTAATTTTTCGCTTTGGTTATATAACAGAGAGCGGCGTTAAGTTCCGCGCAATATTTTCTAAATTGGAAAGTGGAGAACGGAGTGTCTCAACAGTAAATTATTCTGCCTACGTTCTTGCAAGTTGGATATAGCGTGAAGTTAAAAGAAGAGGAAAAGACCGTAACGAGTATAGTTACAATAAGTTTTGTCCGCAATGGACTTTATTTTTTTTATTTTTCCACTCAACCCGCAATCTCTCCGGATTGAAAAGAGAATTCAATACTTTTTTAAAATTCTTACTTTCATTTTACAGGCCATCATCATCAAAGGACGAAAATTTAGACGACGCTTACTACGAAGCTGAACTAAATGGGCAAAATGGCAATTGTGACCAATACATGGAACTCTGTCCCTACAGCCTTTTCGATATAATTACACGATTAGTTGAAATAAAACATTAAAATAAATATTTATGTTTTACTACGTATACAATGAACCTTAAAATTGGTGGGGTTTTTTTTCAGCTTCATGCATTATGGAACCTTCAGCACAGATCTAGTTATGTTTAAGATCAGATGGAACACTCCGCCGATTTTTTTCGAGGCATGAATAATTTAAATTAAAGTCTCTTCAATTCCACATACAGATATATTTATACAAAAATTGTTCAAGTTCAATATTTTCCAAACAATTAGCATAAATTTACTGAAGTTGTTAAGTCGTCACAAGACGAATATCGGGTCATAGCGGTACAACGTGCCTTTATTGAGATTGAAATATTACTTCTCGTGAAGCTTATTTCGGAGAACACTAAGTGACGTTAATTAAACCTTTTTAGTATTTAAATAACTAAATTTTTAGGGTTCCGGAAAAAATGGATGAAAAATGAAATTCAAGCTTAGCTTAGTCAAGGCCTTTTATCTGATACCTCACTTGAACTCGCGGCTTTTATATTTTGCCCCCTTTAAGGCTATTATTTTTTTAGGATTTAATCACAAA
>JAKRZM010000249.1:219323-303451 GCA_036379175.1 Heliconius cydno galanthus
TATGTTACTTTAGAAGGCCAGATTACATAAAAGTAAATGTTCTACCACAGATTGTTCAACCACCGTGGTTTGATGGGTTAGAAGTTGATTGCTAACGCCATGGTTGCGGGTTCGATCCCACGCGGAGGAATAATTAATAAATTTATTAAAATTATTTTAACATCCCCTCTCTAGTAAGCCACATGGTCATCATGACAATAATTCAAGAAAATGTTAAAATATAGTATTAAAATAATTTTCGTACACTATAATTATACTTACTATTAGCCAGATAACTAAAGTTTAACTAAATAAATAAAGTAAATTTCTCATATCATAACTTTTGAAAGTAGAAATTTTTCCGTTTTCTTTTTTAAAATATTATGCTTGGAGCTCTACCAATTGGGTCATATGTCCAAATACGTTACCGCAATATACATTTTACATCGATTGCCTAAAAACAATTGAATTTATAGTTTCTACAAAGAAACAACTACTACAAAAAATCTTAGCACTAGATTCTCTCTGCACGCCCTGTTACGTTGGGCATTTGGTAGGTACAACAATGACGTAATTTGACTAAAAAAAATATGATATATCAAGCAGTCAGAATATTTAACAAATTTTCATTAAGCCTCTTGAATTATAAAAAAAATGGCAAATGAGATATTAACTTGCACAGCGAGGGTTCCGTATCAATTTCAGAATTAAAGTTCAACGCTTAACTTAATAGTGGATAAACATAAAAGTGGATAAATTTAAGTTTGCAGGCGTATAAACGCATTTTATATGAAGTGAAATACAAATATAAATTTGTAATTATTTTTTTCTATGAAATATCTTTAAATTTACACTTTTTAGTTTTTTCACTTAATATGTCTTGTAAGATTATTTGTGCTAATCTTTGTTACTGTAGATTCACGGGAACTACCCTATAGGTGTCAATTATACTGCGACCTTGGTACAAATTGCACCTTGATAAACTCTCGTATCTTTTAATTTCGTTTTTATAGAAGATTTATTTTTTTATATTCGACGGAACTATAGACCTAAATATTTAATATTAATTTCAGCTTGAAACCACCGCGTGAACTCGAGATAAATGGTGTCGACAGACGAACAGACGGATAACAAATTGATCCTATAAAATTTTCGTTTTTAGCTTTTGAGGTACGAAACCCTGAAAAAGGACTAATTTAAATAAGTATGTATATTAACCTATTATTCGTATTAACACTACACTACCAAATTTAAACGTTGTTGAACCATATACATGCACATACTTATAACGAACAAACTCAATTATAAGCTTTATAAATAAAACGTAATAAATTGAAGTGAATTCAGTTATTAAGGTAGCATTAAATTAATTTGTATAACTTTTTACAGTTCATGGAAATTGTGCCTTTAATTTTGCATATTTTATGCTCGCCGATGATTCGGTCACGCCAATTAATTTTAAATTGATTATTTTAGTAATAATCTGTATTATTTATTATAATATTTAATTTTATATAGGTAATTGTCATCGTAGCGCAGTAGTGCAGCGTATAACTGTAAGCGCTACGGGTATTGGGTTCGATTCCTCCTCGAAGAATAGAATGCTTTTCATTTTCTTGCTAAGGTGACAAGCCAAGATACGACTTTGAGTTCTACTAGTCATTATGTCCGAAAATTACGCAGAAAGTAGGAAACGTTTTAATACTAGGTTTCCTCTGCTTACTATGTTTATCGAAAAAAAGCATTTATTGATATTTTAGATTGGTAAGGATTTTGTATGATGGCTGTGGGTTCAATTTTCTCTCTAGGATATGTATTTGCAAAATTAAAATGAATATTTATAATTTTGGCGTTCTGGTGAAACATAGTGCAGCGTTGGGTTCCCTCGGTATGTCTCGAATTCATATAGAAAGCGAAGAATGGAGTTTTTTTATTTGCTTTAGCGTATTCTGTAAAAAAAATTCTTAATATTTATATTAAAACAATTTTTCCTTATAAAATTTAAAAGGAAAATTTAATACACTATATACAAAATAAAACAACTCTAAACTAGCGCTAGCATTATTATATAAAGTACTAAATTACTGGCCCACAGTGAGCTGGAAACTTTCAACATTATCTTAACTTTAAACAAAATTCGTCTGCAAAAGTATTTCCAGACACGACATAGCAGGCAGCAAGCAGGCAGGACGTAGGAGAATTCACCTTAATATTTGTGTTGCAACATAACAGGTTTCTGAGGTATTTCCAGCATCTGCCTTGCTTAGTAAATTCATATTTATACTAAAATAATTTAATAGCATTATTTTCAACCTGTGACGCAAAAGGTCTGTGTGTCTGTCTGTTGCACTATAGTTTCTGAATTAATGAAGCGATTTGAAGGCGGTTTTTTTTATCGATAACCTTGTTTATCGCAGTGGCACTTTGCTTACATACATACATAGCATTAGACAGAGAGAACCTAGTGTTAAGACACTCTGTTCCCCATTTTCCACCGATTTCTGGAGATATTGTGTGTCAAATGGCAACGCAGTGCTTCGCTTCGATATCAGAGCGAACGAATGAAAATATTTAATAATTTGTTTCCTCGAGTGGGAATTGAATCCACAACCCGTCGTGTTTACAATCACATTTTGTACCACTGCACTACAAATGGGCTCCAATATTACATATCATATTTTTTAGGTATCTTTTAATGTTTCAATTCTTATATGTTATTGAGGATTCGATATATATAATAATAGAGGAGGAGTATCAATAAGGTAAGAAAAAACAAATTTATAATATTTGAGATTTTATTATGATAACACACTCTTACAATTTCTAAAATATTACTTACTTAAATACACAGATACATTTACATTTTATAGTTCAAATTCCAAA
This sequence comes from Heliconius cydno galanthus, assembly GCA_036379175.1. Lineage (NCBI taxonomy): Eukaryota > Metazoa > Arthropoda > Insecta > Lepidoptera > Nymphalidae > Heliconius > Heliconius cydno. The sequence continues at coordinate 222,186 of JAKRZM010000249.1, forward strand.
CTCACAGCCATAATATTATAACAAATTACAAATAAATAAATTCTTATAAAATATTAGATATAATCAAATAATTTTACATCTTTTCTTAGCCGGGTAGGTATTACTAAATATTTAAAAATTTAAAAACTATATATAAAATATTTACTAACTTAAAACATTTTAAAGGATTCAAACCTACAGAAATGTTTAAACTTAAAAATACTTCATAATTAATTGAATACTGTAAACAAATTATAAATCAACAATCCTAATAATAGAATAAAAACAATTTTATACCAACCTACACATTCAAAAATGCAAGGTAAGCAGTGTTGAGACACTCCTCTTTACACTTAAAAATAATAAATAGCTAATATTCATAAATCGTATCTAATACAATATTAATTTAACTAACGATACCAATAGTTTCAATATCTTTTGGATAAAAGAAATTGTTCTTTCGCATAGGAATGGAAGAGATTTGCTGGTCCACCGGCATTCTGGTGTCATAGAGAGATGGTGATTGAAATATGATGCCGAATGTACCCACGAAGCAGGCTATGGTGAACAGCCATAGGAAGAACCTGTCAAGCACCATGGACATGAATTTCCAGTCTTCGACTACCTGTGAACAAAATGTTTATATTAATAATTGTTTTGAGGCACATGGGGCACAAAGTGTGACTGTAAAGCCGATTGGCCGATTATATTCCCGTTTCTTCGCTCTGGTGTCGAGGCAAAGCGCGGCGTTGAGATCCGCTACTCAATACGCAATGCCACCAGAATTCGGCGGAAAGTGGGGAACGGAGTGTCTTAACACTAGGTTCCCTCTGCCTACCCTGATGTGTGCGGGATACATCGTGAAGCTGATTTTTTTTTAATGAGCATATACATAAATGTTTGATCAATTACTTAAAAATTCTATTAAAAGTTTAATTTACGCCACCCTTCTGCAATTCTGAAATTAAAATGAAAATTTAAAAAGAGTTTTATCAAAACCTGTAATTATATTGTAATTAAATCTGCTTGGGCAAGGAAAGTAAATCTTTAATTAATTACCGATTTTAATATAAAGTTTATGCTTTTATCTTAACATATTAATATTTACCAGAATTTACCAAAACGGAGAAATGAAAATAAAATTAATTCACTCGAGTAGGAATCGAGCCCACATCCGTCGTATTCACAATCATCAACCTGGCCCACTGTGCCAGGACGGCCTCATTTTGGGCAATTCTTTGCAATTCAAATAAATTATTAAATTAAAATATCCCGGAAATAAATTCAATTTACACTTCACAGCATTACCGGGGGAGGAAAAGAAGTATTATTAGCAATTCCTCCTGACATCCGCCCCAATAGCTTTAGAGAGATCTAATTTGATCTAGCTAGAGCGATAAGTAAAAGAGAATGTACTTTTATTTCACTTTTGTTTAACACTTTAAAGTTTCTTTCTTACAAATTCTATTCAATTATATAAAGGTTATATTAAAATCTTGTTTGCTAGTTTTCAAAGGCTTAATTTAACCCCCCTTCTTGGGAGTAAATTGTGAAGGTTTTTTCATTATGTCGCCGTTGGAACGAAAGTCGTTGCTCAACAATTTCCTGTCAGAAATTAAACGTTCGTTCCGTAATAGTAGAGCATCTTATTTACGTTCTAGCTGATAGGAATAAAGCCAAATGTATATTGTAAAATCTGTTAAATTATTTTAGTTATTCATTCTTATTTATTTATTGTTACGAAAGTTATAAAAGATTGAGGAAAAAAAAGAAAAGATTTCACAAACATGAAAAAGTAAACAAATTGATAAATTTTTGGACAATTTTTCTTTTATTTTTTAACTTCGTGCTACATATAATTTATACATATAAAATGCTCATAGATTATATATTTTAATAATTGTTGTTATTGCTTCGGGCGGAAAATGTAGAATGGAGTATTTTAACACTAAGTTATCTGCACCTACAAAAAAGCACAGGTATTCTGTTTAGGTTCAAAAAAGAAATCGATCTAAAAATCTACTTCTTTAAACAAAAATAGTACGATACGAAAATAATATATTTTAAAAAAAACCTACAAAGCTTACCTCCTATCTTGTGATAAAATAGAAAAATAAGAACATTGTCATCTCTATGCAAACCAGAGCTTTCTCTTAAAGCTCCTTTGAGGTGAATATTAACGCCTTAATGTTATATTTTCACATTTTTAATACTGCTTGTGTTACTATTTCTTATGTTTTTCTATATTTTTTGATATCTAAAAATGTTTTGAATAATGTTTTAGGGCCGAGGCCGACATGGTACAGCGTGAGAGTTTCGGATTGCATCCGCGACGGTTGTCGGTTCAATTAAATAAGCAATTAGCCATTTAAGCTATGACTTGCAGAGTTTTGGTTAATTCAAAATAAATCAAATTAGCTTCACGCTGTATCCCGCACACAGCAGGGTAGGGAAAGGGAACCTAGTGTTAAGACACTCCGTTGGCCACTTTCCGTCTATTTCTGGAGGAATTGCTTGTTGATCGACAGATCCCAGAGCGAAGAAACGGAAATGATAAATTTTAAATAAATATTTAATTTCATCGAGTGGGAATCGAACCCACAATCGTATCATACCACGGTACGACAGCTTCGATACACATAATTATTACAAACACAAAAGCTCACACACAAATATTCGACAGTTATAATCTGATAAAGTTCATTAAGTCCATTCAGGTGCCGTTATAATTAAATATTGTAATGAGAGTACATTTCATATTTCCCATATACGGAAGTGTCTACTGACAAATATCATTTTAGCTGTAATTCAGTTGTAAGCTTTTGAAGCTTTTGTTATTTTAAACAAAATAATATGGAGAAATAAAAATATTCATTAATAATTCATTGATATTCTCCACTTTGCGCCGATTTCTTCGATTCTTTTGAAAGAAATGAAAGTATTAAATATGTCACTTCCTCGAGTGAGGATCGAATCGAACTCACAGCCGTCGAGTTACGATGACACATTTGTGCCCCTGTGCCACTACTGGCCTAGTACATTTTCTTCTTTAAACTTAATTAATTATCATATCACTATTGTTTACTTCTCTTTTACAAAGATGCGTTTGTCTTGCGCAGGAGCACAAGCTAGGAATTGAAATATTTAACATTTTCATATCTTCGCTCCAGTAACGAGACAGAACGCAGTGTTAGGTTCCACTACTTAATAAGCAATGCCTCAAGAATTCGGCGAAAAGTGAGGAACAAAAGTGTCTTAATGGGAACGAAGTGTATTAACACTAAGTTCTTAGGCTTCCTCAGCCTACCCAGCTACGTGCAGAATACAGCGTGAAGCTAAAAAGCAAACATTAACCAATATACATAAATCCTTCCTACAAATATATACACAAAATTATCATTGTAAGTACAAACATTTACACAAATATCTGTTTGGCAATTATAAAATGTAATTTTAATACTAAAATTGCCATTAATTACTAACTATCGAGTGTTTGATTTGCTATCCGTATGTTTACACTTTACATTACGTAGAGTGCTTATGCATTCAATTTAATAATTGTGGTTTAAAATGGCAAATGCAATTTGCTCTCTTGCCCTCGTTTCATGCCGTTTTGGTAACGAGGCAAAGCGCGGCGTTGAGTCCCGCCAATTCGGTGGAAAGTTAGGAACGAAAGTGACTTAGCACTATGTTCCCAGGTTCCCCCTCTCTTTCCTGCTATGGGCGGGATACAGTTTAATACCGCGCGATGCTATCCTATCCGTTTATCTGCTCATTTGACGAACTGAGGGCATAAGCATAGAATCTACAAAATCCAACCAGACCGAAGAAATGAAAATATAAATTTAAATAAATATTTCCTTTCCTCGAATGGGGATCGAACCCACAACCAGTCGATTTTGCTGCACACTTTGTGCCCCTGCGCCACGACTGGCCTGAAATCTCCAATATAAACAGTATGTAAAAATTATAAACACAAAAATTTCTCAAAACAGCCAATAAATATCCATAAATATATCACAAAAAAGAAGTTATCTAAATATTTCCCTTCACATTTCCATCCAGAACGATGCCAAGCGATTAGCACTGACGTTAAATGGCTTTCGCCATGACACACATGTCTGACACGATTTGCTTCAAAGACGCGTTTTTTGTCGCCCTGAGGACATTCTTTTTTCATATACCCTCCTACCTTTGATTTCGCCGTCTCTGGCTGTCTTTTTTTATTTTGAGAGTGTTGTTTGTTGTGAAGAAATGGGTCATATTGTAAATAACGTACCGAATGCTAGATATATTCTGTATTTTTTTTAAAACTTTTATTATTTTATTAATTTGTATAATTGTATATTGTGTTGATATTTTAGCTTTGAACTGCATTTCGCACATAGCAGGAAGAGAAAATATTAAAAAAAAAATTTGCTCGATCAAATAAAATATTTCAATAGAACTCACAACCTGTCAAACTTACAGTCGCACGTTTGTGCACCACGACTGGCCTCAAATATTATTGTAGAGTTCTACGTCCATTAGTACAGTTCGAACGGCTGATGGATATATGGATGAATAATAAGACCAGATGTTCCCATTAAGACATTCGACGAGTCACGAAACTCAACGCCGCACTCTGCCACGTTACCAGATCAAAGATATGAAAATATTTATTATTTTATAGTAATAATCTTTCACAATATTCTTAAAACGATCCGTATGAACCATTTTTATTTTCAATTTTACATCCACCATGTTAAAACATGTTCCTTCTAGTTAGCACGCCACTATGATATATAATATACGACAGCCCCGGTAAATGGGAAGTAAGTAACCTCCCTGGAGTAAACTGCACTCAGAGTAATTCCAGCGTTGGTTCGTTTACCACGACTTTGTAATTCCTCTGGGAGCGCCTTTGGTGTTGAATTATACTGTTTTCGATGCGCTTGTGTTGCCAGTGCTTGTTGTTGAGGATATTATTAGGTATTCTTAGATATAGTTGTCTTGTGTTAGGTTGTAGTAACTTCAGCTATAGGGTAGGCCAGAAGGAAATTGGGAACCTTATTTGGAAACCAATTATTACACGCTTATACTGTAACTAGCGGACGCGCGCAGCTTCGCTTGCGTATTTAGCGGTGAATTCTAATAAACCACGAAACATGTGTTCAATTAATGCATTTTTAAGAGTCTAAAAGAGTCGGTGGCGATTTAAAGATTTTTCCATACAAACTTTCAACCCCTTATTTGCACCCTTAGGGGGTGAATTCGAGAAAACCATGAAACACATTTTCAATTAAATATTGTTATGAGTGTGAGTTTCAAATTTTATAATAATCGCTGGCGTTTTAAAGATGTTTCCATACAAACTTTCAACCCCTTATATGCACCCTTAGAGGAGGAATTCTAGAAAACGATGAAACACGTNTGAATACACAACCTGTCGCGGTTAACAGTCACACGCTTGTGCCCCTGCGCCACGAGTGGCCTCAAAACTACAGTAAAACTAAAACAGTTATTATTATTATACGCTTAAACTGTAATTAACAAAAATAGTAATTCTTTGTGGAATGCTCGTGAGATAATAAAAGTGATGCTTTATTTCAGTATATCAATGGAGATATGTATACGTAGCTCTACTCTAGCCAGCAGTTGCGTCTCCAGGCACTGTCAGAAAATTAAGAAATAAGATATAGAAGGTAACCCGAGACGTTCTAGCAATATTTCATATGATTTTATGGTAAGCTCGTCCGTTCGTCGTAAGATTTGATATGACAGAAGGAAATTAATTTAAAAAACTCAACTAATCTGTCCAATATATGAAATTAAACCTAGAATATTTCTAATAATTGCGTATTTATTTGCAGAATTCAACGCCACAGTTTTTCTTGTAAATAGAGCGAGGATATCAAATTATATAATATTTAATTCCCACAAATGAAAATCGAACCTATAACCGTCATTTATACGGCCTCTATCTAAAATTATTTTCTATATTAAACACTATAAATAACATTTCAAACACTATATGTTACACAAAAATACTAAATCCGCGATATTTCGCACTTGCGGCCGGGATGAGAGTAAATCGCAATTCAATATCCGTTCGAGCTGTAGTTCTTGTAATAGCTCCGAGGTTATTCGGGGACAACTGTTATCCTTTCGACCAACGTATTTATTTCTTACTTGTAATATAAATTTACTTATTTATTTTTTTAAGTTTTGGTTACTATTTTATTTTGTCTGTATGCTGCACATACACACACAGCCCAGCAGGGTAAGTAATGAGAACCTGGGACCCTAGTTTTAGGACTTTTCCGTTCCCCAATTTCTAGAGGAAATGAAAATCTATATATATAAATTCGAAATATCACTCACTCACTCATCACGAAATCTCAAAAAACTACCAGAGCTAGGAATTTCAAATTTTGCACGGAGGTTATTTATAGAACGTATGTGCTCGCTAAGACAGGAATTTGCAATATTCAACTTTTAATGGGTTGTTTTTGGGGTTGAAAGTTTGTATGAAACTTCGTTACTACAAATGCTAGGAGTCTCTAATTTTGCATGGACGTCACTTAGAGGACGTAGGTACTCATGGAGACAGAAAATAACGTAGTTCACGCAGGCGAAGCCGCGGACGGGCTGCTAGTATTATATATTTCGATGCCCACACATCGAGCCAACAAGCGTTACGTTATAGCTTGTGAAGCCTCTTCCATAAAGGCCTCTTTCATAACGTATAAAGTTCATATATATAGACGTAGTCATTTAAAATGTCAATGCAAACTAAAGAAAAAAATACATGTACTAAAAATTATACCCAACTTTTATAGAATCACGTCTCGACATTACCCAATAGAGTGTAACCCAAAGCGGCGTTTAAACGAAACCTTAAAGTTTTACGATCACAGAGAGTTTTAAAATAAAAAATAGAGTCGACCGAGCTTAAACTAGAAGATACCCCACTCTAAGTGGATTTCCCACAAATATATGCATTTCATATTTTTATAGAAGCTCTTCAGCCAACTTTGAGGAATAAAAGCTCGAAGTAAGTTTTCTTGTTGGAAACATTTTACGGGTAAACTTAGTGGATTAACAAATTATCTTCATTCCGTTACATAATTTTGCTTGAGGACCGCAGAATTGGTTCAGTGACTAAATTAAAGTGTTTGAAATTTATTTTTATATGTCGTGAAATTCAGGAATCGAACCCACTGACGACGTGAACAAAAATATATAACAGAATTTGGCGGAAAGTGGGGAACCAAAGTCTGTTAATGGATACGGAGTGTTTTGACACTAGGTTGCTAGGAACCCTCTGCCTACCCTGTGCAGTGCGGAACTACAACGTGATGCTATAATTTGTTTATTAAATTATTAAAAATTGCAGGGCTAAAGAAGACCTAGTGAACTTAAAACAACATACTCTGTTCCAAAATTTTCGCTTGAACACAAGAAGTTGCGTGTTAAGTGGCGGAACTTAACGCTGCGCTTCTTCTTGCCAGAGAGAGAGAGAGATATTGAAAATAATTAATTTTCCCAACTGGGAGTCGAACCTTAAGCCATCACGAATTTAATCCTAGTTTACGACTTTCATACAAACTTATATTAAAGATGCAAAAATTGAATTTTAAGTAGATAATTGAATATAAAATAACCAATAAGAACTTATTTCTTGAAAAGGTAAAATGAAAATGAAAAAATTCTCGCTTCAAAACTTGCGCTAACTTTTAACTATCGATAATATTCATTAAGTTCGAACTGTTGAAGCGTTTTATTGATAATTGAATGGTTGTGATATTGCACTCTACTTGCATTTTATTATATGTATGTATATAAATTGTCAAGAAATGATTGTGGAACTTAAGTGCCTTAATGTGAACGGAGTGATTTAACAATAGGTTCCCAGGTTCCCTCTGCCTACCCTGCTGTATGCTGGACTGTATCAAACGTGAAGCTAAAAGGTACGCAATGAGAGTCTTAGACATAGAATATAAATAGGAATATACAAATGTGTATATTTTTATGGCTTCCGCTGTATAACGCATTTACCTGGGCAAGCAAAAAGAAGTGTAGACTAGGGAATAATTTTCGTAATTTTTTTTAAACATGCGTGTTGATTGGCGGACCTCAACGCCGTATTTTGTGTTGTTACCAAAGGGATGAAATGAAAATAATTAATTGCTCCGACTGACAATCGAGCCCACAACATAAATGAAAAGGTGATTAGATAATGAAATTACAAAATATTTATATGACCTCTAAGTAAAAAAAGAAAACATTTTTTATCCTTTTATCACTACGTCTCCTCTATCATCAGGAAAATAAAAAAGAACACTAATCTATTCCAGTAATCAACACAACGTCAAAATTGAACCAAGGATTTACAATTTAACATAAATTCAAGGATTCCCACAATATCCTGTCCGCTTAGATAAGGGAGGCCCATTTATAAAGTGGCAAACATAATTAAGTATTTTAATGTCGAGTTAGACGACCGTCCTAAAACAGATGGAACCAGCTACTGTATTAAAATATTTTTTAGGCATAATATTAATAATAAAAATGAAAAATTTACGTAAACTTGAGGCGATTGGCGCAGAGGCACACGCGTGCGACTGTATAGTGATGATTGTGGATTCGATTCTCAATTGCGAGAAATGGAATATTTAATATTACAATTTTTTCGCTAACGAGGTTAAGCGCTGCGTTGTGTTCCGTCACTTAATATGCGATACGTTTGATTCAGTTGAAGTGGATATGGGAAGTGTCTTAATGGGAACGGACTATCTCAGCATTAGGTTTGCACCGTCTGTCTACCCTGCTGTGTGGAGGATACAATTGAAATGTACAACTAAAAAAATTAAATTAACTTTAGATAAGTGTAGGTTCAATCTCCATTCGGGTGAATGATTATGTATATTTCTTTTTATTTTTCAACCCTGAAAAAGTTGAATTACTTAAATCCAACACAAAATATGTAAAAATTGAATGATAAGTGGAGAACAGAGAGTCTTAATTCAAGATTTTAATTTTTACTAAATATACACTTTTTGGAAGCTCTATGAGTATATTAAACAATATTCTCAAAGACTCTATCGCAAAAGTCAACAAACAGTACTATGTATCCAACATAAATCATTTCATATATTAAAAACCCATAAAAAAAAACAAAAGCCAGCATAATCCATTATTGATTCAAACCGAGTGCAAGGGACCAGAAAAAAAAGAGAAAAAAGTAGTTAAAAAGACCAAATGCATTTAACCGCCGAAGATAAGAAGCACATTCAGACTGAATTTCTTGGGCAATCCACTGAAATGGCACTAAAATTTATTCGCCCAGAGGGTCCTATTTATATCGGCGTCTCAAAAATGAACGAGATTATCTGGAACCGCGAAACGTGTTCAGAATAACAATTTTCTTTTCAAATTTGTGAATGCGCCAGCCTGATATGGTTGTGGATAGTTAATAAAAGCGAGGGTATAATTCAATAGTAACTGCTGTGTAAACTGTTTGTTATATTGTTTCATGGTAATGGATGGTTGGTAGGTTTGTCGGGTTAGTTACGGGTTCGAATCTCGCGTTGGGTGGGTTTTTTTGCGTTTTAATATGACGAATGGCTTGAATTGTACGGCGTTAGATTCTAACTTGGGAGAACGAATTAATTTAATTTCTTCTCTGGTAAGAAGACAATGCGCAGCGTTAAGTTCCGCCACACAATAAATAGTGTCTTGAAAGTGGAGAATGAAGTTCGTTAACACTAAATTCCCTTTTGTCCCTGCAAACTATTTTTTTTTATAATTTATAAAATATAGCTAATAATAAATACAAATCGTCCGTAACGTCAATTTTAAAATTTCAACTTTAAATCGAATAAACAATAAAATGGAGAAAGAAACTAAACCGACTTGCCGGCATCGGACGAGGCTATACCAGAAGTTTTAATAGGAAAATTGTAAGCACTCCAATGTTTCCCAAGTAAAATTTAACAATGGATCTTTTGTTAAACTTCGCCTTTCCCATATATGTATGTATTTCTTTATTACATGAACTCTATTAGTTTAAACAAGGATTCGTATTTAAAAATATACTTTTTATAGTTTTAAAGAGATTATTCGTTTTCATTTCACTTGCGACATTTAAAGATAGAAAGAGCCCACCGACCATAGATAATTAGAGTTTTCTTTTAATCCAAGAACAAATAATTTTAAATACATTTAAGAATTTAACATTTAATTTGTCAGTCAGTCATTGAAATTGTAACAAAAGAAGATTGAACTAAAGAATGATTTGTTCCCGACAGACCACACTCAATTAACAATATTAATCTGTTCAATGTTCACCATTATTACATTCACTCATCTCTTACAAGACAAGGAAGTCGGAGGAGGAGGAGAATGGGGACAGGAGGTTATTGTCGCCGTCTTAAATTCAAATTAAAACAAAATTTACATGATGACATTTAATTATTGAGATGTAGCTACGCTTCATTTTGGCAGTGTTTTAATTAAACGGTTGAATAATTTGAAATTATTGTTTTTTTAAATGATGTGTTGTCATTAGATAGAAAGAATCTAGTGTCAAAACACTTTTATCTACGCTTTCAGCTCATATTAAAGATATTAAAAACTAGAGATAATTCTGAGTCTGACTGCAGGTATCGTGCCTTATATTAAACTTATTAACGTGATGTAACCTTTCTGAATAAATGTAGCATTCAACATAAAAATAATTCTTTGAATCGAATCAATAGTTCCCGAGATATCCGCGTTCTACCCAACAAAATTTTCAATAACAATATCTTATAGAATTATAGACGTATATAAACCTTCATACAAATTGGTACACACTCGTACGATCAAACCATTCTAAAGTCTATAAAATTATTAACGTATCGACGCTCCCAGCAATAAGTTGATAATCGTAAAATAAAATTTTCTAAGGAAAATATATTTTTGTGTATTAATAAAATATGTTATTGCTTTTAACCTGGTAATAAGGTAAGTTTTAAAAATGATCTTACTTATATTTCAGTATATCAACTTTCGCTTAGTATAATATATCAATTTAAAATATAAAATGGAGCACTTAACATAAGTCTTTGCTATCCCCGTAAAACAATTCTCGATTAATAAAATAAAAAAAACTAAAATAACCAATCCCTTCCAATAAAAAAAATTACATACATAAATTAGAAGAAAATTAAAAATCCCGACTACATAAATTAAATTAACAATATCCAGTAACACTAGCACAATCAATAAAAATCCATCGACTATCAATTATCAAAATCGGCATAACAGTTACAAGGAAACAAAAGAACAGACATACATACATACGCGCTAAACACATAACCCTCCTTTTAGGCGTCAGTTAAAAAACCAACATACATCACGTTTCTATCACCAATAGGGATTTAAGACGAATGTAATTACATTATCTCATTAGAAGTGTTACGAAGCGACGGTATCAGCGGATTTAAATTGCCGCCATCGATCCTAGCCCCCAGAGGTGGTGCCATCTTACCCAAGCTCCTCTGGGTGTACTTACAACTGTTGGCCGAACTGTAATAGTCTATTCGATTAACGATTCGTTATAATGCAAATGGAATTTTGTGTGAGTTTGGTAATATGGATATTTATGTTTAAGTGCTAAAGTTCAGCATTGCGTCTGATTTTAAAAGCGAGGGTTATAGGTTCGACGTTACTGGCGGAGTTGGATTAATATTTATAAGCTAAAGATATAAAAATAATTAAATTCAATATACTAATTAAGAATGCTATAAAAATAAATCTCTCCACAATAGATTCATAAAGAACGTAGTGTCTCTCTTATGTAAGTTCCTCTGGATGTACTTTCAAATGTTGATCCATCTCCAACATAAATTATATTTTAACTCTAATATAATCGAATAGTTTTCAGTCGACATTATGTCAATTAATTTTTAAACTTTTTTTTTATTTTTCTCTTTAAAAACCTATAGTTGTCTATAAACAAATTTAGTCATAGTATTACATAAGATTAATAAAATATATAATACAAATAATTCCAAACATAAAATTAAACTTTAAAATTCATAAAATGAAATGTAAAACACAAATAAACAGAAACATCTAATTCCACACAGACATGACACAGCTACATATTAAACAAAAATCAAGACAAATCCCAACATTAAATATGTAAACATTCACTCATTTGTCTATGTCGCGTTGAGTTTAATAAAACATTCACTCGTTCATTACAGTTCAGTGGGCCTCTGGGATAATTCGTTCACTCAGCTTTGCCAGCTGAATGAGCGGATTCGTTATGAGCTCGGTAAATATACCGTGATTTTGTAGTATGTATGCGTTACTCGTGTAGACACCTCCATAGATTGGAAATAACCTAGCTGGGCTGTTTTTGTATGAAAATTCTACTAACTTAACAATGTCAATGTCTCAATGTCTTAAAAAGATTTTGTTTAAAATTTACAATATATGATGATAAATATCATAAATAAAACTAAATAGTTTTTTCTAAATATTATGACGTTTTATCAGCTTCACGCTGTGTACAATATGTAACAGGTTAGGCAAAGGGAATATAGTGTTCAGACACTCAGCTCCCCAATTTCTTTCGAAATATAGAGGCATTGCGTGTTGAGTGGCGGAACTTAACACCGCACTTTGCCTTCTTACCGAGTGAAGAAATTAAAACAATTCAGTTCTCCAAATGGAAGTCGAACCCAGACCGAGAATTTAAATTATAAATTGACAAACAAAAACTTCACGCTGTCAGTTCCAAGACAGCGTGAAGCTAAAATCTCAATAAGCTCGATTAGAACGTACTCGCTGTACAACGTTAAGTATGAAGTGCCAGAATGACATTATATTTTAAGACTCCATCCCCTAATATCTTTTGAATATTTAACGTTATGATTCCTTAGGCCTTATAAATACCATCACCTACCAAAGGTTTAATATGGAATATGAGTTTTTGGCAAAGGAAGATATTGCATGTTTTCTCTAGGTTCTAATGTAAAAGATGACATATTTATAGCTTCACGCTGTATCCCGCACATAGTAAGACAGAGGGAACCTGGGAACCTAGTGTTAAGACGTCGAATTCTGGAGGCATTGCATGTTGAGTGGCGGAGCTCAACCACGCTTTACCTTGCGCCAGAACGAAGAAATGAAAACACGAAATATCCATACGTATAAATAACGATAAAATTATACAGAATAAACACAGAACAGAGCAAACATTAAACACAAGTTATTCGTTAATATTTTGCCGTTGTCGTTAATATCTCGCTGCGGCAAGCGCTGTAAGTAATCCTACGTACACGAGGCGGGTTTTAATCAAGATCCTGTGAGTCGAATGTATGTGGAACTCCAGCTTGGGGCACCGTTCAACGGTATTCCCATACATAAATTTAACATTATGTTGTGAAATCACAATGAAGTGGTGTTTTTTTAGCTGTGTAGGCAGTAATAAATAAGTGTCAAAGCACTCTGTTTTTTTCAATTTCAGTTTAGCTTCGAGACACGAAAATTTTGTGTCCGATAGTCCATTCATCAAAGAAAACTATAGGCTATATTACGTTTTAAAGTAACCCACTGTGTCCATTATTAAAATTACCTAGATCCTCAGGACTTAAAAGCTACTCACATAATTCGAGTTGTAGATTTTCCAAAATAAATATGATCGATAACAATACTTTCTAAAGTAACACCATGAAAATATTTAGAAAAAATCCTATAAAAGTTAGTATTATTTGTCCATAATATTTTCAGTGAAATACTCGCGTTTCGACAATGAAGAGTCGCAAAATCAACAGTACAGTGAGTGTTTGTACAATTTCACAAACATCTGGCTTTCGAGATTTCCTAGTTTTCCTCTTCTAAGGCACCGATTTATTTACCTCACTTCGCCCCTTTTTCCCGTTAAACATTAAATATTTTCGGTTCGACGAGTGTAGATTGTTGGTACCTTTGTTTTGTATATATTTGTATGTTGGTATATAGTATATTATTTGTATTTTTATATACTTGTATTTCCTACATTGTACATACGTAATATGAACTATATGAGCCGAAGAAAACCTCTGTAAGAACGATATTGCGATTATTGTGGATTTGATTCTCACTGGTTGTCTCAAAAGTGGAGAACGGGGTTCCTTAACATTAGGATAGTTTACCCTGCTATATGTGGTAAAAGAGTAAAGCTGAAAAAAAATAAACCAAATGTTTATTAATATTTTCCTCAACCGCATCCCGCGTGTCAAGGCAGGCAGAGGGAACCTAGTGTAACCTAGAAAACACCACTCGCCGCTTTTTTCGTGATATTTTGATTGTTGAGAAGCGGAATTGTTCTCATCTTACGAAAGTCAAAACAATAATTAATTTCACCGACTCGTAATCGAACCTACACCCACCGCGGTACCTCTACATGACATTATTGAATACATATTATTATTAACATACATAGGCTTAGTAACATAAGCACATTGTATACTTCCAAAGTAAAACGATCACACTTTATCAAAGGCACAAGTCGACGACAGCAAGTATTTGTTGGGTAAAGTTCGGAACAAGTTTGATGAACAAACAAGAATTATGTATTGTGCAAGCGTATCTGATACTTCTGGATTTAGAAGACCTTCATATAAGTAGATATATCAAGTGGCTTGGTTGATGTTTCAATTGCATTAGTCAGTAGTCGTGGGTTCAATTCGTAATGTTAATTATTATTAAATCTACACAATAATAATTAATCCATACCTATATTATAAATTCGAAAGTAACTCTGTCTGTCTGTCTGTCTATCTGTCTGTCTGTCTTTAACGCAATTAGGGCCAAACCGCTAATTTAATTGTGATAAAATACTCATATAGAGACACTTGAGGGTCTCGGGATGAACATAGGATACTTTTTTTTCTCATATTTGTAATATTTTGATTAGTATATACTAATATATTAAAATACTTATTAATTTGACATGCAATTTATTCCGCCATGTTAATAAAAACCGTTACTGTGCGACCATTGCTAAGCAACGATTTCCAAAGTTTGTTGTTAGAAAACATCACCCAAAATGAGCTTGCTTAACGCATTTCTCTATTGAAAACTGAAAATAATTTCATAAATTTATTTAATAAATATTCGTATAGTTCAAGTGGGTGTAGCCGCGTTCGGGTCCACTAGTAATAAATAATAATATAAGTCTATATATGGAAGATATAATAATGGTTTCTATATAAATTTTGTTAGACTACCCTGACTAGAGCAAAGCCCAGCCGTGTAGAAGGCTGCTAAAATAATAAAAATCTACAGCAAATACAAACTTTTACAATATAAGAATAGTAAGTTTGTGCACTGTTCACATCGAAATTAGCAAAAATGACTCGGAATATTCTGACGTTTATACAAAAACTTTTGAATTTTAAAGTGATTTATTATCTTGCTTTTAAAGAAAATATCGTTTTAGTTTTTGTTTCTGGGAATACCGTAGAAAGTTTTAATTGTTTTTTCTATGTCAATGTAGATTGTATTTTCATATAATAATTGGATCGAAGTAAGCACACGTCCACTTGAGTATAAGGATTATAGGTTTGAGTCCCACACTGAGCAATAAATTGTTTTCGTTTCTGCTCACATAAATCGACGTACAACGTTCCTTCAAACCACTTACAATGTCTTGAATTTAGGTAGAAAATAGAGAAAGGAATATCTTGACACTAGGTTTATACCTATTTGGCTATGTGCATCCCACAGTGAAATAATAAATAGATCTCTTAGAACGAAAGTGTATTTAACTAAAATACTTGCAACTTATAAAAAATACAAAAATATAATAATATAATATAACTTACATTTAAATTTAGATATTGCACTGAATAAAGCAGAATTCGTATGAGTAAAATCATACATAGAATGGTGATTAAGTTAAGCCGTACGTCCCATTGTACAGGAACCCTCTCAGTCTGCCCATAGTCATTTTGTTCATAGAATAAAGGAAAATGACAAATATATTTGCATTTTTAAGACTTTTAATGGTCATTCCACACTAAAGAAAGAAATAATTTATGTTGTTAGCGCTTCTGTAGGGAGATATTTCATAATTTCCGCTACCCAAACATAATTGCTTATAATTATTATTTGGCTAGAGATATTAATATTTTGTAAGAAATATATAAGAATTTCGACGTAGCTTGATGAGACGACGAGACGAAATCATACGTCTAGATGTCAGAACGTATGGACTGTTTCATTTGTTATAATTTGGTACGATTTCTAAAAAAAGTAACTACTTAACCTAGCTAGCTCTGACAACAAGGCAAAGTGCGGCGTTTAGTTCCACCACCCACCAAGATAAGCCCTGCAAATATTACTAATATGNTATAATAATGGTTTCTATATAAATTTTGTTAGACTACCCTGACTAGAGTAAAGCCCAGCCGTGTAGAAGGCTGCTAAAATAATAAAAATCTACAGCAAATACAAACTTTTACAATATAAGAATAGTAAGTTTGTTCACTGTTCACATCGAAATTAGCAAAAATGACTCGGAATATTCTGACGTTTATACAAAAACTTTTGAATTTTAAAGTGATTTATTATCTTGCTTTTAAAGAAAATATCGTTTTAGTTTTTGTTTCTGGGAATATCGTAGAAAGTTTTAATTGTTTTTTCTATGTCAATGTAAATTGTATTTTCATATAATAATTGGATCGAAGTAAGCACACATCCACTTGAGTATAAGGATTATAGGTTTGAGTTCCACTCGGGGTAATAAATTGTTTTCGTTTCTGCTCAGATAAATCGACGTACAACGTTCCTTCAGACCACTTACAATGTTTTGAATTCAGGTAGAAAATAGAGAAAGGAAAGGAATATCTCGACACTATTCGGCTATTTAAGGGATACACACAGTAAAATAAAAAATAGCTCTCTTAGAACGAAAGCGTATTTAACTAAAATACTTGCAACTTATAAAAAAACACAAAATATTACAATATTTTTTAAGTTTTAAATGAAAAAAAAAACTTTTATTTAATCTATGTAATATAATATAACTTACATTTAAATTTAGATATTTCACTGAATAAAGCAGAATTCCTATGATTAAATTCATACATAGAATGGTGATTAAGTTAAGCCGTACGTCCTATTGTACAGGAACCCTCTCAGTCTGCCCATAGTCATTTTGTTCATAGAATAAAGGAAAATGACAAATATATTTGCATTTTTAAGACTTTTAATGGTCATTCCACACTAAAGAAAGAAATAATTTATGTTGTTAGCGCTTCTGTAGGGAGATATTTCATAATTTCCGCTACCCAAACATAATTGCTTATAATTATTATTTGGCTAGAGATATTAATATTTTGTAAGAAATATATAAGAATTTCGACGTAGCTTGATGAGACGACGAGACGAAATCATACGTCTAGATGTCAGAACGTATGGACTGTTTCATTTGTTATAATTTGGTACGATTTCTAAAAAAAGTAACTACTTAACCTAGCTAGCTCTGACAACAAGGCAAAGTGCGGCGTTTAGTTCCACCACCCACCAAGATAAGCCCTGCAAATATTACTAATATGCTTACACACAATTTTTCTCCATGCAAACTATAAAACTACACTCACTTATAAAAGTATTAACTTGGCAAGACTATTAACGCAATCACAATCCCCTCATCCTAATGAGAGAAGCATCAGCGGTCTAAAACTTTTCCCAATAAAACTTGGCTCTTTACGGACGCACGAGTGCTTCGGCCTTTTGCTTGATAACTTTAAATTGCCTGAAATCATCCCTTATAAATACTGGCCAAGATACTCCTTGCTATATTATGAAAGAGGGTAGATTTTACGATTTTTTGAGTGAATTGCTTTTAATATGATAGGTTTTAAAGTATTTATAATGTTTGTATCAATGTACCTGGAGAGTTTGTATAGTTGAACGCGATAATTTTAAGGACTATGTACTATTTCTTTTTATTTTCACGCAATGTCCCGCACATAACAGGGTAGGCAGAGGGAACATGGGAACCTAGTGGTTTTTAGACTCTCCGTTCCCATTGAGACACTTCCGATCCCAACTTTCCGCCGTCACGTGTTGGCGGAACCCAACACTGTAAAAAGGCCGCTCTAATTGTACAGAACCCACGGTGGGCGAAAACGACTCACGTTGTTGAGGTTTTTTTTCAGCTTCACTCTGTATCCTTGCACTAAGCAGAAAAGGCATTACATCGACGAATTCGTTAATTCGTCTAAATAATACATGTTAAGCGGCGGTATTTAACGCTGCCCTTTGTTTTATCAAACAATGAAATGAAAAGGATTAAATACTCTGATTGGATATTAAAACCGTACGCACCACATTTACAATTACTTTCCCACAAAAAATACTATTAATAATTTTTCATAAAATCTTTTGAATATTATTATGTATTTTATTATTAATTGATATAATAGTTAAAACTGCTTATTTACACTACGCTTGTAAATTCACGCTTTGGCCGTATAACGGTGTTACAGAAGAAAGATAATAAACAGAAATAAATTGTACTTTTGGTCACCTTATGATAATATTGAACGGTGTGTGTTGTGTGTTTCAATTATTTCATTCAATCGATTTCAATATGTATGTACTTCTTTCAAACAAAACAATTGTTTAATACATCAATTTATTGCGGAAAATTAATTGAAATAAATGTATGAAAATTCATTAAATTCACGAATAAACTTATTATTATTATATGCACAGCATCTGGTTTTACATTATGACGGTTATTGGTTCGATTTCCATTCGGGGGAAATGATTATTTTCATTTCCTCGCTCTTATTATTCTACTCTACTTAGCTGTTTGTGGGATTCTGCGTGAATTTAAAATGTACAATTACTACTAAAGTCCACACACGAACACCTACTTTAAAAAGACGTAAAACCACTCAAATTATTTATATTCAACTAAACAAATATATATAAATATATACTAAAAACGTAAAATCCAATTCATAAAAAGCATTTATTTTTCAAAACTCAAATCCCCGCAGCCAATTCTCAACGTAATTTTATTATTATACGTTCCTATTCCACAAATCTATTCATGTTTTACGTTCATTTCATATTCAATACCAAGAATAGGTAAGTGTTTATTAGTGAAGGCGAAGGAATTTTCTTGGTTAAATAATACTGAGGTCCACTTTAAGAGCAAAGCTCGTGGGAGTATTTTTCAGATTTAATGGACTCTACTCGTATTGTTCTTAAGAGAAATATTTATTGGTCTCAACAAACTCAACGTTCGTGATGGTGCAAGCGGTTGCGGAAATTTTCATTTTTCATTTGTTCGTCCATACAATGTCTGCTATAGTAGCAGTAGGTACGGAAAATCATAAAAATGTGGGAGAAATATATGAAACGGCGCAAACAAGGTTTGCGTTTGTTTTGGATTTTAAAGGAAGGTATTACGTGTTACAGGAACGTGTTGGGAAGAAAATGAGAAAGTATTTTAGTAATAAATTTTGGTAGTAGTTTTTATGTGTTCATAAAACTGTAAAAATTTCATCATCTTCACGCTGTATTCCGCAAACAACAGAGTAGGCAGAGGAAATCTAGTGTTATGACACTCTATTCTCCACTTTCCGCCAAATTATTCAAGGCACTGCGTGTTGAGTGGTGGAAATCAACGCTGGGCTTTTTGCCCTGGTGCAAAAGCGAAGAAATGAAAATATTGATTAATAATAATAATTAATTTCCTCCTAAGGGAATCAAACACACAAGCGTCGCGTTACAGTCACACGCTTGTGTACCTGTGCCACTACGGCCTAAAGTGATATATATGTACCAGGTACCCTCAGTAGGAGATAGAGACGGGCTAATTACGATGATGATGATATTATTGCTGATGATTAAATAACTTTAAGATACAAAATAACTTATACTAAACAAATAATAATTTACAAGTTAAATAAAACGAATGACTGATACAACATTACATATCAACTGACCCGTAAATAAGTCCACAAAACTGAAAGGTTCGTTACTAATTCCCAAATCTTTATTTATCCGTAAAACTTTTTTGTAACTTCTGTCGAGAAATCCTTGAGATGTTGACGGTTCGTGCTTATCTAAGTGAGATGATTGCCTTTTGTATTAAAAAAAAACTTGGAAAACATTTGTAAATGACGTATTTTTCGATTCGGACGTGGCTACGCAACTGAGAAATATTTTTTACTGTTATTGTTTTTTTTAGTCCTGTATATAGAAGGGTAGGTAGAGGGAACCTGGAAACCTAGTGTTAAGCTAAGATCCGTTTTCATTAGCACACTTAAGTTCCCCAGTTTCCGCCAAGTTCTAGTGGCGTTAAATACCGCTAGTCTATTCGCAATGTTCCGAAAAAAAACGATAGGGTAAAACCCGGATAGTTGCCACACTTTTTGAAAAAGCTCTTTTGTTAGAAATGTATACCACTACATTACCTATTCAATGTGTGTTCTTGAACATAGTATATTAATCTTCTAACTTAGCCAATTTTTTCAAATATAAATATTATTAATTTTGAGTACAGGCTGTTTTATGTGGCCTCTAAAAAAGNGACAACACGTCTAACATAGAGCATTTGAAACTGAGGCATGTATCCGTCCGAGGCAACTATCCGGGTTTTACCCTATGTGTGTAGCAAAGTATCTTAACATTAGGTTCCTATCATCCTGCTAAAAAAGCGTGAAGCTTTTAAGCAAGTTTTCCTAATAAATATAGACTAGAACCTTAATCTTACTCTACAAAAAATATTTTATATAGGTACGCAGGTACTGTATACAAATACATTCATAATTTGTATTTTGCGCCGACGACGTTTAAAAAATATATTCAAATATTCGTGAATGAACTCGCAATCAAGCGCACTTCGTGTAGTAACTACGATTTATTCACCCTTGTTCGTTTTCTCGCTTATTTTCTCGTTTACAGTTGTGAACATAAATATTTATATAAGAAAATCTTTTTTTTAGCTTCACCTTATATCCCAGACTTAGAAAGGTGGCTAGAGGGAACCTGGGAACCTAGTATTAAGACGTCCGTTCCCCACTTGCCACCAAATTCTGGAGGCACTGCGTGTTGAATGTAAGAATTCAACGCCGCGATTTCTTAATTATTTTATGATAACCAGAATTTATACCAGGCAATATAACGTTTAGTAGACAGAACTCGAGAGAGAAATTAATATAAGGAAAACTTAAAAGTTTCGATTGCTTGCTGATGGTTCATGTCATTAAGATGAGAGGAAACTAATTGTTCTAATAGGATTTTGACGTGAGGAAATTATACCAAATATTCCATAAGGATGTTGTTTAACAGTTTTATAAGTGTTTGATATCTTTATTTTAGTTTCACGCTCTATCCCGCAGTGTAACTGGGTAGACTAAGCCTAATGTTAAGACACTCTTCTCTCTACTTTCTGCTGAAAGGAGCCATTTGGAGGCATTTTTTTCTAGAGGCATTGCATGTTGAGTATTTTAGTTAAAATGTAAAATGGATTGTAATTTTTCGTAAGTGATAAGTAACTTCAAAGTCTAGGACTAGGTCTTCTTCACAATTATCTTAGTTACCATTGGCTTGGTTTGAGCCAGTTTTGGATATAGATCTCCTTAAATTTAATAATAATAAAATATATATAATATATATTAGAGCTAAAATCTAAAACACATTATCATTTTACTAAATATTTTCTACTTTAAGTATCCCACATACCTACCTCGTTATCCTTATCTGCGTCCTTAATATGCTGCGCTATGAAGCGTACACTCTGCAACGCCGCGGCTACTTCCGGTGAAAGATGGCGCGGGAGCATGTTCTCAGATTCAGTTACTGGTGAACAAAAAATGCCTAATGATCGAGGGTAGTTGGTTCAAATTTTTAAATATTTTTATTTTTTAAATGTGAAATAACATAATAAAAGTCTCCTGACTGAAAATCAAACCCGCAACCAACACGTTTACAGATGATGAACCAATTATTATTCTAAATGTTAGCAAATTATGAATATTTTAATTAATTCAAAACATATAATGGAATATTCATAAAAATATTCTATTTATTGACCATAAAAACCTCTGGCAAGTATTAATTTAATTAATATGTATTTTCAATATGTTCTCCTATGAAGCGTTAATATCGCAACGGTGGAGCGACATCCGGTGAGACAGTTTTGTGGCAGTGTGAACTCAGATTCAGGACAATTAATATACTCGTGTATGTATGTACAATATTTTTAATTCTTAAAAGATTTAAACTATTATTCCACACAGAGAAAAAGAAAAATATTTACAAAAAAATATAATCGAATTGATAACCTCCTTTCCTTACAGAAGTCAGACAGAAGAATATGAATTCATCGTGGCGCAAGGACACAAGGGTGTGAGTATAAACGCGACACTTGGTTCTGTGGTTCAATTCCCACTCGGGGGAAAGAATTATTTTATATTTTGATTTCTTAGCTGTAGTAAAAGGCTGTACCTCAAGAATTCAACGAAAAGTGGGAAACGGAAGTAACTTAATCAGAAATGGAGTATTTTAACACCAGGTTCCCAAATTCTCTAACCTGCTTTGTCCGGGTTACAGCGTGAAGCTCAACATAAAAACAAAACACCACATTACCTGATGGTCGTTGATGTACACCAGCACCCAGCATATCGTCTTCAGGAGCAGGAGATTTCCTGTAGTCTTCATCATCGCCTTTGGTGCTTCCAAACGCATCAGTTAAACTATCCCTGTAATATTGATTTAGCTTAGAAAATAAGTATTTTTTGTATAACTAGTCAATTTTTTTCAGGTAGGAGGAAAATGTTTATTAGCCAATCCGTTAAAGTAGCAGTGTAAAAAAATAGCTTAGAAGATATAGTTGAAAATTATGTTTATATAATATATAGGATTTTTATATTAATTTGTGAAACATTGTGAAACAATTTTCACACAGACTGAGCGAAAGGATTTGAAACTTATATAATTGGCATAAATTAACTAATACATTTATATTAGTTAATTTTAACATCGACGTACAAAATACACATATTTCATTCTCAAAACAACCAATAACTCTATACTTCCTAACTTAGCTCACAAATTATATAATAGCAACTAAAATTACAGCTAATTCAAAACATTGCCCGCGGCGCAAACAAAATGGCGTCTCGTAAAATACTTTACTTATATTTTACGTCTCATAAACGGTTGAGATAAAATAAGAAGCTTATAAAAAGAAATAAAGTCACGCTTCAATACTTTCATTATTCACAATAAAAGTTGCGAATCGTAAAAAAATGTTCGCAACGGCCTTTATTATTCATAAGCATCGATTTTGGCGTTTGATTTTTATCTATTTCCGCAAGTTACTCGTAGAGTCGATGGCTTTGTTATGTAAACGAGGTGCACTTGATGAGTTGGTCGTGAAATAAAAAAATAATACAATTTTTAAAAAAAGTTTTAATATCGTTCGTGTTTTGGACACTTGTTGCTTTTTGCTAGAGGATCTAGTGACCAATCTCTCTGTACTCGTTCAATTAGCAAATAAAAAAATATTTTTTTTATTTACCCGTTGTTCCATCGATACTGGTGGAAAACTGGTGAAAAGTGTCTTAACGGTTCCCTCTGTTTATCCTACTGTATGTGGAAATCAGAATGAAACTAATTATATTTGCGACCGAACAAAAATACTAAGTAATTACTACCAACGCCATATGAAATTTGTGCAATTAAAATTTGCAATTATAAGTTTGTAATAAAGTTTAAAATCTACGACACGTACTCGTACTTAATTTACTTCAATTTACGATGAACCATTTAATTTATTATTAAAGACACTTAATAAACCCTTTGCCCTTTAAAATACACATTAAAATCTACCCTACAGAACCTTCCCCAATAACAAAAAGCAATATAAAATAATCAATGAATTTAATATAACCCTCTAAATAATTCAATAACAACAAAATGTTAATTGAAAATAACTTATTTATAAAGAAAATAATTTTATATATTTATATTATATTTCCTTAATGTTTCTGAGTATGTGGCATTTCAATTTACCGAATTTTTAAATTATTTTTTATATATTATTTTTATTAGGCACATCTGTAATCACGCACAAGGCTGTACTTATATTTTAAGCCCATCGTCATGCAGTAGAGATTTTATCATTTTTGTAAAAAATCTATTCAAAATATTAGTCCAAGTAAACAGAAAGAAAGTGTTTTGCCACTCACCTCATTTCAAGTTCATTTGTATATCCATTAGATACGAAGGTATCGTCGTAGTCCGGCAGAGAGTACTTGGTACGTCTCATCATGAGGAGCTTCGGCATCAGTTGTAGGAAAAGTTTCTTCATCCACGGTGACATTGTGTGAGTTGATGGTGACCTACAGTTATTTCTTGTTATGTATAAAATTAATACTTATTTTTAGTAAAAGATTTTACTTTCTTTATCAATTAATTGTGTAATATATTAAAATATAAAAAGTATTCAATTCAAATCCCGGCGTTAAGGAAACATGAATCTAAATCTATCTACTCATGAATTTATCTTTTCGTAAAAAACCATCATGGATATTTTATCAGTGAAATAAAAGTACACTTAGTTATATTAGTATAAAATTATTATATTCTATTTGTATTGGTAGCACAAAACCAAAAAAATGATGAAAATACAAGATTCTTATAACTCAACACAAAATTACGTACCTAATTGAATAATAATAAAGAAACCACAACGAGGTACAAAATGTTCGTGAGTTCGAATTGAAATTAAATATTTAATATTTTCATTTTGTTAACGAAGAGAAGCGCAGCGTTTAGTTCCGCCTTTTAACACGCAATGCCTCCAGAGGACAGCAAAAAGTAGAGAACGGAAGTGTTTATTATCAACAGAGTATCTTGACACTACGGTTCCGAGGTTCCCTCTGCTTACCCTGCAATGTGTGGGATATAGTGTAAAGCTACAAAATTATCCTCTTATTTATCTATTATAGTCTTTACCACCAGCTTTCATTCAAAAATTTAAATATCAATAATGAAAATTGGATACAAATCAACATTATTTATTAAGGAACACACTATATAATGAATTAACAACAAATGCCTACAAAAGTCAACAAAGTTTCCAATTTCAATCGCATTATTAAAATTTATTTACCTCTTGTCCATGATTGTTAAAATTTCAATTCAATTTATAAAATGTTGTTTATAATATAGTTAGCTATTCAAAACAAATTACTAAAATATAAAATATAACGATCCATATAATGTCGAGATCAGTCGTGGCGTGACAAAGTATGACTTTAACGTGACAGGTTGTGGGTTCGATTCCCACTCGGAGAAAGGAAATATTCAATATTTTCACAGACATTACCGTTTTTCCAATACATTTAAGTATACCACTATCAAAAACATTCACAACTAAACATGCGCATTCAATAAGCTGCACCGCATACTATATTTCACACGCCATTGTCTCGTTATCGGATCGTTACAATGAGACCGTAGATTTATGGGCCTTTATGCCTGAATTTTAGAGCATCCATTTTATTTTGCAATTTAAACCCTAGCGATGATAAAGGGTGCTCTGTTTTCGTAATCGAGTGTATTATTTTGTGTTTCAACTTTTATGTGGATGCAAAATGTTTCACAGTTCGGCCCAGTGGAAAATATATATGTATAATTTTTTTGGCGTTACTCTGTATCTCGCACACAGAAGGGCAGAGAAAACCTAGTGTTAAGACACTCCGTTCCCTCATTTTTAGCCGAATTCTGAAAACCGCTTGTTGAGTGGCAGAGCTCTACGCCACGCTTTGCCTCCTTTATCTTTTTTTTTNTTTGCCTTGTTTGCAATTTGGTCTTGTGCGCGGTACTGTGCCCTCCCCAGAATTCGAAGGGCAGCCTGAGCTTGAGGACTCAGGGAGGGATTCTCCAGCACCGGAGGTGCTGGTACCCTCCTGGGGTAGATTCTCTTTATGTGCCGCTTTCATATTCCAGGGAGGGGTGGGGGTTGGGCTCCGGAGCCCGGCATTACCTAATGCGAAACGCAGTGGCATAAAGCCACTACTTAACGCCGGTTTTAAATGCCGGGGGTGGTAATGATCCGGTCGAGTCTGCCCATGCGTGTTGCCATTGCTGGCGACGTGACTCTACCACACGTACTTTAGTCGCCTCTTACGACACCATCAGTACCAGGGTGATCCTATTCTAGGCCGGGATCACACGGCAAACGGCCATCTTTTCAAGTACTACACAAGTACTAATACTAGTACACAAATACTAGCTGCCATCGCATAATTACTATGTAATTGAAAGAACACTGAATTAGTTAAATATATTGCAGCTTTAAAATTCACCCATACTATAAAAACCCTTCAAATATAACTTTGACTATGACAAAGATACCAAAAAAATAACATTTTATATAAAAAAATATATAATTATAATATAACTAAAGCATTCAAGGATTTTGAGAAATCTAAAATCGAATCGTTTTTTTTTGCGTATCACCATTAGCCTTTTATATATACTTAAATTGTATTAATTAATTAGTGTACATTGACTATTATCAAAATATAACACAAATTAATATTACCCATAACGACTTTAACATTATTTAAAAATAAATTAATTACTTTGTCTTGACATAGATATACGAGTAGTCTTATTGCTAAGAAATTACCTTGTCCAGCTTAAAATTTGAAACCCCAGCCCAGCCAATAGTTGCACCTACATGAACACTTTTAGATTAAAATGTTAATAAAAATTAAAAAATAACACAACACAACAAAACAGTGACAACATTAAAATACACAACAACAGCGTTATAAAAATGAAAACAACAATTTATATAAAAAATAACAAGGTGTCTCAACACATAAGTCCTCTCCTTCAAATAAAAATAACGAAAAAACAACAATAACAAAAAACAAGACTTACCTGAAGTGCACGTTTAGTACGCACACCGTCATCCAGACACTGAGCGACACCAGTATCATGGTGAACAGCAAGTATTTCCCTAAGAGTGGTATCGCCAGCGACGTGGGCGGTATAATTTCGGCGAGCAACAGGAAAAACACGGTCAGTGATACCAAAATCGAGATGCTTAACGATATCTACGGGGGAAATATTAATTTACCTGAAATGTACGTTTACAATGCACACTGTGACCCAAACACTGAGTGATACTAGGATCATTGTGAATAGCAGATATTTCCCGAGCAAAGGGATCGCCAACGACGTTGGCGGTATGATTTCAGCCAGGCCAAGGAAGAACACTGTGAGGGACACCAGGATGGAGATGCAGAGCGATATCTAAGGAGAAAAGTCTCTTTTGAATGATTTTTGTTCGTTATTAAAAGTAAGTATATTGTCTTTCCACTCGCTGGTTTTTAGAACTTATTGTGTAGGTGTTAAGTTTTAATCAAATATTTATTGATGTTGAAGCGTTTTTTTTGTTGTTGTTTAATAATAAGAGGTTTAGGATTGTTTTAAATAATTTTAGGTAGATCTTTTAATGTTATAAATAATATTAGAAGCTTATAATATTAGGTACTAAAGAAACAGATAACACATTAATCTACAATTAAGTTAAATTTGGAAGGATTTACATTTAATACCAACATATAAGAAGAAGGGAAGAACTAAATACTACAAGACAAATAATTTTAGAATCAATATAGGTTATTATTTAAATTTTTCGTTTTAAAATGTGGAAAGACAACAAGTAAATGAAAAGCAAATCAATGATAGCACACACACATCTAGCTAATGGATCAAAAAAGACCGTCACTGGGCAGGCACGGGTGGATGGATGATGGATGGAAGGATGGACGGATGAAATGACTGTTTACCCTTAAACATCAATCGTGCAAATCTTTTGAACGAATGGAAGAACTAAATACTATTTGGCGATAATTTGCTGAATATTTAATTCTGTACCTTCACGCTTTACACACGCTTGTTCTTAAAGGTAAAAGTACTCGTAGATATGTTTGAATTCCTATAGGAAATCCTTAAGAATTCCTTCTAGTTTAATAATAATTATAAGCAAAGCATAACATTTTAGATTAATTAAAAAGGAAAAATTTAGAACATTTTGAATGTTCTAAATTTTTTACACAAACACATTTTTTAAACATTATAGACTTTACATTCATCCCAAAATTTTGCAGACCAGGCAGAGAGAACCAAATAATAAGTTTAATAATGACCAAGTGCTTTGTTCTTAATTTTCTGGCCCTTTTTCACTGACACTTCGTAAACACTAACACTTCTCCGTATTCATTTGAATTCATAGCCATCTTGTGCTGATTTGTCTGAGCTAAACTATGATGAAGTTACAAAACTAATTATTTTATATTTTATAAAATATTCAGCAAATTTCGCCCCGATTAACTAAACGCACTGTACATTTTGTTTCCGTATAAATAAAAATTTTGATAAAAACTTTATTCACAAGACAATGGAATGCTCAAATCAATGGTTATTGCCAATAGATGCATAGCAGAAATATTATATCATCACTTACCTTCTCCCCCGAATCCGATGGCAAATAGAACACTAGTACTGTTAAAAATGTTAAACCGACACACGGTATAATTAAATTCACTGTATAGAACAACGTTTTTCTTCGCATTGTTAGCTTGAATGTTATATCTAAAACAAAAATTATTGATGGATCCTTCTTTTACTCTATTAGAATAGATGATAAAGTATTAGAAACGTATGCTTTTTATGAAATTACATTAATATAAATATGTGAAAATTTTCAGTCCTCTGGATAGCGTATAAGATATTGGGTATTGGCTGTCTTATTTAACTTTTCCCTGCGCAATAGAACCTTTACAAGCATCACGTGTACAGCCATGTTCTTTTTAACTGCGCCAAATTTGCATACAGTACGGTTGACGAGTCGTGGCTACCCAAACGTTAGGTTTTCTAAACATTTGCTGCGCTTTGTTCACTCGGTAAGAAAAAACACAAAAATAAGAAAAATGCTAACATCTGATCTGCGCAACCATTTACAGTTAACTTAAGAGGGGCTACGACTTGTCAACTGCAGCTTATGCAGATAGCTATTATTTATTTAATCTTTCATAGAAATTAACATACTTGATATTTTGTTCAAAAGAACAGTTGGCTATGAAGATAAGGATGAAAAATTATATCAAATTCTTCAATTAGAAAGAGAACTTCCAAGCCATGTTTATGGTTTGAAAAGGTACACTAATAAGAAAAAGTATAAAAAACAAGTAATTACCTGAAAACGGTTCTGGGCAGCAAGGATAATACTCCTCATTTCTGGTCGCGGGCACTTCTAGAATATCCCATTCAACAGATAAATAGAATTCACTTAGATCAATGCCAACGTGGACTAAACTACTGCCTGGTAATTGATCCATATGTTTGAGGTCGACCTACAAAATAATAAAATTGGTTAAAATTTATATACGAGTAAATTAAGGATGTAAAATAAATTGTTAATATAGTCTCAAATACGGGTAGGTACTTTTCTTATTATCTATTACTCCTTTATGTTATGTCTTGTTACCAAATATTAACTGGGTATTTTTTCAGAATGACAATAATAATTGTAGAAAAATCATCACATTAATAAACCTTACATGAAGACGGCCTTATTATTCGTTTTATTGCGAATATTTCTAATAAATATATATTTTTTGTTTATTAGAAAAGCAAGCAATAAATATCAAATGGCAAAAAAACTCTGTGATGTAGGTTTTTCTTTCATATAGATTTTTAAGCAAGTTTTTCTTTATGCTAATACTTTGTAAAATATGTAAAGTAGTAAAAAGTGTCCCGCCCCCCATCAAATCTTTGAACTATATAAAAAAAATTGGGATTATAGAAGTGAATGAAAACTTCAAACGACGTTTCAACAGACGTTCAAAGTTAATTTCGAGATTTAAGAGAGATGGGACAATTGGAATGAAATTACCTCCTCCTTTTTCAAGTCGGTTAAAAATAGCATATCAAGAATAATAAAACAATGGTGGTAACATGTTTGTTAAATTACTTCTTCATAAGTGAGGACGACTCACCCTTGGCCGGTTATTTTAAAAAAAACTATAAAGCTATATAAGTTTACAAATATACCTGAGCGCCATTATAAGTCCAAGAACCAAATTTCATAAAACAAGTTTGTTCGTCAAATGGAAAATATTCCACATTGATTTCGCAAGACGACTTGTATATGGCTGGTGGTTTCCAGTTCACTTCCCCTGTGTACTTTAATGTAGCTTTAGTCATTAGTGTTACCTAAAAAAGAAATTAATATATGAGGCCGTAATGGCACAGCGGCGTAGCGCCTGTAAACGTGACGGTCATAGGTTCTATTTTTACTCGTAGGGGATAATTGTATTTCCCCATTCTGGAGAAAATAAATGTAATAAATAAATAGAGTTCCGAAACTTTCAAAGAATAACAATAATTCTTATTAAATCACTGTGTTGTCTTCTGTCCGCCTTCTTCTCTGGTATGACTACCAGTAGGCTTATTTTTATTCCTAACTTTAAGATTCCGATTCTATAGCCCTATATTTTTTATTTATAGCAGAGAAAAACCACGTAACATTTTAATGGATGCAACCTTTTGCCTTTCGTT
Source organism: Heliconius cydno galanthus (assembly GCA_036379175.1). Lineage (NCBI taxonomy): Eukaryota > Metazoa > Arthropoda > Insecta > Lepidoptera > Nymphalidae > Heliconius > Heliconius cydno. The sequence continues at coordinate 252,798 of JAKRZM010000249.1, forward strand.
TCTCTCTACTCTCTACACTCCTCTGTAATGCTTAAAATAAACTTTTCTACCAAATATAACTCACTTCATAATTTCCATCCCAATTGTTATACAATACGATGTCTGGTAACCATATATGCTCAGATGGCACGTACAGCATTTCCACTCCGCCATAGTCGTCTGGATTCCATTGTAGCTTGTAATCGAACCATTTCTGGAATAGTTGAATAGGAGACATATTAATAATAATTTCTGTAATAATCTAAACAATACTGGTCGATATTTGGATATGTACCTATACTCGTATATTAGATGTTATTTAATTTTCAGAAAATAAAAATATTTCAAAGAGAAAAAATGATAAACACTCTAGAAGAAAACATATGCTTTGGAAAATTCAAAATATTTTTTTAATTATGCCAGGATGTCTAAAATACCATTAAAAATATCCTATTAAAATGACAAAAGTCTAAATAGTTTGTCCAAAAAATATTATTCGTATTGGAATCTCTATCTCACCTGTTCCACCCACAAATTCGTAGTCATGACCTGATTCTTCAAATTAACTTCCATTAATTGTGAAAGTTTCAAACCAAGTCGTACTGTCAATATATCTGATACATTCGTCACCGGTCGTATCAAACGATTGTAGTTGCTTAGTAAATCGTCGTAGAGCCGTTTCACATCTGGATTTGCTTCTAGAAGCTTAACCCCTGGAAGTTGTGATAATATGTCTATTAGTATATATTTTGTATTTACACTTATTTTATAATAGTAAAGGCCGTTGCACTTTACTCAACACGAACTGGAAAATTGGGCGGATAAATGGGCAAAGCGAAGTTTCTCANTGCCAGGATATCCAAAATACCATTAAAGATTTCCTAGTAAAGTGACAAAACTCAAAATAATTTTACATAAAATATTATTCGTATTGGAATACATATCTATCTCACCTGTTCCACCCACAAATTCGTAGTCATGACCTGATTCTTCAAATTAACTTCCATTAATTGTGAAAGTTTCAAACCAAGTCGTACTGTCAATATATCTGATACATTCGTCACCGGTCGTATCAAACGATTGTAGTTGCTTAGTAAATCGTCGTAGAGCCGTTTCACATCTGGATTTGCTTCTAGAAGCTTAACCCCTGGAAGTTGTGATAATATGTCTATTAGTATATATTTTGTATTTACACTTATTTTATAATAGTAAAGGCCGTTGCACTTTACTCAACACGAACTGGAAAATTGGGCGGATAAATGGGCAAAGCGAAGTTTCTCAACTCTAGGTTCCCTCTGTCTACCCTGTGGGATACAGTATTATAATATTATTTCAGTGTACACACGACTTGTACTAGGATTTAATATCATCATTATATCTTACGTATCAGTCTTATATGATGTTAACAAAGATATTCAAAATTCATTCAAAATATTAAAAGAAAAACCATATTTCCATAAATAATTTAGATACCTTATGTACTATTTGTAATATAATGATGCAGAAAAAATCAGTTATTAGACTTCAAATACTAAGACCGAAAGCAATTTGGGCGGACAAATAAATATTGTAAGTTTCAAAATCAAAAACACTGACACTTTCAAGAAAATACAATTATTTTCCTATTATTTGGAAAGAAAACTTTAATTTTTACTAAAATATATATAAAACATACTTTAAATACGATACACATAGCTACCAAGGATCAAAATAATTGATTTATCAACTCAACTGCAATGCACTCAACGCCCAGCTGCATAGTACGAAAAAATAAAAACAAAAAAAAAGGCTTACCTAAACAACTTGCTGTATAATTAAACAATATCCACAAAACATATAATTTCATCTTGACGTTACACCTTTACCGTTCTCCACTGCGTGTAGAGATGCTGTGTTGGGAATTGAGATGAAAATGTACGAGATCAATAATGCGCCAAGGCGAAGGTGTGGCATTTTGTAGAACCAGACGTCCTTTTGTTATTTAATAGATGGCGTTGATATTTTTTAAAATTGGATTAGTATTCATTATACTGTGGGAATTTAAAAGATTTTCTTATTAATATAAGGTCAATTATTAAATAATCGATTTCGCCGATAGGTATGTATTCTTCTAATATTTTTATATTCCTATAAGATAGGTAAACAAACTAAATAAATTTAAAAATATTTCATTTATTTATAAACAATAACTATGTACACTTTGGGAGTAAATTTTGACACTTCCAAATAAAAAAAAAATATACAATTAATATCTTTTTAGTACAAAAAAAGTAACAAAATTAGTTTCAAACAATATTTATGTACAATTACAATCTGTCACAATCTGTCATACGTTTAACATATCATCCGGAAAGCGGAAAATGAAGTGTCAATTAATTGATTTTAAAAAATACATCACTCCGTTCTCATCGTTTTAGTTTTAGAGACACTGGCAACCTTAGTGACACAAATTTCACTGTAACTCTCACTACCACATCGACAAGTGAAAATCGTTTTTTCCACATTACATAACATAAATAATATTAAGATTATCTTAGTTACACAATAATATAAAAACAAATCATTAAAAAAAATAAATTATCAATAAAGTTAAGATGATAATATTATCGATAAAAAGTTTAAATTTAAAATAACTTAAAGTTATAATATAAAAAGTAAAAATAATATTATGGCAGTCATCTTTTATTCCAGTCGCTGTGACGCCTTACAGTCTTGCCGTTGTATGTGTATTCAACCGTCTGCTCCTCTGTAACAGGAATATTAATTTATTGTTTATAGAGATGTGCTGACACTGCACAACCTCGATACGTTGTGGGTTCGATTCCCACTCGAGGAAATGAAATATTAAATATTTTAATCTCTCTCTCCTTCCTACGCACGTCTCTTATTACTTTTATATCCAAGCATCTTCTTTATTCTAAGGTCTTATTTAATCTACAGTTTTCACCACTTTGAGACATCAAGTTTCAGACAGATTTTCAAAAACACATTTTTATTATAAGTCAATTAATATTTATGAATTCGCCGAATTTCCTCATAATTCAATTATAAATGATTATTATTTTCATTTTCTCACTCTGATAACAAGACATAGGGTTGCGTTGAGTTTCGCCACTCAATACGCAATGATTTGAGTATTAGGCGGTACGTGAGAATGGAGTATTTTAACATTTGATCTCTCTCTCCTTCTCTCTACATATCTAAAATGATAAAAAAACATTTTACCTCTTACGGGATATCTTGGTATTGGCCATAAGCTGAAAGGGTAGACGTACGCGTTCGGCACCCTTCTCACAACTATCGTCCGTTCTGGCACCATTTTGTTCGAGTCTAAATATAAAAGATTACTTTTATTATTTAATTTTTAACAAAATTATTATATCTGGCAAGGTACCCTGCTACGAATGCTCACAAAACTCACTGGGTTTTGNGTGGGTTCGATTCCCAATCGAGGAAATGAAATATTAAATATTTTAATCTCTTCTCTCTGGCGTGGAGGCTGAGAGCAATGCCTCCTGAATTCGGCGGAAAATAGGGATTGTAGTGACGTAATACTAGTCTCTCTCTCTCTCTCTCTCTGCCTACCTTCTTACGCACGTCTCTTATTATCAAATTTTATATCAAAGCATCTTCTGTATTCTAAAGTCTGTATTTAGCTTCAGTTTTCACAACTTTAAGTTGCTTATTGAGTGGCGGAATCCAACAAGAACTCGTATAATTAGATTTTCAAATAAAAACATATTTTTATTTTAAGCCAAATAATATTTATGAATTCGCCTAATTTTCTCATAATTCAACTATATATTACTATTATTTTCGGAGAATTTTAACACTTAGTCTCTCTCTCTCTCTCTCTCTCTACATATCTAAAATGATAAAAAAACATTTTACCTCTTACGGGATATCTTGGTATTGGCCATAAGCTGAAAGGGTAGACGTACGCGTTCGGCACCCTTCTCACAACTATCGTCCGTTCTGGCACCATTTTGTTCGAGTCTAAATATAAAAGATTACTTTTATTATTTAATTTTTAACAAAATTATTATATCTGGCAAGGTACCCTGCTACGAATGCTCACAAAACTCACTGGGTTTTGTTTTAAGAAAAATTAACGCTAAGAAATTTTAAAAATCTGGAACTCCCATACAAAATCAACAATTTCTTTTTTAATTTTACACATTTTTTTTTCATCCTACATATAACTAGCAGGGTGGACAGAAGGAACGAACATTCTTTTTCCCACTAAACACCCAATTTTCAAATCATTGTATTTTCAGATATGGGACAAAGCCACGTGTTGTCCTGCTATCAGAGAGAAAAAATAAAATTAAGAAATGGAACACAAGCCCAGAACCATCATATTTATTCTCAAACTCTGTACCACTACGTCACGGGAGCCCCAAATAAATCTAGAATCTAAAAAACAATAAACCTATATACATATGTATATTACTACAAATAAAAGACATTGCATAATATTTAAGCACGCCGACACCTAGCAGAGTTCAATAACCAACTAGGAAGGGACGCTAACGCCTTCCTTATACCTAGGAAGAGGGATCAATGTCAACGTCATTATGTCACACGCTACAAGATGGTTTATAAATTTGCACGAAGATAATTCTGTTTTATTCCATAGCTCTATCAAATTTTATATTTGTTGACCTTTGCTTGTAAGACATTGAAATGATTTGTAAAATTATGACCATAGTAGCAGCGTTGAATTCCACTCAACACGCAATGCCTGCAGAATTCGGCGGAAAGTAGAGAACGGAAGGGTCTTAATGGGAACAAAGTGTTGTATCACAAGGTTTTCCCAGGATCCCTCTGCCTACCTAAAAATGGTATATTATTATTTCATTAATAGACAATTTTCTCTTTAATTTTTGAAACTTTGGAAGTTAAGTAGCAAAATTCAAGATTTTCTCTCGAGTGGGAATCAAACTCGCAACCGTCGCACTTACAGCCACACCACGGCGCATTAACATTTTTATATATTATCGTATCTTCCATGAACAACACGTGAGTACCAAAACTTCGGTAAGGGAAAGCTTCGGTAGAAACGTCACCAATTTCGTGAAGCTCATTATGGCATAGCAGAAATAACATAATTAATACCTACTAAAAAAATATATATTGAGCGGAAATCGAACTGATTACCATCACGTGCATAACAATGTAACAAAGAGTGCATAATAGTATCATAAATCTTAGTACCTACCACACTTGAATATTTATATCTAGTTAATACGTCAAGGAACATCAATAAATCAACAGCACGTCTTCATAAATAATACACACCCCATCTAAGGTCCCATTAAACATAACACATATAGATACTTCCCGGTAGATAAGTGTGATATTTTTCACTTAAGGCCAGCGTAAAAATGGCCGATACGTCATAGATTTATAGGTGTAACCGAATGATTGTTTTACTTGAGGATCGTCTGCAACAATGTCTGCCAATTCCTTTGGAGATCCCAATTCAAGTAGTAAAATACTCTGGTACTTATAACTGTAATACAATCATAAAAACTATATCATCATCATCATCAGCCTGTCCTCATCCACTGCTGGACATAGGCCTCTCCAATGGCACGACACTGAGCTCGGTCTTCAGCTNAATTTTCTCTTTAATTTTTGAAACTTTGGATGTTAAGTAGCGAAATTCAAGATTTTCTCTCGAGTGGGAATCAAACTCGCAACCGTCGCACTTACAGCCACACCACGACGCATTAACATTTTTATATGTTACCGTATCTTCCATGAACAACACGTGATTACCAAATCTTCTGAAAGCTTCGTGAAGCTCATTATGGCATAACAGAAATAACTTAATTAATACCTACTAAAAATATATAATTGAGCGGGAATCGAACACACCACCATCACGTGCATAAGAATGCAGTATCATAAATATCAGTACTACACTCGAATATTTATAGCTAGTTAATACGTCAAGGAACATCAATAAATCAACAGCACGTCTTCATAAATAATACACACCCCATCTAAGGTCCCATTAAACACATATAGATACTTCCCGGTAGATAAGTGTGAAATTTTTCACTTAAGGCCAGCGTAAAAATGGCCGATACGTCATAGATTTATAGGTGTAATCGAATGATTGTTTTACTTGAGGATCGTCTGCAACAATGTCTGCCAATTCCTTTGGAGATCCCAATTCAAGTAGTAAAATACTCTGGTACTTATAACTGTAATACAATCATAAAAACTATATCATCATCATCATCATCAGCCTGTCCTCGTCCACTGCTGGACATAGGCCTCTCCAATGGCACGACACTGAGCTCGGTCTTCAGCTCTTCGCATCCAGCCGTCTATATAAACTATATGTTTTTCATAATTCTCAAAGAAATTAAATTAAGCTATGAATAACTTACACTACTAAAGCCTATTCTTTTTGGTTTTGTAGCCCTTTAGCAGAACTCACCAGATTCATATATCAAAAAGAATTTCTAATATAAATAAAATTATATATAACGAAACCCACTAAACGATGAACCACTCAATTCTCACTTCAAATAATGACACGCGTAACCGTAGGGAAGTACAATTTATCACTTGTAGGTGGGCGCGCTAAGAATCCGACCTATTACACTAACCTGCTTAGACATTTCGTACTTATCATATTTATGTTTAACTAAATTGGTGGTGGTGGTGTATATTTAAAAATAGACCTAGGATCAAAACAAAGTGACATGGGAGTGGGAGAGAATGTAAATTGCTTGCTGTAAGGAGATGATGCAGGGGTCATTGCATCATCAGGATATAGTAAAAGCATTGGTTACTACTCTGAAAGAAGGGTGTGAAAATAATGATCTAAGACTGCATGCGAGTAAGACAAAAATTCTGGTATTTGAAATAAAATAAGAAAGATTTTGAATAGTTTCAACCAAACCCAATCTCACTACGCTGACAAGAAAAAGAATCTAAAGTATAATTTACTCAATAAAATGCAAAACTGTTTGAAATTAAATTGATGTTGCAGTTTAGGTAAAAAAATATCATAATGTTAGTCTCTTATAAAACAATTTATATTACTCAAGCAAATTCACTGACCTACGATCGATGTTGTACTTGAGGAGGGTCAAGTACAAAAAAAATAATTAAATCAGTTTCAACCCCTCAGAGCATGGTAGGCAGAAGAAACATAGTGTTAAGGCACTGCGTTCCCACTTTCCCTTGACTTCTGGAGGTATTGCATGTTGAGTGGCGGAACTCAACGCCGCGTATTGCCTCAACTCAAATAATGTTCACTGACCTATGATTGAAATTGTACTTGAGGAGCGACAAATTTATTTCTTATGCATAAATATTTGTTTTTGTAATACCATAATTTCTTAAATATAATTAAATAGCTTTCCCTGCGGCTTCGCCCGTGTGGTAAAAGAGGAAGTAACTAAGAGCCTCGACGACGGAATCACGCTCCTGTTCCTGTTTTTTCAACATTTATCATTATTACTCCGTTTCTATTGGTCATAGCGTGATGTATTATATTACAGCGTTATACGCCGCGTAATTTCATTTTTGCGTTGTCAGTCACTTGAGAACGAAAGAGATTTAGACTTTTAAAAAATACTAAAGAATAAACATTCTCAAATCCCGACTAAACTAACTTAAATGATAATTTAACAGCGCGTTATGCGTATTTTATTTTACAACCTTGCTCAAGGATGTTACTCTTAGCAATTTATCAGCAACCGGACATAAAAAACGGCAAAGTAAAATGAAATGAGAGAATAACTTCATCCTTTGTTTTATGTATCACAATAGTGGGCTGAGATGAAATAAGGTCAGTACAAAGTGGTATTAAAGTGAAAGTGTCTAATGGGATGTAAGTGTCTAGTTTTTGTACCTATACATTCAAGGTTTTTTTTAGCTTTACATGTATTCTGCATATAACAAGGGAGGGAAGAGGGGAACCTATTATTAGCACACTCAGTTCCCGTATGTTTTACCTAGCATAGCGTGTTAATAAGCGGCCGAAGTAAAAAAAGAGCTTTTTGTCTTTTTACTAGAGCAAGAAAATGAGCATACCATATTTTTTTTTTCCCTCTCGGGTGTCGAACTTACCGTTCTCAACTTCGTCCAATTTTCGAGACATTATATGTTGTGTCGTACTAGGGCGTTAGTTTAGCTTAATAGAACTAGACTTGTTACTAGAATAAATTAAACTAATAAAGAAATTAAACTTTACTCCTCGGTCATGAAAAAAATATCAAAACCGAAATCGGATATATATCGTCAAAAGTCGTCAAGAGGAACCGAGTGAGACTCACCCCAGAACGTGTGAATCTCACTCGGTTCCTTTATATATTTTTGTAATGGCATATATTAAAACACGACTGTTTCAAATTGTATAAAATAACCACCATTATAAATTTAAACTATCATTTGAGCACGTGCGAAACGACCCAGATATAGTGCTCTCATTTTATAATTCAAACAAAATATGTTGTTCAATAGTGCATTCAATGTTTTCTGAGGAAATGAGCAATTACCTGCGAGAAAAATTATATTTTTATTTTATATTTCTATTCAATACTGTTTATTCTTTTCTATGGAAAATAGTGAACAAATTACTAAATACTTGTGATTGTAAACGCGACGGTTGTGGGTTCGATTTCCAAAATGTAATATTTAATATGCCCTTTAAAAAACATTAAAAACCTGTCACCACGCATTGTTTTATCTGGTCGAGGAAACGAATATACTTTTATATGAACATTCCACATTGGAATATAACCTACAAACATTGCGTCTCAACTTATCAACTGAACCTATTTTTCAGATATTAAGACTGAAACTTACAAAATCCAAAAATTACGTTAAGTTTAATAAAAAAACTCACTCAAACTCACTCAAAATAAAAAAAATCACTCAGCCCCAATGCGGGCGAAGTCGGGAAACGACTACTTGAGTTTTTAATATAAGTAGGCACGAAATAGGGTGTGACCGAGCGGTCCACGCCGAGTCAACGGGGATGTGGGTCATTCGTATCTGTATCAAAGACGCCGCGCGGTTTTGGTGTCAATGATCTATATACATACGTACGAATGCGGGGACTTGAACCAATTTCGTGTACCTCTGCCGTGGATGTAGAATGAAATTGCTATTTTTATTGCTTTATTAAAATTATGTAAATCGAAATATTTTTAGGAAGATATTGATTAATTTATAGAAGCGTCGTTTTAAGATTTATTAATTACTGTATAGGATCACGTTATTTTTATATATTATTCTAAGTAACAGGTAGAAGACAAATAGCAAAGGACCGAAATGAGAACCAAATTTGAAAAAAATGAACTTAGCTGGATTTAAACCCGCGCCTCTTGTAAACCGTAGAAGCGCTCTGACCACTAAGCCATATGTTCTCATTAAGCTGCGTGGAAATTCTAATACGCTTGTTACTTATTATGTTGTTAGCATTTCGGTAGGGAGCTATTTCTATTCTTTATGCATTTCTGTAGGAAGCTTTTTACAAACTTTCACTACCCAAAAATAATTGCTTATAACTATCGCAGGAGAGAATGTTTTTTTTTATATATTTTTAAAGTATTATTACACACTTAGAAAAATACTAATCTACGTAACGTATATAAATTTTAACGTAGCAGGATTTGAACTTGCGTCTCTTGTACGGTTATTATACTTGTAAATGGTCAAAAAGAATGACTAGCGAGATGGCGACTGGTTTACGTCCTATGAAGGACTTAAATATATATTGCAGTACCCAGCTCTTTAACTTGGCTAGACAAGCTGGCTCTCACACTCGATCCCCAGGTTAAGTTAACTCGATTGATTTAAAACTAATATTAAAAATATAAAAATGAATAAATAAATATAAATAAACTTACTTGTGTGCAGATTATTAAAAAAATATTATGTTCTCTTATATTTTATGAAACACTACTAAATGAATTATCACTTTATAAAATTAAAAACGCAAATCCCAATAATATTTTGCCGCCATTTGCCATTTCATAATAATTGTCACAAAAAAGAAACTCAAGACTAAACCCATACAGCCTACATTTAGAAAAAATCTAAATAAAATAATATTAATTCATAAAAAAAAAACTCTCAATATAAAAATTATTAATATAGATAACAAATAAAAATAAAAACCTTTATCTCTCCTCGGCGGTGCGGGAACGGCAAAAATGCTCGCGACCAGCGCGCACGCGCAAACTAAGGCTACGCGCGTAAACATACGTGCTACTAATATGACGGCTCGTGTGACACTACTGTCAACTGTTGCTGTTGATATTGTACTGCGAAATTTTTCCCGCCTCCAATCCATTTAATATTATTGTTATTTATCTCATAATACTTGTAGGAAGTGTTATGTAAGTAGCTAAATGGATTTATTATTGTAGCTGTAGTTTCTTGTAGCAATGTCTGCTAAGTATGTATTCTGACTTGGAGTAATCGATTAGATACTTACTTTAACATTAATTATAACGTCCGCGGAGCGATGGACTGTGCATGGAAAAAATATAAATACTTAAATGACAAAAAAATCAGCAAGTAGGATTACTCATCCATTGATCAAAAGATTTATTGTATTTAAATGCAGCGTGTATTTTTTAAATTATCTCGCATCTCAAAAGACGGGTAAAATTAAGTTCGAACAGGCTCATAATCTCTTCCTCAGGGAGAGATTAGTGTTAAAATCTGCTATATCTTATTTTCACCATTTTAGTCGTCCTGCGAAACCCGGCTGTGTTTTGCCTTATAAGAGAGGAGAAATAAAATTAATTTAATTATAAACATCCATTCCAATGGATATCCAGCTCACGAAAATGGAAATAATTATACCTTTGTACGTTTCAGTATAATATTTAGTCATTAAAGAAAAACAAATTTTCTCAGTTTATATTTTGATACCAGTTACAATAGTTATAATATCACAAAATAATTTTAAAATTCTAAAACACTTAACTCGTCTTGGATTTTTGTTAAATATTTCTCTAAATAATAATTAGCTTCTGCCAATTTAACGGCATTTATTCTTGCTTCTTGTCTTTTCATCTTCGATATGAATATTTGATTTTGAAGAAATTCATTTTCACGTTGCACATCTTTCAATCTACTATTAATTCCGTACATTTTCTTTTGCTATAACATGATAATAGATTTGTATACTTCCATATTTTTGAACTAGTCCTAATAGCTATAAAGAAATATCTATTTTGGGCATTGGGCACAAAGTTACAAAAACTTAGGAATGGCCAGAAACTACCATTAACAATCTAATAAAGTACATAAATTCCAGCTTTTACCCTTACCCCGCACAAGCTTCCTGTTCAGCTTTATGTATTAATTTCTTCAGTCTCGTATTTTTTGCACTTAACTCGATTGCTCGGAACATTTCCTGGTGTTGCTTATTGACGGCATCTAACAGCTCTTCTCGTAATTTAACATTGTCTTTTACTAATTTGGTACGGTTATATCTTAATATCCAATCATTTTCATCACACTTTGATTTATTTGATTTCATAATAGTTAATTTTTTGATAAATGTTATAAATTTTGTATTTTATTTGGACGTTTTATTATTTTGACATTATTTAGATGTTTTTCTAATATTGGGATTTAAAATAATTTAAGCTATATCATAATAGATGGCTCTGATTAAAGTTGCGTAAACTACAGTCAAATTGATAACCTCCTTTTCTTACAGAAGTCGGTTAAAAACACTCGTCTACTATACTATAGGGTATTTTATCTTCACGCTTTTCCTACACTATCGCAAAAGATAAAAAAAGTAAAACACTACAGAAATATTTAAAATCATTTATTAGTCTATTCCCTCATCATCTTCTCCTTCTGGCGAGCCAGCTTCTTCTTGGAGAGTTTCTTCTTTGCGGGCGCGTCGTCAGCGGGGGCAGCGCGTGCTACCGCGTCTTCCCTCTCGCTGAGACATACCTCGATGTGACAGGGGGATGACATGTAGGGGTTGATGCGACCGTGAGCACGGTATGTACGTCTGCGGAGACAGGGGGCACGGTTTACCTGTAAAAAGAGATTACTTCATATTAGGGATGTTAACAAACGTTAAACTTGTCATATGGGTTATGCTCCTCTACACTATGGCACTAAATGTTAAATTAAATACTCTGTCAATTGACAGTTTTCATGAAAAGGCATCCAGTCGTAGCGCAGCGGCAAAAACGTACGATATTAAGCTCGAGAGGTTGTGGCTTCGATTTCCACTTCAGGAAATGGAATATTTAATATTTTTCTTCATTCTGATAATAGACAAACAACGCTTCCAGTTCCAGCACTAAAGACAATGTCTCCATAATTCCAGAATGTAACTAAGGACCGAGTGTCTTAACACTAGGTTTTCAGGTTTTTCATGCAATGTGGGGAACAACAAAATTAAAATAATGATTAAAAATTGAAAACTAATTTACCAACAATGAGATTATATATATAGAACAACATTTCACATTTTTCCCTTTCTCAAAATGGGTCATGGTAAAAAATATATATATTAAATATTTATTTATCCCATTCTTTACCGCACATGTAGCAGGATAAGCGAATAACCTAGTATAAGACCATTTCTGTTACTTAACGAGGTGGTACTCAAAAATGCACTCTATCCCCCCGAATATGAATCTATTCATTCATGAATCTAATCATGAAGACGCTGTACCACTGCACCACAATTATCAAAAACAGTATTTTACAATTCTTCATACATTCAGTTCATTTAAAATATTTTAAGTTTTGAAATATTTTTAAGTTTATAAACTAAAGGCAATGTATTATCAAAAATGTCATAAAATAAATCAATAAAAGCAATGTTGAATATTATAATACAAAGAACATAAAAACGTTACAAAAAGTAGCATTTATTTAAAACAAAATTGTAAGTAATGAATCATAGGAACAATTTTAAAAAATTATCCTATACAAGATTCATCACTTTTACTATTTGCCTTCAGAAAACAGTTAATATAATAATGTATATTCTGTCAAGCAAAAAAGGCAAATGGATTTTAATATCAAAAACATAATTATTTTAATATCTTAATTTTTTTAGTTGTACTATTTTAGAAAACCTGAAATTTTTTTGTATCAGGTTCGAACCCACACCCCTTTGAAAGTGCTACAATATTTTTTCTAGATATCTAAGAAAATATACAAGTACAAAAGTTTGCTTTCCTAAATGGAATATAACAATTCAAAAATGTTAAATATAGTGTTTAGTTGTTTATATTATCATTAAGAATGATAGAAAAGATATTTTCATTATGTGATAAGTGCTTTAACAGAACAGTTTAACTAGATAAATAAAAATCATCAAACAGCTTTCTATTATGTATATATAACAAGTGCTTTTCAATATAATGCTAGCCCAGAGTCGAAGAAATGGAGNGTTCCAGCACTAAAGACAATGTCTCCATAATTCCAGAATGTAACTGGGGACCGAGTGTCTTAACACTAGGTTTTCAGGTTTTTCATGCAATGTGGGTAACAACAAAATTAAAATAATGATTAAAAATTTAAAACTAATTTACCAACAGTGAGATTATATATATAGAACAACATTTCACATTTTCCCCTTTCTCAAAATGGGTCATGGTAAAAAGTATATATATTAAATATTTATCCCATTCTTTACCGCACATGTAGTAGGGTAAGCAGATAACCTAGCAGATAAATAAGACTATTTCTGATAATTTACGAGGTGGTACTCAAAAATGCACTCTATCCATCCCAAAATGCATCTATTAGAGTTCCTAAAAATATATGCATGAAATTCCAAATCATCAAGACATTGTACCACTGCACCACAATTATCAAAAAAAGTATTTTACAATTCTTCAAGTTTTTAAATATTTTTAAGTTTATAAACTAAAGCCAATGAATCAAAAATACCATAAAACAAATTAATAAAGTCAATTTTGGATATTATAATAGAAAGAACATAAAAACATAACAAAAAGTAGCATTTATTTAAAACAAAATTGTAAGTAATGAATCATAGGAACAATTTAAAAAATGGTCCTATACAAGATTCATCACTATTACTATTTGCCTTTAGAAAACAGTTAATATAATAATGTATATTCTGTCAAGCAAAAAAGGCAAATGGATTTTAATATCAAAAACATAATTATTTTAACATCTTAATTTCTTTAGTTGTACTATTTTAGAAAACCTGAAATTTTTTATGTATCAGGTTCGAACCTACACCCCTTCGAAAGTGCTACAATATTTTTAGATACCTAAGAAAATATACAAGTACAAAAGTTTGCTTTCCTAAATGGAATATAACAATTCAAAAATGTTAAATGTAGTGTTGTTGTTTTTTTTTTTTTTTAATGGAAAAAAGACAAGGNCACCGCCGCCCACGACCCCGTGCAGAACCAGAGGAGCTACAGGTGCGTTATATTATCATTAAGAATGTTAGAAAAGATATTTTCATTATGTGATGTGCTTTAGCAGAACAGTTTAACTAGATAAATAAAAATCATCAAACAGCTTTCTATTATGTATATATAACAAGTGCTTTTCAATATAATGCTAGCCCAGAGTCGAAGAAATGGAGGGTGGCTTTAGTCTAACAATATGACAACATGAAGCTGATAAATATGATTAAAAAGTTATAATAAAAGACAAATATTCATGTATTAAAGCTGTAGTCTGACTATACTTTCATATAATCAAATGCTGAGATATTGCCCATGCCATTTTAAAGTAATTTAAATTAATCTTTTTAAAAATTTTAAAAGTATAAAACATTCTAGCATCAGCCAAGAAGTCCTTGTGATCAAGGGCTAAGCCAGTGTTTAAAAGTTTCAGGTTTACACAATTAATCTGGTTATAATAGATCCATTTAAGATAAAGAATATTTCTCTATACAATAGATTACCCTGGCCACTAAAAATATAATCAATAAAATATTTAACGCAATATACAATATTACAAATCAAATTAGCAATTAAACAAAACTAACCTGAATGTGATCAATGACAAGCCTGTCAACATCCAAGCCTTTGTAGTCAGCGTTAGATTCGGCATTCCTTAACAATTGTAAAAGGAATTCCGCGGATTTCTTTGGCCAGCGACCTTGTGTGGTACCAAACTGCTTGGCTTGAGCACATCTACCAACACCACCGTTGAAA
This sequence comes from Heliconius cydno galanthus, assembly GCA_036379175.1. Lineage (NCBI taxonomy): Eukaryota > Metazoa > Arthropoda > Insecta > Lepidoptera > Nymphalidae > Heliconius > Heliconius cydno. Next base: position 267,947 of record JAKRZM010000249.1, read on the forward strand.
CGACGGAATGGTATGCATTCTCTCTGCTCTACAACGTTCTTAAGGTAACGTACGGCGCGACGCAGAGGCAATTTCTTAATAGCCATAGCTGTTTCGTATGTGTTCTGAAAAACAACATGAATAGGTTAAGGGTAAACATTCCATGTGGATAATTGTATGTAAATTGTATGTTATTTTAATACCTTGAAGTGAACGCGAAGATTTGAACCGCGTGCCTTGCATGACTTCGCTGGATTATCAGGCTCTCGAGAATAACGACCCATTTTTGTTACTGAAACACAGATCGGCTTTGTCACTATCGCATACTATACCAACTGAGGTTATTATTTATATTGTACGATAAATTCACAAAAACACCAAAATAAGCGCGTAAGAATGTAGAGCACATCGTATTTATATATATGGCGGTCATTTTCATTTATTATTACAGTACTTTATCAGATTAAAATAGATTTCGTATGTAACAAACCAACCTCTCAAGAGAATATTTTAACAGGAAAAGACATAGACAAACACGTCTGACATTTATTGAACGTTGACATATGACATACGAAGAAATGTTGCTAGTTGTAATTATATTTTCTGTTATAGACAATTAACTCGGTTTAAAATGAATCAATCATCATCATTATTATTAAATATATTTTCAAATATTGTCATTATCATCAGTATAATGACTAAAATTTCCTTCTATAATTTTAATATTATATACTGGAGATATTATATTATTGGTGACTACTACTACTTAGGACATATTATACCTACCTATATAACTGTGTACGATAATTGTAAGTCCAAATTTTTGTAAAAAGTTGTATAATACATTCTATTGAAGTTCACTCATTTCTATATGAAATGTTTTAATTAGTTAAATCTAATTATTATTGGTGGTACCTTACGTTAACTGAACGATTTAAAAGTGCTTGCAAAAATTTATTGAATTACTTCAAATCTTTGAATTTATTTAAATTGTTAATATCGATCGAAGTTAATATCTCATAATATTTACATCTTAGCACTCTTGCCAGATACATAGAAATAAAATTTATATATTTGCTAGTAACGCAAAAATATTAAAAACTAATAAGCTTTAAATCTTCTACAAAAAAAATCTACCTGTTAAATGATAAATCTTTTTGAATTCGGAGAGGTGCAGATTTGAAGAGAAAAAACACAAAGAGGTAAATAAAAATTATTTTGTTGTATTCTATATTTTATTAGCTATATATCAATTATTTAGCATTACATTTATATTTTATAAATTATACAATAGACTAGAAATTCATGATATGTTTTGAAGTCTGAAATTATATTTAAATTCATTTTTTTTTTAACATTTGCTATACAATTTCGGACAAATACGATTAAACAAATTAAAAAAAACTTTTTATATTAAGTATTCCGAAGCCTTAAAATATTATAACTACGACAATTTGCATTAATGTAAGCAATTTAAGGCTTTATGCGAAATATTAAATTTATATGTGCAATATAAGATTTTATTATTTTGTTTATTTATTGCAGACTTCAAGTTAAATTATACATCATTATAATGTGTAACTATTACCTTACACTAATATTTTAATTTAATTTCTATTAATAAAATATGCGATAGAAGAGAGTGTTTTATAGGGCCAAATACTTTAAATGATATTATTTTAAAATATAAATCATAGCGAAAACATAAGAATATAATTATTTAAATGTAATAAAAAATAATGAAAATAAAATATTAAAATGAATTAAATTCATTTTGATTGCTTTGGTACTCTAGACTAGACTAAAACATAACTTATATTAATATCTACAAATATCTCTACATGACTTTACATTTAGACTAGATTAATTTATTTTATTTAAAAATTTGTTATAGTTTTCATATGTACGATGATTAAAATAATTTAAAAACAATTGAATAATCATACACAAAGTTAAGTAACATATTGTCCAATAATAATCCATAGATATATTTTTAAAATTTAACATAATTTTACATATTTTTTGAAATAATCAATAAATTAATTAGCAAACTATAAAATAAAAACATATATTATAAAATTATGAAAACCATTTTATTAATCAAGCATGGCAATACTATCCATACAACGCCATCTATCGTCAACCATATTTATTAATTGGTGTTTCATAGTTCGAGTTAGTGCGGCGCTGGTGCAGGTGGCGGTAATAATGGGAGAGGCGCGACGCACGCAGCGCAACTGTCTCTTTCTGAAAATAAAAATATATAGGTACCGTATATTAATTAATATTTATTTAAATTCTATCTAATCTATAAAATAATCAGCTTCAGGTTGTATACCGCACAAAGCAGGGTAGGCAGAGGGAACCTAGTGTTTAGACACTTCCCCACCCTCCTGCGAATTCCGAAGGCATTGTGTGTTGAGTGGCAGAACTCAACGCCGCCATTTGCCTCAACACCAGAGAAAAAAAAGTAAATCAGACTGGTAGATTCCTACTTGGAGGAATAAATTATTTATTTCTTCACTTCACTCGTAACAAGTTTCAAAAATTGAGCAGAAAGTAGGAAACAGAGTGATTACTCTCTGTCTATTCTGCTATATACGGAATACTGATTATTATACTTAGTCAGACAACATTTCTAAAGCCTCTCTACAATCGTTGGTAAAGCGGTTACTGAATCGTACGTGTAGGTACATAATTAAAGGCCTGTGTCGACTTACGAGTATCGACCGTCGGGAAGCGCGTAAGCCTTATTTAATTGCGTCAAAACCATCTGGCAATTAGTCTCACCAGTAAACATTATATTATATTATGTTTATAATAGAATATGTATAGTATAATACGTTATATATAGTTACTAGCGGCCCGCCCGCGGCTTCGCCTGCGTGAATTACGTTATTATTAATTTCTGTCTTCATGAGTACCTTACGGCCTATAAGTGACGTCCATGCAAAATTTGAGACTCCTAGCATTTGTAGTAACGAAGTTTCATACAAACTTTCAACCCCAAAAACAACCCCTTAGAAGTCAAATATTACAAATTCCCGTCTTAGCGAGCACCTACGTCCTATAAGTAACTCCTATGCAAAATTTGAGATTCCTAGCACATGTAGTTTCTGAGATTTTGTGATGAGTGAGTGACCTTTCGATTTTATATATATAAATTAGGTAGGTACCTTAGTAGGTTCGAATACGATTTGGGCAATTATTATTAGGCATGCTTAGGTTAATTCAATACTGTCGACGAGTCCTGGGCATGCTGAAGTTAGGTGTCCTGAACTTTTGCGCATCGCAAATATAATTAAAAGTAAGAAAAATCGTAAAATTATCTCTGCGCAGCCATCTTCAGCTAACTTCAGGGCGATAACAACTGTACATTGACAAAACTTGAAGGTAGCTAAATAAGTGATGTCCAAAAGGGCATACAATGAAGAAAATTTACAGTTCTATATCTATAAAACAGTATCGAAAGATCTAAGTAGATTCATATTCTCAAAGGTAAAGTTATAAAAAACGTCGTTATTTTTACCAATATCTAGTTATCTTATTACCTAATTAGATACGTTACCACGATCATGCATATAGTGTAGCGGTGGACGAAGATCGGGCAGCCTCCAGGGTTCCCGATCCTCTTCCCTCTCGATCTTGGGCACCAGACCGCTCCAGCAGTCCTCTGGGCGAGGAGTGGGAGCTGAACGGCAAGGCCAGGCGCACCTCTGTAACATTTTACAAGAACTTTGACTTTGTAAGCTAAGGTATTAAATTATAGGCATACCGGTAACTAATACCTACATATTAGGGACCTCTACTTAAAGTTAATAGATATATAGGCAGGCATAATAAAATATTTCATTAATTATTACTTTTAGATTTGATTTATTTTTTTCGTTCTTAGAAATAAATAGAATCTCTCGAAAGCTTTTTAACGTAGCGGTATATAAATGATAAAATTTTAATTAATTGACAGTTCCGTACCCCACTCCCAATTTTTTTTGGTTCACATTTATCCTTAATTTAATACTTTAGTTTCCATTACGGCTAATAGGAACGGAAGTGTCTTAATAGGAAAAGGCTGTCTTAACACTAGGTTCACAGGTTCCTTATGAATGAAACCATCCGTTTTATCTTTTAACACTAACTCGTCTTTAAATAAAGTGTAAACTTGAACCAAAAAAATATATAATTCAGTAAGGCAATCTAGATCTAAATCAAGGGAATATTAACTATTAATTATAATACTACACATCAATTTTTCCATACAATCCTAACATCAGTAGCGTTATCGTGGTAAAGGGTTGCACGTTCGATTACAGTCACGACAAATACTTTATCAGATTCAACACGTAACGGCGATTACCGTAATAATCGAATATTGTCTATTATTTAACTAATAATCACAAAATCACCATCAAAACCTTTTTTAATATGTGTATAAAAAATATTTATTATTTTTAATATTTTTTATGAACATATTACGTTATATTAGGTACCGCCACTTAACACGTACTGTATCAAAATTCGGTTGAATTTGAAGGAAATACACAAGATAAATGAGCGAATCAAAATATTTTTGAAAGCTTCCTTACGTTTTTAATAGTTAATTGTTATGAATTTTATTTCATAGGTCCTTTGATCATTTTATTTAACTCTAACTAGGTATTTCAAAAAGAATCCAAAATAAGTGAGTGTTCACTATCTATTTCAAATAGTACGCTTACAAAAAGATAAGCATTAATCATAAAGGTGTTATAGACAGTAAAATCCCAAAACATACATTTGTCTTTTTCCAAATCGGATAAAATTTTAAACTAATAATATTTCCATGCATTTATAAAAGCACTTGTACAGTCGCTGATAGTGATGTAACATACAAAGCTCGCAGTAATTATTGTTGTTTAATTTGAAAAGCTATCGAGTTTGTGCAGAGAGTTAGTGATAATATAGAATGGTCAAATTAATTTACCAGAGAATGTCAAAATATATTTGTTATGTACTTTTTTATTGGATCTGATGGGGAATAATGTAATTGTCAAGGTCTGGTTAGGTGAAACACGTTAATAATGTCCCCAAAATCAGCTGAAAGAGAACGATGGAGTGTTTGAATATTTGGTGCATCAGCGGCATAACGTCACTCGTAAACGAGGTATTTTCATTTCCTCGGTGTGGTAATATGGCAAATCGTGGTATTGAGAGCCACCACTCACCATGTCATGAATCCTATCACCCTATGGAATGCAGTGTGATGTTAAAGGCAGAGTCAGATAATTTTATTCCAAACTAGCGGTCCGCCCGCGGCTTCGCCTACGTGAACTACATTATTATTAATTTCTGTCTCCATGAGTACCTACGTCCTATAAGTTTCATACAAACTTTCAACCCCAAAAACAACCCCTTAGAAGTCGAATATTGCAAATTCCCGTCTTAGTGAGCACCTACATCCTATAAATAACTCCTATGCAAAATTTGAGATTCCTAGCACATGTAGTTTTTGATGAGTGAGTGACCTTTCGATTTTATATATATATATAGATAAGAAGTTCCAGTTCACTAAAGTTAATTACTCAGACCTGAGAAGAAGCAAGCAACTCAGCTTTTCACCGCTCAACTCAGGGAGTTTTTATGCTGAAAGAAACAAAATAAATAATCCAACATTTTTATAGCCACTACTATTAATTCTATAGTCTATCTCATGAAGTATTCAAAAGCGTTTCGATATAATTATTTAGGCGTCGTTCGCGTTTATTCAATAAATAAATCGAGAGCTATTAACTCACATAATTATTGTGTGCGGCACGCCATTTTTATTTAACGATGATAAGAGCTGTGTGATTTTTAAAGCAGCTGAAATTACATTTTACATGATAAGTTGGTAAATTTAATATGAAAAAGCTAGTATTTGTACAAAATTTATTATTTAATGATTATAAGACTTTTTAGCGCCATACAGACAGAACATTTGACAGAAGGAGTTTGTTAAGATATTCCTTTCTTCACCTAATATAAGCCAAAAGCATATTACAATTTAGTATTTCCTTAAAATTTATATTAGTAATCACCTCTTTGAAAATCATAATATGTTTTAAAATATATATTTATTGAAATTTGGAAATATGTATAAGGAAGTGTAGCGAGGATTTCTCAAAATTCTTACTGGAAATGGGAAAAAACGAGATTTCCCATTTTACATCTTACAGTCCACACAAACAAAATTACGGGGCGTTGACTAGTATTAAATGAAAAATCATATATATCATTCAATGAATAGAAAAATTAATGTCCCGCACCCGACGCCGGTACGTACACGGCCCTATCGAATAAAATGAGAAGGAAATGTCATCAAAACGTTGGTAAATAAAAAACTAAATGTCAAACGTCGACATTTCTGAATGAATTGTACGTATGTCGGTAGAAGTTAACCAAATGATACTACAATAAATAGGGTGAGGTATAATGGCATTGTATACCCTAGACCTAGATGGAAGTTAATAAGTATTGTATAAAAAAAGTAGTAGACATAAGCTTAGTTTGGGGGGGGAGGGGTTCAATGGGCCGTACCCACCATAGAAAACTCTCACCATAAAAAAAAATACCCTAAGGAACATATCTATATACACTCTGTGTCACCTCAAATAGGAATCGAACCTACTGCCGTCACATTAACAGGCAGTCTCCTACGCCACGTATTTAGAAACTAAAAGAAAATTCTTATAATAATTAAAAATGTATTGAAAAGCCATAACAAATATTTCATTTGACAGATAGCATCTACTAATGGTGTATGTAATTTGATTGTAGAAATATTACAATGGATTACTGTTAGTGCTATGTTTTGTTTTATTTATTGTACCTATTTTGTTAGGAAATAATTCATTATTTGCTTGTAATTTTATGAATGGTGTTTTACTTAAGAAAATTGAAGAGGCCCTTGTGGCACATCGTCGTTACGTCAGGCTGTAAACGTGATCGTGGATTCGATTCTCATTCGGAAAACTCGGGCAAATTTATTATTTTCATTTTCCTCGCTCTAAGAACAAGTGAAACCGCGGCGTTGAGTTCCACCATTCAATACGTAATGTCTCGAAAATTTAGCAGAAAGCGGAGCGTCTTAACACTAGGTACCCTGTGCCATATGTTTTTGATATTTTCCTTATTATGTACATATAATCACGTTTTATATATTCAGAAATATCTAGTACTGAACTCAAATCTATATATATAAAAGGACTTGTCCTCACTGACTGAGGTAAGACGCACGCACAGCCGTAACCGCTGATGGTAGAAACGTAAAATTTGGACAAAAGTTTACTTTCGTAATCTGGACATCCACTAAGAAGGGATTTTGAAAAATTTTAACCCTAAAGGGGTGAAATAGGGGTTCAAAGTTTGTATGGAAAAAAAAATTAATCGGCACCGATTTTTATAAAATTTGAAATTTAGATTTTTAAAAGTATTTAATTGAGCACGTGTTTCATCGTTTTCTAGAATTCTCCCCCTAAGGGTGCAAATAAGGGGTTGAAAGTTTGTATAGGTTTTTTTAAATCGTCACCAATTTTTATAAAATTTGAAATTCTGATTCTTAAACGTATATAATTAAACACATGTTTCATGGTTTTCTAGAATTCATCCCCTAAGGGTGCAAATAAAGGGTTGAAAGTTTGTATGGAAAAATCTTTGAAATTTAGACTCTTAAAAATATTTAATTGAACACATGTTTCATGGGTTATTAGAATTCACCCCTAAATACGTAAGCGAAGCTGCGCGCGTCCGCTAGTAAAACAATAAAAAGAAATACCTAATTTCAAATACCAGATATAGAGAAGGTATATTTAATTACATACTTTAAAAAAATATTAAATCAGCTTCACGCTGTATCCCGCATGTAGCAGAGTAGGTAGGGAAACCTAGTGTTAAGAAAGAAAATTGAAACACTGTGGTCTCCACTTTCCGCCGATTTTTTTGAGGCATAGCGTGTTGATGAAAATGTAAAGAAATAATTATTCATTCCCTCGAGTGGGGATCAAATCTATAACCGTCGCATTACAGTCACACCCTTTTGCCCCTGCGCCTCAATAGCCTCACTAGATATAGGTAAGTAGGTACCTACGTTATTTACCTATTTAAATAAATCAATAAATAAATCATTAAATCATTATTGAATACTTAAGTATTAAATGAACGCGCTAGAGGAGAAACGTTTATAATTAACGCGCCCCGAGAGCCCTCGACGGTAATCCGTTCAAAGGAAGGGGTTCATTTAATTATTTAATCGTTGGTAATCACTTGTTCGGTGTCGATAATGTTTGTTTTCATATTCTTAAGCAAATATTTATGTTTTACTATTGAAATGGAGTGTCTTGACTCTAGTTTCCTAGCTACCCTCTGTCTACAATGCTATTTTGCGGGATGCAGGATGAAGCTAGTTTATTTCTTTTTATTATTAAGATATGTGTTATTATAATATTATAGCTATTGTAGTGTAGTGGAGAAATTACAGATTGTCGCAATTATTATGGGTTTTATCCCTATTTGAAGATATTTTTATTTAAAACCTTCTTTCATTGAGACCTTTATTCCGCAGTTTCACAATATCTGGTATAGAGTACGAAATTCAACGTCACAGTTTGCCTCGACACCAGCACGAATTAAATAGAAATATTAAATATTTCACTTCGAGTTCGAATCGAACCTATACCTACCTATCGACGGGCTTCTAAAAAAATTATAGTCATTTATTTAATCACTTAGCCAAATAAACCAAATTAGATGAATCAAAAACATGGGGGTTTATTGCAAAATCTAATACACGTTGTATCTAGAGGTAGACTACAATCGGCTTAGTGTGAGCGCTCGGGGCGGTCCATTACAGTGCCTATATGGAGTAAGCCAAATTTAGTTTATGATTTTAAAATAGATTTATTGTTATATTAATTTATACAATATAAAATATTTTCAAACGAACTAAAAATTGTATGGAAAAATATTTTAAAAACAAATTAAATCTGGTGCTGAGTGAGGCAAGTAGGGGGTTGAGTTCCACCACACAACACGCAATGTATCTTAATGGGAACAGAGTATATTAACATTAGGTTCCCAGGTTCCCTGTGCCTATCATACTATATGGATAGGATACAGCGTAAAGCTAAAAAAAAAACAGAAAAGCTGTGGAAATATTGGTTACAGCGAAGCGTTGTGTTCCGCCACTACGCGTATGACATTTGAAATTTTAAGATGAAAGTGGAAAATTTAGTATTAATTGAAGAAGGGTGAAGCTGATAATTTTATAGCTCATGAATTATATTTTCACACGATCACTGAACTCACTACCATCGAATACAAAGTAAATAGCTTTGCTACAAACGTCCTCAACTACGAGTAAGTTATAAATATTATACAATATATTTAAACCTCTCTAAATAATTTGAATGACCGGCGCGCGTACGCGTGTACTGTTCAAATTAGGGCGTGTGTACAAACACTGGGACAAGGGGACACTCGATTTTTACTAAATTAAAAAAGGTCTCGACACTTAGGAAACATCTACTATTATCTTCACGCCTTTCACACATTCTGCGGAGAGGAAGAGAAAATTTTGTATGAAAATAGCATTTAAATGTTAAATTTAATACATTTTCAATCTAGCGATCCGCTTCCGGCTTCGCCTGCTTGAACTACATTATTATTTATTTACTAATCTATTCAACTTTCATGGTATAATAACATTATCATTTTAAAGACAATATCCATGATATATTTATGAGGATATATGATCTTTTATATTTGGTAAAATTTAAACGAACTATACACCTATATAATACCTACAGTATTTGTAAATCTAGGTAGCTAAACAGCAATTTATCTTAAAGAATAAGAACCTGTTATCACCGTTGAACAAGAGCACTTATAATTAATTTTCCTTTCGAAACACACTGCAAACTCCAAATAATAAAAGTTAAAAACAAAAACAGACTGCTATATATTTTTTAGCCGCCGTCTTGAATACAAACAGTTTCAATCTTGAAGACGTATCGCCCTTAATCCTCAGAACGAACATTAAAGACAACAACCAACTACCCTACACTTAAGGAGTACGAAATATATCAGAAATACTTTCGAGCTACATTCGACGCTAGCGTCCCGTTTGCGGCTTCGCCCGCTAAATCATAGAAGCATTCGTGTTTTTATATGTTTGTTTATAATACTTGTAAAGACTTAGAGAACATATTATTATTAATATCAAACTTCTAGTACTTACTTTGAGTTAGATTATTGTAACTTCCATAAGAATTTTGGATCATTTTGGAAATAAAAAAATATAATTTAAGACACTTTACATTAAGACTTCCCTTCGCAACGTAGGTTCTAGAGGCGTTGCGTGTTGAGAGGCGGAACTTAACGCCGCGCATTGCCTCGACACCAAAGCGAGAAATTCAAAACGTTGAATATTTTATACCCACAAGTGGGAATCGAGCTCACAACATTTGGCGTTTACACTCTCACAGCTGTTGCTTTTTACACATAAAACCCAAAAAACCCACCGCACGTCTTCCCCACGTAACACCCCCACCACCATACGATGCCAGTCACGTACTTAATAGATACTTTGTTAGACGATTCAATTGTACCAGTTGATGTTATAATAAATCAGTGCCCGCGTTAGTGGTCTTAGTCACGTTTGTCGTTTAAATGATCACTCTGTTTTTATATTTTGCTTTATGTAAGGGAGAAAATACAGATAAAAAGGTGGTTTTTCTTTTTAAAAATACTTATTTAGATATAGAATCAAACAATGTGAGCAGAGAACGGCTTTTAGGACGCGCGGGTTCAGATTCTACTATGTTCCAATTAAAAAGAAATAAAAAAAGAAGTTTCTGTGGAATGTGTGGAATAACACACATAAAAATATATATATATCTTTTTTTTCAATTTATGTTAGCTTCGCGCTTTTCCCCCCACATGTAACACGATAGGCAGAGAGAACTCAGTGTACAGACACTCCGTTTAAACGCAGTACGTGATGAATATCGGAACCTAACGCTGAATGCTTTGACAGAAATTAAAATTATTCAAATATATATTCATTCTCTAAAATAAACACCTCCGAATTTTCTTACCATTCCCTTGTTACCAGAACGAAACAATAAGAATATTAATACATAATAATTAATTTCCCTAAGTGGGAATCGAACTCACAACTTACACGTTTATACTATAGGTATATCAATTATGAATAGCACCACTAACAACATGTCAATAGCGAACTATCCTCCGGCTACAGACATGCAGTTAATAGAATAACCAATCCGCATATAAATCACTTGACAGACGGCGAGGTAATTATACGCCCTGCTTCCGAACTGTGAATATATTGTGGAGGCCAGGCGTGGTGCAGGGCACAAACGAGACAAGTGTGGGTTCGATTTGTACTGGAGAAAATGAAATATTTAATATTTTCATTTTTTTGCTCAAATATCAAAGCAAAGCGCGTAACGCTTCCAGAATTCAGCGGAAAGTGAAAAACGGGAGTATTTAACTTTTCATTAGGTTCCCAGGGTCCCTCTGTCTACATTTCAATGTGCGGACGCTAAATCCCCACTCGAGGAGATGAAATATTTATTTAAACTTATATTTCTAGTTCTTCTCTCTGGTGTCAAGGCAACATTCGTCGGAAATTGGGGAACGGAGTGTCTTAATAATAGGTTCCCTCTGCTTATCCTGCTATGTGCGGGATACAGCGTGAAGCTGATTTATTTTAAAACATATTATTATCTCAATCACAAATGATGAATAATTAAACTCTACCAAACTGCGACTGCTTTGTATTCCAGAAAGCTAATAAAAAACAGAAAAATGTTCCATTTCATGACCTCCACTAAAAAGTATCTATAGAAAGTTCTATCTTCCATGACCTCTTTTCCCGTTTATGAAACCTTTGAAACAATGCCTTTGCAAAACGAATTTAGGTTACTTCGTAAGCCATATGCTATGCCTATGTGGTATATTTTTTCTTTAAATTTCAATTGAAAATTCCTTTATTTCATTGTGAGCTCACATAACTATTTTTTTTGCTTAACTTATTGATGTCATCTAGTAGATGTTAAAGGAACATTTATAAGAGTAAAAAATATAGCGAGTAGGAAGAGTAAATCTGGTGCTTAAACACGCTGTTCCGCTTAATTTTCAAAACATGTCAAGTCATGGAACTTGTCATGTTATCAGAGCAAAAAAAATAATTCATACTGATGGCCTCAAAGAAATTGCAACACATTATACAGCTATAATATATAAATAAGCTTTCACAAATTACCAAAACTCCTAAAAAAAATTTAAAAAAAAACAATTTCAAATTCATCAATTGCCAAAAACATCCATTGAACAGCATAACCAACCCTACTCGCCCGACTGTGAATAAAAGCATCGAGCGGGATAGCCAAAAAAGTTTCATCACAAAATTGGAATCCTCAATTAATTGGTGCGAGATTACCGATCGGCACTAAATTAAACATTTTCTCTTATTTAAGAGCGAAATGAAGTCCATTTGGATTCACCGCGGCAGTAATTACCCAGAGTTTACGACGTGCCACCGGCCACGTGCAGTGCTGTTCCAAAATGGCGACGTCTCTAGGGCCATGTCTGTTTCAAACTTAGATAGCCAATGTTTGGAAGTGAATTTTAATTAATGATTGCTTTTGTTAGTATCTATCTATCTATCTATCTATCTATATATTGTAATATGCGGTTTCACCCGCGTGAACTATGTTATTATTAATTTCTGTCTCCATGACTACGTCCTAGTGAAGTCTATGCAAAATTTGAGACTCCTAGCATTTAGTAACGAATGACAAAGACAAATGTCAATCACAACCCCTTAGAAGTCGAATATTAGAAATTCCCGTCTTAACGAGCACCTATAAATAACTCCTATGCAAAATTTCAGATTCCTAGCACATGTAGTTTCTGAGATTTCGTGATGAGTGAGTGACCTTTCGATTTTATATATATAGATAGTATCTATTGATGATTCTTTCGTTCAGATAAATGTTTTATCGGAGGATCTTACTTTGTATGAGTATATATGATAAAAAAAAACATAGGTATAAATGTACTAAAAAGTTCTAATAAGAGTACTAAAGTGAAAGGCTGTTAGCTTCCGTGCATGGAGAGCTATGTATCTTAACAATAAGTTCCCTGTTCCTACCCTGTTATATGGAGAATATAATGTGAACCTAAAAAAACGTAAAAAAAAAATTAAACCGAACAAAAGCTAAAGCATAAGCTACACCAATAAAAATATATCAAAATATGAGAAAAAATAATAAAAAACCGACCACTAAGTAACTCAGAAAGACTAATCGCAGATTACGTTCAGAATGTGATTGGAAAAATTTTCCTGCAACTTTTTAAATTGGATTTCCAATTCGAGCTCGGTTTGGCTCCAATGTCGACGATAATACGATTGCTTCGATACTTAGCTATTAAATTGCATCTTTGAGATACGTTTACACGGTATATAAGGGTTTGTTTATAAAATTGTAAATTTTACTGTTTTATAGTTAGTTTTATTAGAATTATGAAATTGATCCAATTTTATTTTAAATATTCTTTTTATTTTAACGTTGTGGTAGTTGTACGTTCCAATTAAGCGAAACATAAAAACATTTATGATACTACTAAACTTCATTTACTATTATAATTTTATAATAAATTTCCATTTCATTTTCATTTGAAAACATTGAGTGTGAGAGAGTCTAACAAGTGGCGGAAGTCTTGTTACCAGAGCGACCGTCCAGAACCGTGGAACAGAGTATTTTAACATTAGATTGGTACCCTCTGTCTACCCTATCCTTTGTTGTCAAGCTAAAAAAAAAGAAAATTACTCACCACGTCCTTAGCATGATCTTCCTCAGTGGTCTCAATGTCGACACTTTCGTCACTGTCGCGATCGCTCTTCGTAGACCTCGCGGGTGAGGACCGTAGCGGAGAACGTAGAGGTGACGTTGCGGGAGAACGGAGAGGAGACCGCGACCGTCTTGGCGATGTGGGTGACCTATTCAATTATGGGAGGGTTAAGTAAAAAAAAACTTGTTTTATAAATCACTGGTGTCGAGGCGCGATGTTGGGTTGCGCCACTCAACAAGCAATGCGTCCAGAATTCGACAGAAAGTGGAGAACAGAGTGTCTTAAAATTAGGTTCCCTCTACCTACCCTGCTGTGAGCGGGATACAGCGTGACTTTTATACAACACTAGAAACAAATTTTTGTTCTAAAGAAAGTGCCCGGATTTATAAATTATATTAGTCTAAAGATATTAATATTTTCTAAAATTACAATAAAATTATCGCAATACAATTTTCTATTTACCTATTTGGCGATCGCGATGGTGAAATAACAGGTGACACCTGCGGCGATTCCAATCTGTGCGAACGCACCGGGCGGAACGCGCGCGGTTCCTCAATGGCACCAACGCTGCTTAACGCTGTTAATGCACCTTAATTGAAAGAATTGGAGAATATTGTCTATATTACTGTTATAAAACTGAAAAATTTGTTTGGTTTAACGTGCTAATCTCCTGAACTATTAGTTAGAATTGATTTTTTTTTATTTGGTCATCTAAATCTTTTAATTTATTTATCTTGTTTTTTTACGGTATGAAACACGGCGTTAAGTGCCGCCATTCACCACTCATCCTATGTTACTTTCTCTTATCCTTTCTATATATAGAAATGGCGCAACCAAAACCAAACCAAAACCAAAAAAAGCAAGTTACTTACCAGGAGACCACAGTGTAGGTTTAAGCCATGGCAACGCATACGGCAGTGGTAACCTCGCCCCCCATACATAGTCAGCGAGTCGCGGAACAGGAGTGTGTGACGGAGGGCTGGCCGGTGCCCGCTTCACTTCAGATTCCACTTCCGGCCTGCGAATTGGTACCCTTCTGTGGCACAATTTTAAACCGAACTTTGTGAAAGGATGGGTTAACTAAAAATTACATATTTTTTTATCTCTGTTTATATTTTTTAAATTTATATAGGTTTTTATATGTATAGCATTTAAGTCCGTATTTATTAACCGTTCTCAAGTATGAGATTGATCTTGAGATGCTGTTTTAAAAAAAATTACATATTAATTAAAAATGAATCTCAAGATCGATCTCAGATGTAAGAGCAGTTAATAAATGCGGTCAAAACTCACAGTCAACTTTCTCTCGAATCGGCTTAAATAAATAATTGAATTTAGCGGAATCTAACGCCGCATTTCATCAATTAACCTTCGGGCAACCTAGCCTAGCTACACATGCTTACCTAGCAGCAGAAAGCATTCGTTTCCTAGTTCCTCCATTAAACATAGCCTTGACATCTTCCCAAGCATGTATAACTTCTACAGGAGGACTTCCACTGAGTTTCATGTGTCGTCTCCAAGAGTTGAAGTTGGCTGCGTCCGGCTGTACGTACTTGTCACCAGGACCGACGCGGTGAGAGTGAAATATGAATTTGTTGGGAGAGAAGAATAATCCACAGTAGGCGCATTTGATGCATTTCGCTCTGGACGAGTTATACCTAAGAAAGGGAAAAATAGTAATAAAAAATGTCTTTTAATCAAAATCTTTAATCGATAAATCACATAAATTTATATTAGTTTAATACATTTGTACAGCATTTAAATATAAACGCGACGATTCGATTCCCATTTGAGGAATTATCTTTTTTTTCCTCACCGAGATACCTCACGGAAGTGAGTTACGCCTTTCAACACTCAATGTATTTATTTTTACCGGGAACGAGTTTAAGACTAGCTCAATTTGAAGCTACATTTCCTTTATAGACGTCTGTTATGTTCGAGTCCTGCAATATATTTTTATACTAAAATCTTATACAATTAGTAATTCCAATACAATACCTAGCGGGTAAGAACGCTCCCCTACACCCCCACGCGCACTCGTGGTGCACGGCAAACGCGAAGTCATCGGGCAACCTCGGCGGGGCGTTGTCTCCTAGAAACGATTTACAGAGGCGTTCCGCTTCCCGTCGGGTTATCATACCTGATGGAAATGGAAGAAGCTTCTATAGAAGAAATAAAGTAAAGTCTAGAATTCGGCGGAAAGTGGAGAGAGGAAGTGTCTTAACACAATCCATTCCCATTAAGACATTTCAGTTCTTCACTTTCAGCTGAATTCTGAAGGCATTGCGTGTTGAGTGTCTCCTTGCTGCTAGAGTGGGAATACTGGCCTACCTTTTAAGCTTTTTTAGAATATATTCTTTTACAAATTACCATTACAATTTAATTTGTTTACTAATTACTAAGCTGTATTGTTAGAAATCGTTAGGAATGTTTAATCAAAACATGCATAGCGTATTTTAGAATAAGTACTTCACCTGTCAATAGACAAGTGATTATTGGATATTGGAAAGCTTTAAGTGTAGGTAATCCGTTGAGGGAGAATCGCTTCAGCGCGTATGTACGGAAGAATTTATCGTCTTTTCCTTCCTTTTCCATCAACTAAAGAATTTATTCTAAAATCTCACTCTCTCTTTCTTTGGTAAAATATCAAGGCACTGCTACTTCTATATAGCCCGTACATACGAGTGTGAAACTAAAATTTATTATGAAACAATCTTAAAAATATGTAGATATTCATGGACAGAAAATATTTGTTATTAATATAGAAACATTATTAAAAGAAAATCTTAAAAATAATTGTTTTATATTAAAACATAACTTTTTACTAAATATCAGTTTTTTTACCACATCGCCTTGAAGACACCGGCATAGCGCCGGCCCGACGGAGGATCTCCAGCTGCACGGGAGTGCACTGCACGCAAGTTATGCCCAAAGCTACACGACGATTGTGGATTTCATTGTATGAGAATTGTTTAAGTAGCGTGTTCGATATCTGGGCGAGACACAGACGTTCGACCCCCTCGATGACTAGAGAAACTATTGGCACGCCGTACAGGAGGACAGTTCCCACCTGGTGGAAGCAAACAGCATTTCTTGAAATATTCCCTTATTATTTGAGATGCATTATATTAAATTATTTATCTAACATTATCTTTTCTGGAAACGCCTATTCATACTACTACGGAGAGCTGTAATGATCATGAAACGTCAGAATTTAAAATATTATATGGTTAAAAACTTATAAAAAGTGGCTTGTAATTAATGATTCGATAAAAAATAATTATAATAAATTGAAATGTATCTTGAAAACAAAGCATTTAAATTTAGTAGCGCCGCTTATAATATTTAGTTACACAGATATTCAAAATGATATATATTTTGATAAATAGTTTGAAAAATCCTTATATTATTAGAAATCATAAAAAAATATGCTTACTTGATTAGGTTTACTACTCATTTCTAACCCTTTATGTTCAGAGCGAGGCTTTAGAGACTCTCGTGGTGACAGCGCCAAGTTCGTCGCCTCCATTCTGTATAAAAAATTAAATGTTATAACATTTAAAGTAATGCATATTATGTTTTAGTAAACTACTACTAAATAGTTCATTTCAATATCATATACTGTTGGAAGGTATGCGAAAAATAACTATTTTTAAATTACATTTTAAAATCAAATATAGAAAATCTTAATATCATATCTTAATAACACCCATTAGACGTAACTCAGCAATAGATCATTAACACAAAGTAAGCTATTACAATAATCTGGTACATTTGATCGACCAATAAACCATGGAGCCATAGAACTGGTGGAACAAAGACATTTGGCAAATAATGCGTGTGAATTTAGTGTATCGAATATCAATTCGTATTTGGGGCAAGGGCAATAATGTATCCACTATGAGGGCATTACCCTTACGTTTTGTCAACTATTTATGTTATTGATTGTATTCTTTAACTGTATAAAAGTTGTGTATTAATCGTATGTTATTTTTGATAGGATTTGTACTATACTAATAGTTTGGTTACGCAATAACGCGTAAGCATTAACCTGATAAATATAGATTTATTTAATAATCGTGGTAAAAAGAAGTGAAGTGAAGTTGATAAGTGTTTCAGATTCTATACTATCCAATTAAATCAGGCCTTAAGCTGTATCCTGCACGGCGGGATAAGCGGGAAAGACCCTAGTGTTGACGCAAACCGTTACCCATTTTCCGTCAGATTTTTCGAGGCATTGCGTGATAAAGTTTAGAAGACTACATTCTTTGAAAGTCTTTTATATTATAATTTTTTAAAATAACAACCTTTTTTGAACGTAGGTATCACCTTTCCGCATTTACTTATATAAAATATTAATGATGTAATTAGGATTAGGAAAAACAATAAAAATTTAACTACAACCACCCTCGCTCATTCAAAAAGACATCATTTAAAAGTTAACAAAATATGTCAGTTTGTAATAAATCACCACTTGATATTTTCTGGTCGCCCCCAATGTTAAAAATCAACAGAGGGATGCTCATCGTTTTTAAGTTTAAGGGTTGACTATAATTTATTTTTTATTTTCACACATACAAGTATCTCTTGCACTTTCATGATAAACGTAGAAAGATTAATGATAAATCACTACATTTTACCGATCTACAGCGGTGCCGTAAACCCAAACCCTTTCCTTTCTTTCCTTTCCTGACAGTAATTCAAATATGGTTCATTTAAATTAACCAATCAAGAATTTAGCTTGATTGCATATTATATAAAAAAAATATACAAAAAGCAATCTATTAAGAAAAACAATAAGTTGAAAAAACTTGAAGTCTTGATACACTTATATAAACGTTACCCAAGTTGTCAATACCGATATTACTTTAAAAAGAAACTAAACCTGTAATAAGCACCCAAATACTGTAAGACAATAAAAAAATATAAAAATACATGATTCACAATACGAAGTTAGCATCCCTACAGAATCAGAAGCGATCATTAGGGGTGTGACTGGTAATTTGCCACCCCAATGTATGGAGAAGCTCAAATTGATTACATTAAATGGCATTACATTATATTAATGATTGCATATGTTGCTTTCGTTACGTATTATTTTGCTCAATGGAAATTAGCTTCGATGGCGTGATTTTTTTATTGACTGTAACTTTTATTATTTGTAGATTTGGTTTTATATGTTATGTTATTTCGGTAATTTATGGAAAATTATTGATTTTAAGGTTTTTTTACGATTTTTCGTATTTAAGGTTCATAAGTTCATAAGTTCGACGCGTAGTGTCATCTCTGCCTACCATGCTGTATGCGGGATAAATTGTGAAGCTAAGAAAATATATAATAAATATGAAATTACGTCAAAGTAGGTATAATATGAAACAATACAATTAAATTCAAATTAATGTGGTAAAATTAACTAGTAACTTATACTACTAATGCAAATAGGGCAGATAGAATTACCAGTGATATTCTTAGTAGATATCGCCGCTGATTTATTGACAAAGAAGAGCCAACTCTACATGCAAGCTCATATTACAGTTTTTCGTTCTATATATAATATTAGTTTGTACGAGTATAAGATGTAAAGGAGAAGTCACTTTAATCATTACAATTTGACCAAAAGTTAGAGTATAACTAAAACCATACCAAATAAAAATGAAAAGTAACCTTTATCAGCCATAAAAAAATAAATTAAAAAAATACAAAATAAATTCCATATCACTACATCATCAACTTGGCGACTTTTTTCTCTCAACATTATTCAAAATACGACCACATTTTTGAACAATAAACTATATTTCACGGTACAACTGACGACGAGATAGCGAATCCCAGAGGCCATATGGTACCGGGAGAGCCCCCCAGCTCCAAGATGAGCATGTGTAGTCGTAGAACTAATCGTATTGGAGGGCCCTCAGGATACGCTACGGATTACTTTTACTTTCATTTTATAACATGTTATGATAGTGCAAATTTGATACACTTGTCTTGAAATATGGTATTTTTTAAATGTAAATGTACCTAAGTATATGTATATTATTGGTTCAAAGAAAAAAATGTAAGCATAGGTACCATATTGTAAACATATGGGCAGATTTAACATTTTTTTTCTTCTGTAAGATTTTTTTATAGTTTGATGGAAAAACAGAGAAAACTTAATGATTTATTCATTTTATCCTCATCTCGCTAATTATTGACTAAACGTTCTATTCATTCACTCATTGATTATCGGATTTTATTACCTACTTAGAAGAAAATGTTTTAAATAAATTTAATTATAGCTACTAGAAAACATAACGTTATGTCGATACTAAAGTCTTTGAAAGAAATCAAGTGCTTCATTCTAAATAGAATCTAAAAATAAAATCTTAGTTTATAAGTAATGTGATTTCCTATGTAAACTATATTAGTAGGTAATTTCGTGGGTGGTGGTAGTGGTGGCTGGCAGAACATAAAACTGTTGTGGGTTCAATACCATTAAAGATATTTTTTTTTGCTCTAACAAGACAAAGATTAGCGTTGAATTAAGCTACTCAAACCAAAATATCTCAACGTTGGACGTAGAGCGAAGAATGGAGTGTCTCAACTCTATATTCTCTTAACCTATCCTACTATACATCCAAAAAAGCGTTAAAAAGCAATAAAATAGCACACATAGCACAAAATAGATGCAATTTAATGTTTACAAAAGTATTTGCTCGCGCCTAACCGTCGCAGTGTCCAAATAACAAATAAATACAACCGCATTGACAACACACTGTGCACTTCTGCGGATAATCCGTAACTAAGGGGGCATTGCCGGTATCGACTGTTGAGTAGGGTGGCTATTGGGTCAGTATTGAATGGAAATGTTGTGAGGTAAATTGTATAAATTAAATTAGACGAAAATTTATACGAAAAATGACAATTTAGATTAGATGTATGTTTCTTTTATTTGCTTCGCGCTATATCACGCACGTGGCAAATTAGGCAGAGGAAACCTGGGAAACTTATACTAAGACAACGTTATCGTTAAGACACGTCTGATGCCCACCTTCCGACCTTTGTTAAAATATGAAATATTTTACTCCCCCGATTGGCAATCGAAATCAGAGCAAATCACCGTCGGGTCCGTTACAGTCGCACGCTTGTGTCATTGCACCACGATGGCCTCAGTGGGTTTGAAATTTTGAACATATCAATAGGTATACATTTTTTCTGTTTTCGAAGTTCTAATGTATAAATAATATTTTGGGATTATTTGTAAATTGAGCTGAATTAAAAAAAATACAAAAAATACACATTTTAGTTATTTTTGGTCGTCTTAAAAAAAATAATGACTCTATTGAAGAAAAATCATTATAATTAAAATATAACCGTAAGTAATGGGCGGAAAGTGGGCAACTAAATGTGATGACACTAGGTTCCCTCTACCTACCATATTTTATACACGGGATACAGCGTGAACCTTCACGGTAAAAAAATAAACAAAAAATATGTAATACTCATGGTTGCCCTACAAAACCTACTAAAATCCGTTCGTATTCAATAGAAGTGCTCCTTTGAGATCCTCTATATTCGAAATACTATTTAATCGC
Source organism: Heliconius cydno galanthus (assembly GCA_036379175.1). Classification (NCBI taxonomy): domain Eukaryota; kingdom Metazoa; phylum Arthropoda; class Insecta; order Lepidoptera; family Nymphalidae; genus Heliconius; species Heliconius cydno. The sequence goes on from JAKRZM010000249.1 coordinate 289,396, forward strand.
TAACATAAGACCATCCTGCTTCTACTCCAATTGTTACGCTTCAGTATTTGTTAGATAGTTTGGGGATGAGATTTATTGAATTTTACATTGTTTGAGTGAAATGTTTTTCACGCTTTTACGTTTTTAGCAGGATAGATAGATGCGGGATACTGCGTGAAGATAAATAAAAGGATAGATAAATAGATTCCCAGGATACAGCAATCGTCACTTTTCGTCTAATTTCGAGACATTCATTTGTGTTGGGTGGCGAAATTCAATGCCGTAATTTGTCAATAGAATTCAAAACAATCTCAAAAATGGCTTAACGAATTTAATTGCAATCTTCACTGTTGTATTTAGAAAAAACTTCCCTTAACACGTAGAGTTTGTTCCAATTAAATCGATTCCTAAATAAAAAAACGAAAGCTAATAATTACACGACAAAATTGTTATAAAATAATTTTACTTTTCAATGTCATTCATATACTGCCTTAAATTTTATGATTATATCATTAAATTATATGAAAGTAATTCACATAAGTGAATAAATAATCCAGTAGTAAAAGCGGGCGAAGCCGCAAGAGGGTCGCTAGTTAAATAATAAAACGCTTCCCATAGAACAGAAAATCTTTAAGCAAGCACAAATCTCGAATAGAAGTAGGTACTTACCTACAAAATTAATTCACTCCTTATTTACTCTGGCTCTACACTTAATTGGTGTCGACGAAAACGGAGTTAATTCGTCTTTAATATTTAATCGACGCTCGACGGAACGTTTCGGCAAGTTTTGTAAGGATACAAAGATTTGTTAACTTTTGCTAATTGTTATACCTTAGATGTGTACTCGCATCTCGCATGTCTTAGTTCTGAATTATTTTTGTTATATAATTTTCTACCTAATTTTATCTACATAAGTATATTTGTACGTGTAAAGCGAAGTAACTTTTAGCTAGGACTTCACTCCGTAAAGAGGGATGGGAACCTCATTTTAAGACACTTCTTTTCCATTAAGGCACATCCGTTATCAACTTTCCACCAAGTTCTCAGGCTATTGCGTGTTTAGTGACGTAACTCAACACCGCGACCAGATTCCCCCGAGCGTCAATAGATCCCACAACCGGCGGGTTTACAATAAGAAGTTGAACCGCGACGCAACAGCAATAATGAACCTAATCTACTTAAAATTTATTTTCAACCTAATCTAACAAAAGAAAATTTTATATTTCCATTTAAAAATGAACAGAATACAGATTCATTATGTCGAATTAAATTGGAACAATTCTCCTCTCTCTCTTCTTGTTTTACATACTTTTCAATCCAACCCATTAAATAAAAGAAAACTTTAGATTTCTATTCAAAAATACAGATGTATTATGTCGAATTAAGCTTGGACCATTCTTCTCTTCTCTCCTCTTGTTTTACATGTACCGGCCCATGTCATTGGCGCGCCCCCTCGACCCGACGCGATGTTGACAGACGGTCTCTCGTCGAATTTTTCGCACAATTGAATTTTTAACTAATCCCTACAGGAGATATCTATTGTTGGTTTTTATAAATTAATCTGTTTTTACGTAGCTTTGAATTAGATTTAATTTGTATTTGTTTAATTATTAATTTTTGGTAGTTAGTTGATGTGATTTAATATTATGTTAAGTTAAAGTTCGATCTCTAGTGTGAAAAATTTATTCGTCTCTGATGACGAGACAAAGCGCGGCGTTGGGTTCTGCCATTTAATACCAAAAGTCTTGAAAATTAAGTAGGGATCGGAGTGTTTAACACTAAATTTATACTGCCTACCCATATACGAAAACTAATAAAAAGAATAAAGTAATGATGAGGCAAAATGATAATAAATTCAATTCACAATTCAATTAAAAAAGTTTGTTTAATCAGTTCAAATGTGTAAAATTGTTGCTAGCTGAATGAACTTAAATATAAAACATAATGATCTCATCTGAACAAATGAACACTAAAATCTGAAGAATAATTTAACTTTAGCTATTTTAACTAATCTAGTCAACTGAAAAACATAATTTACCTAAAAATTATTTCAAAATGTCAAATTTCAGTGATATAGGTATTTTTAAAAACCTACTTTTGAACAACAAAAATAAGTCGTATTTTTATTAGTTAGGCACGTTTCTTAAAATTATCATCTAAGAATAGGTAGATAGATGTGAAATAACACTAAAAAATGTTTAAAATACCCTCCAAAAATACTCATCCACCATAAACTAGAAACAGACCAATATAATTTAAATAAATAGATGAGAAAAGTCAAATGCTAGTACAAAAGAACGTTTAACTAAGCAGCGAGTGGAAATATAATAAAAATCATAAACATGCAAATATAGCAATTTACTTACAAAAGTAATTGAATAGCCGCCTGCCTCCGGAATGACATTCTAACTTGATTTTCCGTAAATTACTTCGAGACGAGTCGTTTTTATTACTACTAGGTATATACAAAAGTTGAATTGGAAATTATGTTATTATATTATTTTTTCGTATGGAAGTGAAGAATTATGGAGAATATTTCTATAATGACGTAGCTATTTACTACTATATTTCTTGTAATTCTGTTTGCTTATGTTAATGGTGAATAGGTACAACTGAATTGTAGAGAACGGAGGAATAAACACTAGGTTGCCTCTGCTTATCATGCTATATACGGGATATAGAAGTGATAAGACACTCCGTTCTCGTTTCGTTCGTTCGTTCGTTTCGTTTCGTCAATCATTTCGCTTATTTTTGAGACATTGCAATACGCATATTTTTTTTACTTATCCCTGCATCGTTCTTTATCTTTTCAAATCTTCAATAAATAAAATATGATCATTATCTTGAGTGGAGATGGAATTTCTGCCGCAATAACTTCAATATATCCACGATATTTCATCTCCCCCCCCATATGGGGGGCCATATGAAATGTAAAAAATAAATAGGCACACATTTATTTTTCAAATAAAGAAAGAAAGGGAGCTGTGAAATAAATTATCTTTTCTAAATAACTACCTAACTCTGAACGTTGTCTTATCAAGGGAATTGTATTGTATGGAATTGGAGTCAATATTCACATTTGTATAAAACAAAGGAGAACGTTTCTATTATGCAAGAAAATAAATTATATTTAGTATTAAGATCGACTTGCCGCAGTGACACTGCGTCCGTATACAAACGTAATGAATGTGGATTCGATTTATGCTAGGAAGAATAAAAAAAATATTTCTTCTGGGCCTGGTCTCCTGGACAAAATTTAGCAATGAGTATCCCCTTCATCACGCTATGTCTCGTAAATTGGGCAATCGGAATGGTAATTTTATTTTATCACATAGTATTAAGAAAAACAAGACAAAAACAAGTATTTTTAACCGACTTCTGTAAGAAAAGGAGGTTATCAATTCGACTGTATTTTTTTTTTTTTTTTTATTTTTTTTTTAATTTTTTTTTTTTATGTTTGTTACCTCATAACTTTTAACTGGGTGGACCGATTTTGATAATTTTTTTTTTATTTGAAAGGTATAGCTTCCCGAATGGTCCCATTTTTTTTTGGTTCATGTCTGACAATGGTATCCATGAGAAAATCACATAAGTCTTAAATTTGCATTATGCATGTGCGCGACTAATAGCCGAATAACTCAATCTCGCGCCAACCGATTTTGATGATTCTTTTTTTATTTGAAAGGATACACTTCAAGGATAATTTGGTGAAAGTTTGGTTAGGTTTCGATTATGGAATCCGGAGAAAATTGAGAAAGTTTGTTTTTTTTGGTCAAAAATTAATTATACTGTAATAGTTACAAGCAAAAACTTTTTAAATTGATGTCAGAAGTGAGATTCCTGATCGTTGCATTTCTTTTCAACCAATCTCAAAAAAGAGGATGTTCTCATTTTCAACCAACTTCAAAAAAGGGAGATTCCGAATTCACCCGAATACTTTTTATGTTTGTTCTTGTCAATATACCAAAATGTAACTTTGCACAAAAATAATAGCTAATTAAATGAAGTTTTACATAGAACAATCACAACCACTCGTTGACAACCACTACCACCACCATCACCACTCGTTCAAGAAGCATCATTTTAAGATCTACCCATCACTAAAAATCGTAAAATAAATTAATTTTTAACAAAAACAAAAACCGACTTCTAACAACGAACTAAAAAGTGAAAAATAATTATATAAAGATTTTATAATTTTGAAGTCGGTGTCAAACTAATGCTACAACACCTTTACTACAATATCTAATTACTAAGCCTGTTTGTTTTACTTGGCACCGACTTCAAAATTATAAAATCTTTATATAATTATTTTTCACTTTTTAGTTGGTTGTTAGAAGTCGGTTTTTGTTTTTGTTAAAAATTAATTTATATAATTAAAAAAGCATCACGGCTTTTGGGAGCCTCGATCTGATTAGAAAACCCGGTGTTGAGTTACATAACTCAACAGACTATCTCTAATACATAAGACTTAAGTAAGACTGAAATAAGTATATAATAAGAATCATAATAAATAAAATAAAAATTCCGGTAGTCCTTGAAGTTAATAAAATTGTATTAACAATTTTGTTAACAATTATGTTAGGGAAATATTCCTAAATTAATTTTCTTATTTGAGTGGATTGAAATTAACAATATTATACTGTTAACATTTTCCCCGCTCTGGTAACAGACAAAGCGCGGAATTAATTTCCGTCGCTCAACACGCAATGTCTCAAAAATAGGACCGTAAGTGAGGACTCTGTTCCTCCTTCCTCTGTCAAAACACTAACAAAAAAACTAAACGGAGAGAATTCTCTCCGCCCACCCCGCTAAATACAGGGTGAAGCTATTATTGAAAAAAAAAAATGATACCATGAATAATGAATACACAAAACAAAGACAAATTCCATAGGACAAGAGATGAGCTGAAGATTTAATTTGCAAGCCTCGTTAAATATACATACCGTGTTGTTTAAACAGGGCGCTCCCCCGGGCTCTTTGATTGAAAAACAAATAAGGGTGGGTTCGCGGAGAATACATTATTCTAGCATTAAATTCATTTTGCGAAACCTGTACCTACAGGTAATGAACAGGATTTTGAAACTAGAACGTTAGATAAAAAAAAATCTATTTCACGCTTCATCCCGCACACAGCAGTGTAGGTAGAGGAAACTCTGTATTAAGAAACTCTGTTCCCCATTTTCCGCCGAATTCTGGAGGCATTCCGTGTTAAATGGCGTAATGTAGTGTTTTAAAACTGTGAACATAGTGTCTTAGGGAACCTAGTGTCTTAGCAATAGGTTCCCCGTTTCCCTCTGCCTATCCTGCTATGTGTGGGATACAGAATGAAACTAAAGTATAGGGGAAATAAAAGGAATTTGAAACTACTGAAGTAAAGCATTACTTAAGTTCCAGTTGCTTTAATTTTCCTGGCTAGAGTTTTACATAATAAAATATACAGAAGTAATTCAAAAATTGAAATTTAGATAAATATTCAATTATATATTTATATAAAGTTTTAGATATTTATATTTGCATTATATTAAATCATACTAGTAAGTAGCCTACCTTTAAGAGTTTACTGTTAATTCATATTAGCAAATCGACTCTATAAAAAAAATCACGCACGACGATCACAACCATTGCCTAAATACCCATCATTTGCAAGCTTTCTTAGCACTTAATTAACTGACGTACCTACAAAAATAAGATAGGTAAGTCAAAGTTATATAACATAACAATTTATTACAGTTGCACGAGAACAACATACCCAATAGTATAAAACTCACTATAAAATATTAAAAATGAATAAATAGTCAAATTTAAATTTTAGAAAATATTTTTAAACTATTTAAATTAAATAAACTAAAAGTATATCATATTTTACCATTTTAATATAATGTTTAAAAGTAGAGCCGACGGTTGTTATTTGACAACGGATATTTAAAATCAAATTTACAATATTTTTTTTATTTTATTAAACATATTGAAATCAATTTTAAAGAAATATTGTTAATAAAAAAATATAGAACACAATTTTTTAAATATCTATCTACAAAACGCTTACTTTTCAGAGTCTATTTTTTTGATATCAACATTCTTCTTCCTCTTCGCTTTAACTTGCCCCAATCGATTTAATATTCAAGGGATAACTTTGAAAAATAATATTTAATAATAAAGAAAATGTACTCACAATACTAAAAAAACAATATAAATTACAAATGTTAACGAACCCCACTAATTGTAACCACAAAAATAATCCACACTACCATTTATATAACAACCATTAGAAAAACAAAAACTATTACAAAATCCAAGAAAAAAAAAGCACTCACCTTTCGTAACAAATCAAAACATAACCGAACCAACTTAAAAGTCAACACCACAGCACGACTGACAGGCCGGCACTGACGAAGCCCCACAACCAATAAAATGAACCCCAGCCGACCACGCCTCTTTCTAAAACCCACCAATAGCGGCACCCCCATATCTTTATTTACCGGAAACACCCCCTACCGCCCAAACTTATCGATTGGACGAACCCAGCTTGTTTAAGGGCGGGCGGAATTAAAGCTGTGATTGAAATAACCGTTCATTTGTAACATTAACGTTTAAAACGTTGCGGTTTTTGTTTATTTTGTAATTGTGTTGTAAAATAATAGTTGATAGTTGATTCGGTTATATTGTATGGGGTATGTCGTTTGTTTGTTGTTCATGTTGGTATATAATGGTACTGGTTATATATTTTGGGTTTGTCTGTAAAGTTTATATTAAAATATGAATTTAAAACAATTAAAAATCAATAGCAAAGAAATGTGACAAGAAATTATGATTTATTTATGTTAATCTAAAATGAACTTTTAATTATTTTAACTCTACATCAAAATTACAATTTATACATACATTAGTCCATTGTCTTATCACATTAAGGGAAGGTCTACATGTACTTACCGAGGTACCCATCTACTCTAGTTGCAGACGTTTTAAAACTAACCTACTGACCTAAATTCATTTTTCCAACTCCAGCTGTATAATTATAATTCAAAGCTTAATTTGAAAGGGGCAGAAGCGTTTGACTGTATATAGGTTGCTGGTTCGGTTTGGTTCAATTCATACAAATCTATTAGTCTATTATAATAGCCTAGCCATATTACAGAGTGTGCAAAGGTATATTTATAAGACAATTTTTGTTTAACCATTGTAAGCAGAGAGAAGTGTTTATACACTCTGTTATCCCACTTGTATTTTTTCTAAAAATATTTTTCCTGACCTCAGTATGGAATAACAATATATAAAGAAGAAAGAAAATTTTATGTGTTCGTCTATCAAATTTCTTCGCTATCCGATTAAATAACATTTTATATTTTTTATTTTATTTCTATTTAAATATAAAAACTAATATAAAAAGATATAAACTAATATATGTTTAAGAACACGTAGGTATGCGAAAAGCTATATTTTTAAGTGAAAAGTCTAGACTTGTAAAAGGGTTTCAAATAACGCATGTAATACATGTAGTAGGTACCTGTGTTTGTTTAAGCCGTCAGAACTTTTAGGTTTCAATTTATTTTATTTGAAATAATCTAGAATATTCGCAAAATATGTAGATATATATTGGTTTACGAATATGCATATAATATCTTTAACTTTTTTTAACCAAACTTAGCTCATTTCAGTTCAACTAACAGGACCGAAAATGTGGACTAAAAATTATTGAAAATGTTTGTCTATTCATTTTTCTCTTATGTCCTTATTACTTGAGGTACCGACTGATTATTATTATATTACTATTATTATAATAAACAATCCAAAAAGATTTTTTATTTTAAACTAAAACTTTATGAAAGAATAGAAACATAATGTCCAATTAAAAGAGAAAAATTGAAAAAAAAAAAACAATCAATACACCATCTATCCAACCACAAAAAAATCACAAAAAAAAATTCAAAAATCAAAAACAAAACACAAACAAAAAGATATAAAATAGATGTTCATCTTTCAATCGCACGGTACTAAATCGTTTTCTATAGAAATGTCATCGCGATAACGGCGAGAGGAGTGTATGGTGTAATAAATGAGCTGCCCGTCTGTACCGATTTAACCCTCAATTATGGAATTAAGCTGTGTTGAAGGGTTCGCAACCCCTGACGTGGATAGCGATGCGATGACCATATATCGATATCTTACAGTCGTCTATCTCTAATTCTACACTGATAAAATAAAGCTGATGTTTGTTTGTTTGAGCGCGCTAATATTAGGAACTACTGGTTCGAGATGAGAAATTTATTGTGTGATGGATGGTCCATTTATTGAGTATTTTTATATTCGATGTAAGCAACTATACTGAGATTATGTCATGTGATATATACCGCTTTTAGTTGTTTAGATGGCCACGCGTCACAGAACAAAGCTAACGGAATTTTATAGTTTCAAATTAGACTAGAGAAGCACTTTTCGCCAAAATTTTAAGATAATTGTGATTTTAAATTTCGCCGCCAAAAATTTCGAATATATGTACAGGGTGGAAATCTCAGCACCACTTTAAATGAAACCACATTCTCTCAGATTGTCTCTTGTTTACCGTTAATACTAGGAAAAACGTGAAAATAACACGAAAGAACTGTTGTGCTTTTGGCATTTAGTGTTATGAATGTTCCTATATTTAAATTAATAAAATGACACGACAACTACTTCCACAATGACATTGAAAATAATCGATCAAATGAATAACCATAAAAAAAATGAAGGGCGAAACTTACCTATAAAACAAAAAGGTAAGAAAATATCGATATATACTACAAAAGAATGTCCCATCACTAATCCACTCAATTCGTAACTGAGTAGCAACATAATAAAGTGTTGTCACGCTTTATCATATCGATATTGAGACCCCTTTTGCGCTCACAGATTGATCATTACTGGCGGCAGGTAATTAAAACGTTGTTTCATTTAATTTTGTATTAAAATAATTATTCATATGTAGGTCGCTGTTGTGCAGTGGTACAGTACCTTGATGACATGATGATAGTGGGTTCTAGCTACAGTAGATGACTCTACAATGATTGTATTTAAATAAATATTTTCTTTCGGATACAGAAAAAAAAAAGGTAAGTTCCACCTCTTGCCACATATAATACTTTAAAATAAAAACTTAACTAAACTACTCACGTTTTCATAGAATTTCGACGGCACTCTACATCGTATTTACTAATATAATCTTAGAAAAAAAAATATTTTACATACAATTATTTACACTAAAATTTTTCATTCTTTTTCAAATCTATAAAAAAAAATATTTAATGATGCCGTCATAGCGCTTGAACACAAACGTGTGAATGTCAACGCGACGGTTGTGGGTTGAATTCCCATTCGGGGGAATGCAATATTTAATATTTTCATTTACTTTCTCTGGTAACTAGCGTTTTAATGAAAACGAAGTGTTTTAAAATCCCCCTCTGCCTACCCTATTATCTGCGGGTAAGAGCATGAAGCTTAAACGAAATTAATTTAATATGTAGTAGGAATCACTAATGACTCTATATTCTTATATATGAAAATCTCCCTTACTGACTAACGGATAGAAAATGTACATCAGAAATTACCTTAAGTCAGGTAAAAATATATATACTTGGTATATATATATTTTTTTTTTTCGAACATGTGGATAATGCTTAGCCCTATTGGCTTTTACAGCGACATCGGTTGGGTAGGGAAGAGGGTACTCTGTCCCTGAAGAAATGCAAGCACTAAGTGGCTGCCTGTGAGGAAGTCGAGGACTGTAAGGGTGCCCCCTGCGGGACTCGAACCTCGGTTTCAGGCCGTTGAGCGGACTGGAAGGATTTATGTTAGACACTTGTAATTTTTTTTTCNATTTCATTGAACACATGTTTCGTGGTTTATTAGAATTCACCCCTAAATATGCAAGCGAAGCTGCGCGCGTCCGCTAGTATTTTATATTTGAACTTCCTCCTCCAGTATCATCGGTCGAGATTATCACTTAGCACCATTCTGGTTATTTTTCAGATTTTTACCATTCATTTGTTCCTCTTTTTTTTTCGTCCCCAAACCTTTAACTTGAATACATTATTTATATTCTATTGTTTTTGTCGATTATGTAGAGTCCAAGCGGACTGGCTAGTTCCATAGATTCTTTCGTGATACAATGTGTACTAACAAAATAGGTATGGAATTTACCTTTTTCAATATACACATAAGTAATTATATAAGTAAATATAACAGGCACAGCCATTAAGAATATAAATAAATAGCATTTTATTCTCAAAACTAAATTAATATTCAAATGAACTTAAAAAACAAAAGTACCTACATAAGCTCACCTTTCCAACCATACGCCAAAATTCACCTTATACTAAACCAACAGATTAGTTAATGAAGTGGCCCAACCCTAGTTTCGGGTTCCGCAAACATGTCACAGCCCTAGTAATTAAGGCACCATCAAATATGGCAGAACAAATATATTAAGGTTAATAACAGCAAGTCCATTTTCTTTGTTATTTAACTATTATTTATACTTATATTAACTTTTAGTTAAATAAGTAAAAAAAACAGATTCACGTTTTATCCCGCATACAGCAGGGTAGGCAGAGGGAACCTAGTGAGAATCTACAGGGCAACAGGTGAACATAAATACATCACCTATCAAAATCAAAACTCTCCTTTTCGCTTCATCGTAGTCGGGCAAAAAAACATTAGCATCCGGTACTCCACTATATAAACATTTTTTTTTTATTTTCCTTTCCCATTAATTTCTCAAAAGAAATTGAACACACGACCACCCCATTTACAGTCGGATGTACCACTGTGCTTCCAGTTTCAGGTGTGCTTTCAAAATCTATTCACAATATTCGTATTTAAATAAATAAATAAATAAATATATAAAGAAAAGAAAAAATATAACAATAATATTTCGAAGGCAACTAGTAGAAACATGGGTGGGTAAAGTGATAGAGTCATAAAAATGTATGAACCACACGAGATGGGCAGCTAACAAGAGGTTATCGTTACAGTTTGTTTCACCAGCCTGTTATTCCGCGCCAACGGTAATTGTGACAAATGAGACCGCTTTATTTATACCAAAGAAAAACAACTGACGTTATAATAATGACGAAACTGTTTGTATGAGACGTCATTTGTTAATATTTATAAGTATATTAAATCATATTAAATACTGTGTTATTTAATATTTGGCGTGCTTATCCAAAGCGTAGCGTTGAGTTACGCCATTCAACACGCAATGTCTTAAAAGTGGTAGAAAGTGGGGAACGGTTAATGGGAAACGGAATGTCTTAAGTCTAAGTTCCCAGGATCCTACTGCCTACCCTACACTGCCCAGCTATGTGAGAGATACAGCGAGAAGCTATGGAACTCTTAACGGATCATTTTGTTGTCCATCTGTCTGTATATCCGTCGGTCAAGATCCTTTGCCTCAAGAGCTTGTGGTTTTGGTCGTGATCAAGCTGAAATTATCAACTCTCCAGGGTTACAGCTCCTTGGAGCACGGAAAAGATAATCAAGCCACGAAATCTGAAGATATGTTCGTTTATGCATATTTTTTAAATTCTAATAAAAATCTATAAGAGCTCACATTGACTTATTATAATATAAATAAAATTTAAAAGTAATTCTTTATTTCGTTTGGTTGAAAGTGCTAATCTCAGGAAGTATTGGTTTGAATTGATTTTTTCTTGTATAGATAGTTCGTTTATTGAGAAAAGCTTTTGGATATATAACAAGCAACCCACTGTAAATACATGCAACCAAAGCAACTTCTTGCGTTTTCTCGAAAAATGTATAATTTAAAAATCTTTTTGGGATTTGACCGACGTGGTTTCACGATCATAGAAAATAAGATGATTTTATAATATTTTTCTCTACATTAAAGCTATCCTTGTCACGTTGTGAGTGATATTAAAGTATTACATTTAAGTATTAGTTTTTCTCTACATTTATTGTCTTGATGTTTTCACATTTACCTTTATATATATATATAATATGTAAGTATGTTTGTATAGTAGTAAGTAGAATTGTAACCTTATACAAAACTGCACATGTTCTAAAAGCCAATTATAAAATAAATAGTCAATGACGAAATCACAACAAATATGTACCTATAGGTACAATACGACAAATAAAATTGTAATAGCATTATTAGCCCTTTGTTACATATTGCAAAATCTTTCTCCACAGGGTATTGAAAATAAAAAAAATCGGTGAAGTGCGAGTCGGACTTTCCCAACGGCTTCCGTACCAATTTCAGGATTGTATGTTAAGAGGTAGTAAAACTAATAAAAGTGTAGATTACGCGACGAATTTCATATAAAATGCAAAAAAAAAACGGTGCATAAATGCTGGTATCTTTCGTTTGTGTTGACATAGAAACCAGATTTATTTATGTGGTTCAAGGGACCATAGATCTGAATATTTGATATTAATTTCAGCTTGTTACCTCCTCACGATCTTAACATAAATGGTCTTGATAAACGGACAGACGGACTATAAAGTGATCCTACAAAGGTTCCTTTTTAACCTTTTGAGGTACGGAACCCTAAACAGAAACACTGTGCACTACCCATAGAACTGCGTCGTTAAACAAAAAGGGCTATTGTAGGTATACTCAATGTTCCCGGGCGAGCACTTATTGTACAAATATAGCTGATACGAGCCATTCTGAGGGAGACGCTTAAAATTTGCGGAAAAAATGACGCGCTCCAACGAACGATTGTGTGCGATAGGGTTGTGATTGTAGATAATATGAGGGTAGTTTTATTTTTCTTTTCATATATAAACAATAGATGCTAATTTTGCTTTAGTTTATATATAAAATAGGTGGTACGTAGATACTAATTGCCGCCCGTGGTGTGATATATTACGCTTTGTAAATTTTAGTGCCTGTTCTTATCTTTTTTTTATGATGACACATTAATAAAACGTGTTTCATAAATTTATAACGATCAAAATTAAAAATGTATTAAGAGCCTATATTTAAAATATTTTCATTTGCCATGTCTACTTAGTAAAAACTTAGTGTTAATATTCGCGCGATGCGCCTAAAACAGGAAAAGTACACTATTTTCTCTCATTATATTGCTCTCATAAATATTTTTTCAGCTTCACGCTGTATACCGCACATAGCAGGGTAGGCAGAGAAAGCTGTAAAGACTGCGTAAAGCCGTTCCCAGCTTTCCGCCAACTTCTGGAGCCGTTGCGACTTGAGTGACGAAACTCAACGCCGAGTTTTGCATCGTCACCAGAGAGAGGAATTGTCTGTTCCTGGAATGGAAATCAAATCCACAATCGCACCACGACCTTTATCTACTCAAAATCTGACACCAAAATTAAGATAAAAAGAATGTGAAAAAATATTATTTCCCCTCCACCCCCAATCAACCCTACAACAGCCCGCTGTTATTAATAACGGCATATTACAATTCAATTTGAGAGGCCGACGGGCGTCCATAATCTCCTCGCGTAATCCTCCATCAGATAAACTCTAAAATTATGTTCAACGTACATTGTACGTTACACAGTGTAGGTACGTAAACACGTAACAATGTACTCTAAGCGTATTGTCAGCACCTTTATAATGAAATTGCTTATTTTTGATGAAATTTATTATTAAGTTGTTTATTGAGTTTAAATTGTTTCTCGTATATTTTCGTATGGCTTGGTTATTATTGGCTTATGTAATTTTGCTGTTCAGTATAGATTTTATATTAATCTCATAGATATTTTGTATGAATAAATCTTATGTAGTATCTGACTGTAGACGCGACAGGTTTTGGGTTCGATTTCCACTCGAAGGAATGAAATATTTAATATTGTCATTTATTCGATATGTTGTCGAGACAAAGCGCAGAGTATCTCTGCCTACGTGTGCGCAGGACAGCGTGAAGCTAAAAAAATCTTTTTATATTATATTAGGTTCTAGAACACAAATGCATAGTATTCTCGTACTTCTTTGTCTTTTTGTCCTCCTTATTTGTATTAAGGTACAAGAAGTTAGTGTACGCTAAGTGACGTAGGTACCTGCGTCTCTCTCAGGGATAGATACTATCCTTGTAAACAATACTTTTTT
>JAKRZM010000249.1:305538-321995 GCA_036379175.1 Heliconius cydno galanthus
TTACACGATTAAACACCTAATGTTAACTTTAACATTAACAGATTGTTAAATATAGATAACTTATAAAGACCGGCCGTAAAAGTAAAACCATTGCGTAACGCAATTACAAATCGGTACCAGATTATTTTTCTACATTTATGTTTGTTTTCTTATCCAAAATAAATTGTCAAATTTCATCCCTTTTGTGCAGTTGCAAACATGAAACGTAGATATAAACGAATTTATCAAATAATTTGATATTAATTTCATTGAAATCTGCTTAAATTAGTCGTCGTAGCATTTTTAATTATGGTGAGTCGCCAACTAAGTTGCCAACGTCAAAAACTAAAAAAGTAACATAATGCTAATTTTACATCTATTTTCTCTCTATTAAGTTTTATTCACTACTTTTTTAATAATTTAATTAAACTCTCTCTCTACGTGACTTTTAGAAATACATTACACAATCATATACAATAAACTATCTGAGATTAATTGTGAATGCATCCAAATAATCTTAACTTTTACTGGGTATTTCCCTTCTTGTAAAACTTTCATTATGTTTATTACAGTCATTGTCATTGTCTACAAAAACTTGCGAGTGTCTAGTTCGAGCTATTGTTTCGAAACGCCAAAATAAAAGAACCATACCATAAAGCTATTGTATTTTAAGGTAATATTATAATGTTCATATAATAATATTTTGATGTTCATTTTGTTTCTACTATAAAGTGGAGCTTAACAATATATCTATAAGTTTTTTAGTCTTCACTGTTGAGTACGTACTTAAATTATGTTTCGTAGTACTTTTGATATGTTTTAAGAATCTTTGCAATAAAAACTGTAGACGTATGTGTAATAGTATACGCAGTAGTGATTGGAGTAATGTATTTATGATAAGAGTATAAAAGTGGAGTGGAGTGTATTACTCAAACTTAATACTTGGGCTAATATTTCACAACCAGGTTTTTTTATTTTTATAATATATTTTATATTATGTCTTGAGAGGTTGACTCGAGTAGAATCTATAATTCATATTAATTTGTTATATGATATTAATTTCATAGTACCTAAGTTAATTATGACACATTAAGAGTTTTGTTTTCAGAACAATGAAAAAATTTGAATTTTCATCAAAAGACAAAGATTTTCCAATATTTTCTGGCAAAATATTCTATGATGTATATAAAGATTCCGAATTTTTGAGACATAGTGATAACATTAAGACTATATTATCAAAGGGGTATGAATTAAGACAATCTCTAAAGGATGTAAAACCTGGTGAAGTAATTGCACTTAAAGAAATGGAGCTGGAAAACAAGTTAGTCACTCAGTAAAAATATTGATTTATTATTTACTTAATTTGTAGATAGATTGCATGTTAGCAGCAATACTCAATTCTAGACATTGTCTCGTTACTAGAACAAAGAAATGCAAATAAATCATTCCCCGAGTGTGAATTGAAATCCTGTTACAAAGTTAAGTTAAGTTACATATATTATTATATTTTTGAATGTAAATAATTTTTTTTTTGTTATTATATAATTGAGTTTTGGTATTTCCATAGTTGCAAGACAGCTTCTGACTGTATATCCAATGTTTGTGGGTTCGATGCCCACTAGTGGGGATCAATAATTATATTATTATTATTTCACTGCTCTACAAAATGTCTTGAAAATCAAGCAGAAAGTGGAGAATAAAGTATCTTATCTACCTGACCTTGTCATGTCGGTGTGAAAGTGAAAAGTGACAAATGTTGGTTTACATTAATGATAAATACTTATAAATTATATTATAATAACCAATATAATATTCCAGAACACCCTTGCTAGTGAAAAAAACTGGGCCAAATGTTTTAATTGAGAACTTTGAATTCACTGCAAATCGACTTGCTGGTTTAGTAGCAGCCTACGCTTTTGAGAACCGCCACAGATTTCCCACTTTGCAATCATCCGAAGCCCTCGCATTGGGACTCACTTGGAATAATGAAAATGAACAAAGATGTAAATTATTTCTATCAGCAGTGACTGGAACAGAACATTTTTATGAACAATTCTTATATTGGCCCTTAGTTTGTGCCATAAGAAAATTTCAGCTCAAGAAAATGCCTATAGAACCAGTGGTTAAAATAGCTAAAGTAAAAAATCCAGAGGGTGTTCCAATTGCTAAAGTAATGATGAGAAATTTGGAAACAGTGAAAGTCATGTGGAGTTTATTCCCTGGATCTAAGACGGAAGATTTGCAACAATTACTGCACACCGCACCCCAACAGCTAAAACTTATTTTCTTTGGCAATGAAAATATGAAAACAAAATGAAAATGAAGAATTCATTTTTCAATAAACTTATAAATCGTTTCTTGTCTGTTCAGTTAAAATATTTTTTTTCAAAAATGTATAGGAATTATATTAACCTATTGTCTTACTAGTAATTTCTATGAATAAATTTGAAATTGGCTGAATATGATATTTAACAATGAAAAAAATTGAAATTGTGATCATTATTATATTAAATGAAAGCATTTCAAATAAAAAAAATACTTTTATAAAATATCTAATGGCGTATACTAATCTTTTATATAAATATCGAAGTATTTGATATACAAATGTTTTCTTTTATACATATAAAAGTTACTTTTAATACAATCATTTTATTATACTATATTTTTTGACATTTACTGGTTAATAAATGATTAGCACATATGTTCTTGTTTTATTTATTGCCTAATAACGTTTAGCAGTTACATTGTATTTTCTGGGTGTGCGATAAACAAATAGTGTGTTTATTCTCTTTTGCGTCGTGCCTGATCAATACGGCGTACCTATCTGAAATGTTAAAACATTCGTTTCTCTTGAGTGGCGGAACTCAACGCCGCGCTTTACATTGTGACCCAAGCAAGGAAATGGAAATTATAATAATTCCCCAAGTGAGAATTGAACATATAACAGTTGCGTTTACAGGCCCACACTGCGCCACGATGGCCTCTTAGTGTTAATTATTATAATTATTTTTTGTTTATAATTAGAGCGAGGAATTGATAGACGTGATCATATGCCACTTTAATTTAATTATTATAATCAAACTGTTTTGCTGCAGTAGGTGGCATACGACCACGGCTATAATAAGCATATTATACGTGTACGTTGTTTATTTAATGGTCAGCAATTTTTGATTAATTCGTACATAACAAATTCAGCGGAGACTATTTTCTTGTATCGTAGGTACTTTTTAGAGCGTGTTTTATTTAGTATTATATTTTCTTATTATTTAATTTATTTATTTTATTTTGAATTTATGTGAATTCGTGTTATTGGTCCAATTATGATACCTAACTAACTTAGTAGTGATTTTATAAATTCTTGCAATTATCGGGTGATTGGTGCAAGCAAATCCGTCAACAACAGCTAATAATGTTTACATATTTGAAATGTGCTATGAAAGCTCTTTCATTTGATACCCCACACGACACCGTTAAGAATTTTTATTTTTTTAGTTTTTACTTTAAGTCCTCTAGGACTAGGGAGAGGGACCTTCTAGGGAGCTTTAACTCATCTAGAGGGAGCTTTAGTTATTAGTTATTTAACGTCACGTCATGTAACCCATAACCAGCGGACGATCGAAAGTTTTTGATTTGATTGGCCTTTTCATTCCAAAGGCTTCTAATGTCAATTCATTTGTCTAATTATAATAACAAGTTTAAAAGTTACGAGGGAACAGATGAACATCCATACCCACATACATACAGTTCAAAGTCATAACCCTCCTTTTCCTTCGCCGTAGTCGGATAAAAAAAGCCCATGTATTTTAAAGCAAATTTATTAATTTCAAAAATACCTACAATAATTAATAATCACGCTGTACTACATTTATCACTATGAGATTACACAACTAACTAACTTGTGAAAATTACAAAACTATAACTAACACTCGCGACTTCAACTTCAATATACATTTAATTTCTTTATAATAAATCAAATAAAATAATTAATTTTGTCGTTATCATAATATACACAGAAATTTCATTTAATATTAATTCGTATAAACTACCTACTTATACTATTTTTACACTGACAATCCTCATTCACACCGTACTAGTGGGAACCTGTCGACAATGAGCATAAAGGGGCCATTCATTAATTATAATACGGACAATGAGTTGTGGCAGTCTTGATGTTAGGCTTTCTGAACGTTTGCGCATTGTTCACTCGGGAAGACGATTCAATAAACAATGGGGAAGATAATAATTAAAAATACTAAAATTTCCTAAAATCAGATTTGCACCGCCGTCGCCGCCGCCGTATTTGCTATAGCAAACTTCAGGGCGGTCACGAGTCGTCGACCGTACTGTAAGGTCACAACACAATTAAGAGAGAGAGAGTTCCTCAATTCCGTGACATTACATTTCAAAGTATTAGATTTTGAAATTTATGTAAGTCAAAATAATTTCTGATCTGCTGTTTTAATTTAACAACTGCTGGTTGATTGGTTTTGGGGGAGGAGAGGGTCTAACAATCTTTTTTTTTTACATTTTGAAAGTGTTATCTCGCGCTTAATCAGTAAAAATTTTACTATTTATATTGACCAATTATAATAAATTAATTTACGAATGGCCCCTCATACAAAATGTATGGAAATAAAAATGCACAGTAAAAAATCCGTACGGTGTGACGGACACTTTGTTACGGCCATATTGAATAAAATTTACGTAAAATAATAGACTAGTTATCGTCGTAAAAAAATAAAGGCTTAGGTCACTGAAATATTATTAAAATATTATTATTACATATAATATTTAGTAGGTTCAAATCCTGCTAAGTTCAAATTATAATAGGATTACGTAATATTGTTAATTTGGACTTAGCGGTATTTACGTACGTACGTAGAAAACGACAGTGATAGGTAATACCAAAAAAACATTAAAAACTAGTCATAACCAAACCTACCCATGCACTTGAAAAAATAAAAAAAAATAGTACAAAAAGACACTAGACCATAAATATATTGAACACGAATGACTTACAAAAAAATTAAAAGTATGAAAATCAATTGCGTTTTACAATGATTGAGCTCTTGGAAATTGAGCTGAAAATCTTATTATTTTTTTTATACAACAGTGAATACTAACAAGTGGCACTATACTACCGACAAACATATTATCCAACCATTATCATTTTAACATTCAAATACACATTATAAAATATATTTTTTTTCATTTATTAATATATTAAGTGGTATTACAAAAAAATAAATATTGAAATTTACAATAAATTCGTTAAAAGGCGAGACTAAGTGAAATTACTAAAACTTATTGTATTTCGACGAAAATATATCTTTTATAAAGATCTTTAGACATTTTTAATAACCATAATTAATGCTATACATTTATTAAACTACGCTAGCTGCACTACAAAATATCCAAAAAAAAACACAGTACAAAAGATATTTAATACCAATCTTAATGTGTACAGAATCTCTAAAACAAATAAAAAATAATAATAGCAGTAGTTTATACATTTGAATCATTATAATTAAACAAAATTTTAACTTTTTTTATTAGTAATCTATATCAACAGGAGCCTGTCGTAACGCAAGGGCACAAGCCTACGACTGTGAACGCGACAGGTTGTGGGTTCGATTCCCACTCGACAAAAAGGCCTTATTGGATACAAAGTGTCTCAGAACGAGGTTCCTAGCTTCCGCCTTTTACCTTGCGTGGGAAGCTAATAAAAAAATCTATACACAAAACAATCACCGAATTTAAAAATACAATAATATATACAACAATAGAATTCTATATAATCTATATAATTATGTACATGAATCCAAAAAGCTCAAATAATAAATAAACATATGTAATAGAATTTTAAAATATAAATAAAAAAATAGTAATAATATATTTTTTTATATCACATCGAATTTTTATCTACAAGTGTTGAAATGAAATTATTTAAATTACTATGGCTAGTGTTTCTGTATCACAACCTTAGAATGAAAGTGACGTAATGAAAATGACATTAAGCATTTTGTGACCAAAAAGTGACAAAATTACATCCAATTTATCTGTTCAGTTCTTAATTTTTGGCGCTTCGAGCGTGCCAGTTGAAGCTTGAGCACCAATCACTTCGCCAATGTCACGTTGTATGGAGAACACACGAAGAAGATTGTCATCAAATTTACTAAAAGTGACATAAAATTTATGACAATGAAAGTGGACATAAGATTTTTGGGTTATTTCTCTTTCATTCTGAGGATGTTATATTAATACGTAAATAAGCCAATATCACGTTACATAATAAATATTTTTACAAATTAAATAAGATTTTCAAATATATTCATTCTACTTATTTCTTTCACAAATGTCGCATATTTTTTGTATACAAAAGCGCGATTTTTCTAGCAAAATATATAAACGACCATGAAACTGAAACATAGATAGCGCACTTTATATATTTATGTATTGAAATAATTTAATTACCACTAACATACACTTCGTTCTTTCATTTGGACCTTGCTCTTTATGTCAATTGTATAAATTATCATAATAAAAAAAACATTTTTTGTCAATTTTAAACTCAATATGTAATTCGGTGTTGTCATATTACAAATCTACATATAGGTATAATAAACAAAACTAAAGTATTTAACATTTATAGTATATTAACGATTTTCGTTATTAAATGCACACATCAAAAGCTAATACAAAATGGCGTTTACATTTATAGGTTAGGTTTGACTCAGTTTTTACGTATTAAAATATTGATATACAATATACATAGAGACCTTTAATTAACTATATATACAAATACAGTGTAAACTCCATATAACGTTATTATATTAAACTTCAATGCGTCGAAATCACTCAACTTTGGTTGCCATAGCTAAAAACGACAACAATGTCATTATTTATAATTTTTCATTTTATGTATTTTTTATTAAAAACAAAACAGGACTTTCTAAGTTGCCAAAATTAGTACCAACTACAACTTTTTACATTCTTTTGCTTATATATTTTTTGTATTATTATCTGGTTTATAATTTATCTGAAAATATTTTCACCTCTCACCTTCAGGCTCCATCATCAGACCAGCTCTATGCTTTCATGTTATTATATTGTCACCTAAGTTTAAATGTGTCACATTGGTCAAATCAAGTAATGGTAAATTTAGTTTCTTACATAGTGACAATGTTACAGTCAACTTAATAAAAGCGTGATAAAAACAAATATAGGGCGAAATTATATTGATTTTGGAATTTTCAACACAGCCAGTGTCATTATATTGAGCACACACTGCATAGATATAAATATATATAAAAAAACTAGTTAAAAAAATCAATGCGTAATAATAGTAGAATGCAAGCAGTGCGGCACAACATGTCTATACGGCAATCTATAATTTTTGACCGTTCTCGCTGCTAAGCATTTTAGAGTGGTATATTTTAATGGATTTACTATGGATGTTATGTTTTGTTGATTAGTTTTAAGTATTTCTTCGGGGGTTTCGCCCTCGTAGTTCACTGTGTCTATGTGGGCGCCGTGGGAGAGGAGCTCGCGGACTACTTCTGCGGGACACGGGTTCAACTGGAATGAGGGTAATATGCAAATTAGTTATATGATAAATGTCATTTATCAAATATGTTATTCATTTCATTTTAATTCATTATGTAATATTATAAAAAAAATGTAAGCAAATACAAAAAAATGTAACAAAACCTAAGTTGTTACTTTAATTCTCTCTCGAGACAATTAATTATTCTTATTCTTTGGCCCTGGCAACAAAGAAACAGCCCGAATTTAAGATCCGCCACTGAACACGAACAAAAAAACAAACAAAACAAAAAATTCGACGGAAAGTGGGGAACAGAGCGCCTTAACGCCTTAATGTGAGTGTTATTAGGTTCTCTCTGCTGAGTACAGTGTGAAGTAAAAAAAAATATTGACGTATAAAAATGTTATATTACATTAAACACAATTTGTTTATTAAAAAACAATAGGAAATTTCATAAGTAAAAAAAAGACTTCTTAGTGCTCAGAAAGAAACCGATCAGAAAACATACATACACTTAACACACTCTCACGCCCACATACACACACACTTTTACTCCTATACTCACAAGTGTACACGCACACATACACCCCCTCATCCTGCACCCACCTTACACACAAGATGCAGAGGCGTGTTCCCGTCCGCGTCGCGCGCGTCTGGCGGCGCTCCGAGACGCAGCATGAGCGCCACGAGCGCGGGGCACGCGTCCCCTGCCGCACCGCCCACACCACCCGCACCGCCCGCAGGCCCCGCGCCCGGCGATCCCGCCCCGCGTCCGCGTCCCACTTCTGAGGAGCACGCTATGTGGAGTGCAGAGCGGCCTTGGCGGACCTGGAGATTGATAATGTACTGTTAGCGAACTCGTGTAAAAAACTATAAAGTAGGTGAAAAATACTATTAAAGTCAAACGGGGACAGTTGTTTGTAGGCAACGGCCCTTATCTAAAGGAAACTCATGTGATTGTTAAAAGATGATATAATATATTTAAATTCTTTTTTTCCCTCATTCACTTAAGACAAATTAGTAATAATATAAATTTAATACAACCAAAAAAAGAACCCACACTAACCTTAATATCCAATTTAACCAAGGCGTAAACAGCCTTATGTATCTCTCTTGTAACCTCTTGCGTACATTCGGGCGTATCTAATAATCTCGCTAGTAAAGCGGCCAAATGCAGAGAGATCACCAACACGCGTTGTAGAGTGGAGAGTGTGTGCTCTCTGTCTATCACTTTGGAGGTCAGGAGTTCCATTCCTCTATTGATTTCGGAGAGAGCTTTACGGAATACTGGATCGATGTCCTCGAATGTAACTGGTGGTACTATGCGACCTGAAATTGTAATGTTTAAAATAAAATATTTTTATAATACTACTATGACATTATTTATAGGACACTGATTATGACCTGTACAAGACAATACAAATAAATACTAAAAGTAACTAACAAACGTAAATGCCATAAGATTACATTTTTATTTTGGGTATTCCATTAATGTATAGATTATAAATATATATATAATCAGGATAATTACAAATCTGTATAACTCAGGGCCAGAAAAGCTAGGTCATTCCACAGTTGTGTGGTGCACGGGAGGAAGTTCCTAAGTAAGAGGAACCGCACAGTAGTAGAGTGTCATGTATCCTGGTGATAAGGATGATATTTAAGTTTGTGATATACTGTGCGAAAAGTCGGTGACAGGTACCAAATCAAAGAGTTCCCCAGAATATTCCCTATTAGAGAACGCACAGCGAGAAGACGTCTCTATGCAAAGTCAAAGAGCAAGCAAGCAACCGTGACACAGATTATTAGGTCCCAAATTATGTTGTATGCGATCAAATGTTTCAAGCTGATACTGAGGAGCAACAGCGACCCTTGTCCGCGTACATATATACAGTCACCTCTGAGCGGAGGCCGCGCCCTCTCAGCCAGCATATACGCGAACAGCTCCGCGAAGCTGTAGAGGCTGGAGTGCGTGAGCGGTGACAGCGGCGGCAGCACGGCGCGCTGCATGTCGAGCGCGTGGTGCCACAGCTGGCGGCAGCGCGCGAAGCGGCCCGCGTCCGCGTACACCGCGCCGCGGTAGCGCACGTAGTACGACGTGTCAGGGTGCGCTGGACCTGCAAGTTGACGGTTTCACGCTTGTATCATATATATAGTGGTGAGAAATGTACTGTTAAGACACTGAACTTTCCGAGGCACTGCGTGTTGGGTGGCGGAACTCAAAGGTTACTCTTGATTTTCGCACATTGGTGCCACTGCGCCACGACGGAAAACTCACTTCTGAAATGTGATAAGGCAGTGGGAGCAGATTGAGTTACTGCCAAGATGATCAAATATAGTATGGATCAAAAGCATGAGGCGCATGGTACTCGAGGACACATGGGTGTCAAATTTCTAATAATACGATCTTAAGCATCAGCGCTATATTTAATACTTCTAAAAATATAATCTTCTCTTTTAAAATATATTAAGCGGAGAACATATTTGATTATCCTAACAAGTGAGTGGATACAGTGACTATCTTATTATATGAAGTGTGAAGTGTGAAACTAAAAAATATACAATCTTTTAATATTATTCTAACAATCACTATAATTTTAAACACGATTTAATTTCAAATAATAAAAGTTATTAGCATATTTTAAATACTAATTCGTATCACGCTTCGTTTAACAGACTCAATTTAAATGTGAAAGTACGAAAATTTCTAACATATTTCATTAAAAATAAAATACTTTCATATAAAAATATAAAAAATAAATCTAACTAATGCGCTAAGGTAGTTCAAATATTCATATTTCAGCAGATTGCTTGAAAATCAGTCTATCGAAGGAAAGGTTAGCAAATTCAAAATAACCTATAAGAAAATACTTAGACATAGAAGACGTTAATTCGGAAAGTTCCGCGGCGTTGAGTTCCGCCACTGACCGAATGCTACGTAATGCCTACGGACACGAGGGAAAGTGGGGAATGGAAGAGTCTAAATGTCTTACAACCTATTTATGTTGTTAAGACGTAAACTTTCCCAAATGTGGAATATTTTAAATATTTTAATAATGAGTTGTATATCACAGCCGTTGACCGTCGGTGCCTGTTTTGTTTCCGTGTTTTTTCATTATTAACTTATTGATTTATATAATCGATTGAAGTAAATTGGCCATAATAATTACGTTCTTAATAACTAGTAGTACTCTCATCAATAAAAATGGCTATTACGGTATTTGAAGGACTGGAAGAGCCAATCGGTTAGTTAGTTAGTACTAAGTACTATAAAAACTTTTAAAACCAAAATAACTTATAGGTAAGTTAAGTTAACCCAAGTTACCTAATATCCTTTCGCGTATGACGAGGGCCTGCATCCTCATCGCGTCGGGATCGGCCAGCAGTTCCTCCAGTTGTTGCGAGTTGGTTGGTTCCACTGCGTAGTCGTATGCTTCTATGCGCGGTATGTCTTTGGGCTTTGGTATCGGCTCGCTGTCGTCTGGTGGGAATCTGAAATTGTTTGTATTTTAAATGATTTAACTTCTTTCGCTCCTTATGCAAGGAAAAGATTTAGAATATTTTTTTTAGCTTTAAGCTGTATTCCGTTCGTTGTCTGCCCACCCCTCCAGAGACAACGGATCGCCAAATGTTATGGTAAAATTATTTACTCATATGAAGAAAGCTACCGATTAAAAAACTAAAGATTACTAAAGTGAGCCAAATACCAGAGCTAATTCGGAAAGATTTTTTTAGAAAATTTCTCTAATATACAATAACAAAGTGTTAAGACACTCCGTTCTCAACTAACCGCCCAAATACCAAACCCTCTATTCTCCACTAAAACCAACTCACCTATCATCCATAGCTCGTTTCCACAACGCCAGAGCACCCACCATGTCTCGTCTCTTGTCCACATAAGTTGCACCTAGCAGTTCTAGAGCGTCGATCCTTTGTTGGCGCGACACGAGACCGTTCTCGGTGCTTATTAAGTGTTCTACAATGTGGGTGTGGCCTGTCACTGATGCGGCTAGTAGAGGTGTCATACCTGAAAGGTATTTTGTATTTTTTTAGTTCATTGTAAATTTCTATGGTAATGTTTATAGTTTAGATATATATAGGAATTTAAAGAGTAGATTCAAGTTTTTTGTAGGTTCTAATTTCCTATGATGAACTTTTTTGGAGTCATCTAAGTTGAGGTTTTATGTTGAAAAAATGAACAAAGACATAATATTGGGAAAGACGTAGTTTAATCATTTAAAACGATACAATGGCTTTAATTGTTCAAATTTAGAAACAATTCACAATTCCCGACCAAATTAGAGTGGCGGCTAACAGAGCAGGAAAAAGAAAATACATCCCTTAATTGGGATAAAACCCATAACCATCAAATTCACAAATAGATTAACATTAAAAAATCACAATAAAAACCAATATCCAGACCAACCCACCATAAGAATCCACATCCATAGTGGCACCATGCCCTAAAAGCATTTTAAGTATATGCAGCGACCCGCTCTCGGCGCAGTCGTGGAGCGCTGTGTTGCCTTTGACACTCTTCCTATTGACGTCGGCGTTTAACGACAGCAAGTATTTGGCTATGTGTATGTGACCCTTGTAACAGGCTATCATGAGGCAAGTGTGGCCGTGACGATTCGCTATTTCTATATCTGTAACAAATATGAATATATATATATTTTTAACTTTCTGTAAAAAACTTAATTTTTATACGATATTTTCTGGATTTTGTTAGTTGGGATGAGAAAACCTAGTGACGCATGACTTTGTTCTTCATTTGGCACTAACAAAAACATGCTAGTTGGGTTTGGAAAGTATCGAATCTTACATAAATATAAATAATCCATTCACAACAAGACGTGCTCTAAATTCATCCGATGGCAACTATAATAAATTCCGTATTTGTCTATATCTTAAATGATATACATATAACCTTTACGTGATATTCTTATTGCGTGATCTCATGAATACTTCATAATTGTTACGAGTTCAATTCTTAGAAGTTAACATACACGATCGACGAGTCGTGGCCATTTTGAAGCTAGCGCAGATGGCTTTTTTTAGGATTCTTTGATCATTCGCTTCCCAAATGAACAGGACACATCGACCCCTACTTTACCTACCTAAAAAACTAAAATACAAATAATCCTCCAAAATACCAAAAACACCACTAACCCGCGCCATTTTCAACTAGGAACTTAACAATATCGTAGTGTCCATCAAAGCAGGCCGCCCTTAGCGGCGTGCTGTGGGTCCTGGTGGTGGAGTTGACGTTGGCGCCGGCGCGCACCAGCAGCCTCACCAGCGGCAGGTGCCCGGCGGCCGCGGCGCACCACAGTGGGGGCGCGCCTTCTATTGTTTCACCGTCGAATGTTACTGGAGAATAAGTTTGGGATATGTTTATTTGCTATAGTATTTTAAGTCATTTATTTACTAGACACTAGGTGGCATCGAATTAGTAAGTAAGTAAAATATATCGCACCCTTAGAATTATATATTGTAGGATGAGGCATAAACAAATCTTAATATTATTATTATATTTATTATATAATAATAAAGCGGAAGAGTTTGTTTGTTTGTTTGTTTGTTTGTTTGTTTGTTTGTTTGAACGCTAAGATCTCTGGATATACTGGTCCGATTTTCATTGTTTTTGTTTTGTATGAAAGCTGCATTCTTCAGAAGTGCTATAGGCTATATAACATTACATTACACATATAAACTAATATATTTTAAAGTACTTTCTAATTTGACATGCAATTTATTCTGCCATGTTAATAACAACCGTCGCGTCGCTACGCAACCGTTACCGCGACATTTTGATATTCATCCTTATGAAAATAAATATAATAGTCACTATTAACATTTTATCTAGATTGAAATTATAGTTTACTGTATAACATTCTAATAAATAATTAAGGAGATGTCACTGATTCCAAATGACCTAGCCTACGGGCGGCATAGTAAGGCCGACACGAACGGGCAGATGACGTTGACGGTTTTATAAATTTTCATACATTTTCGAACTATTGTAAATGTTTATGTAATTATTTGCTGTTTATAATTAATTTAAGCTACACTTTGGTTCTCTTCTTATTTTATTTGATATTGCCCGCTAAAATTATCCTACTTAATAGAGAGAAATGTTTAGTTATTTCGTAGAGTCGATATCTATGTACGCACGCAAGGAAAACTTTAGGTACTTTTTCTAATATTAAGAATATCTATCCTTTAGTTAGTTTTAATCCTTTTGTTGGTTAATTTCAATAACTCAGATATTTTTTTCTAATAATGTGTATCTACTTATTATTCTTTTTGATTATTAAACTTATATTTTCTTACTAATTCTATTGAAAATTGAAAATAATTTAATGAATATATTTAATAAATATTCTTATAGTTGAAGCAGGCGTAGCCGCGTCCGGGTCCACTAGTATTATTATATATATTAAGATTTGTTTATGCCTCATCCTAAATTTGTTTTTTTTCGCTATCACACTGTACGCGCATATAGCAGCGTAGGCATAGGGAACCTGGGGACCTAATGTTAAGACACTTCCATTCCCCACTTTCTGCCGAATTCTGGAGACATTACGTATTGAGGAAATGAAAATATTAAATATTTCATCTAGTGGGAATCAAACTCACAATCATTCGCGTTTACAGTCGCATGCTTGCTATGCGCTACGACCGATTGATTTTGAATATATAAAAATATATAACAGTTATATAAATGAACTACAACCAATTACAATAATAATATTCACAATTTATTTAAACTAAAACAATATTTATATTATATAATAATAAAACGATAATATCGAACAAAAGTATAAAAATATATTTTTATAAGCAAAGGTAAAATATACGTTTTACACGCGAGGTACAATGGCGTACGGCCAAACGATTGACGCAATAGGAGAGTCAATGCAGAGGTAAGAACAATAAAACTTATGTTCTAGAGAAAAATATATTGTTTTCCTATATTATTATCATTTCAGAATTATTATTGTAATATTTATATATTTTCTAGATAATGATAAGAGTCAAGACCATTCTTCATTCCATTTGAGTGACGGAGCTTAACGTCGCATTTTATCTTACCATAGCGGACATTTTTGTAGCATAACGCTGTATCGCGCACTTGGCAGATTAGACAGAGTCATTAAGACAGTTCCGTTCCATACTCTCCGCCGAATTCTTTAGGCAAGCGTGCTGAGTGGCGAAACTCAACGACACGCGCCACGTTACCAGAGCAAGGAAATGAAAATATTAATTTCATTTCCTCAAAATGGAAATCGAACCCACAACCGTCGCGCTTACAGTCGCACCCTCGTGCAATGTTTGTGGAAATGAAAATAAGAATAAATAAAATATTCCCGAGTCAAACGGGCACAACAGTCGCTTTTCCAGTCAAATTGGTGCTACGTGGCTACTATTTATATAACCAGTTTTCTCAATAATAGGTAAAATTCCTCTCGTTTTATCAATAATAGGTAATACCTTGAGATTGAAGAATATTGTGAGTGTGCAATTAAAAAAAAACCATGTATTTGATGACTGTTATATTGCAAGAAGAAATAGCGAAAAGTATTTCCCCATGAGTCAGTTCTGATGAAAGGTTACTATAACAAGATAATTGGTATATTGAAACAAAGCTTTGTAACTTTTTTATTACGACGTACGTAAACGTACAAGTAAAGTAATAAAGTTACTGAATCTCTCTGTAAAAGTCTCCGCTCGCTATCGCGTTTGGCCTAGAATAGTTAAGATAATTGAATAGTATTGAAGATATTAGACAGTACGCATAATAGCATGAAGCCGTAGTGGCTCAGCGACGCAACGCCTGACTATGAACGATTGTTTTTCGATTCCTATTCGGGGGAAAGAATTACTTTTTATTTCCTTGCACTGGTAACAAGACAAAGCGAGGCGTTGAATATGCAATATCTAAAAATTTTAAAGGTGTATGGGGAGACTGGACTGTCTTAATAGTGTTAAGCTATAGCTATATTACGAAGCTAAAAAAAAATATTGACTAATATTTATATTCTTATGAAATGATCGATTTCTAAGACGGAAATCGCGTAATTATAGTAAATCTAAAGTATTAATCAGTTTACATAATAAAGCCCGGTTTCCACCGCAAAAGGGAAATAAGCGGGCAATGCTTAGGTGGAACGGACTCCCTTTAAACACAATAGCTTTATATTTTCAACAACAAGTCAAGAACTAAGAAGGATATCATCAGAACTCATTCTTCTCTCGGTCCTTTCCGCCCGACTATCTACATATTGAAGGAAACACACGTATGCAGTTCACTCTTGCGAGTTCAACGGGTTACGGGTTAACGGGTCCGCTCCGCTCGTGAGAAACGGATTTAACGGCTGTTGTCACTCTATCAAGTGTAATACAAAATCAAAATTATAGGTATAGGTAACTAACTAGCTTATACACATGACTTCACCCGCGTGGTCATATGGAAATAACTAAGATTTGTGTAAGACACATTCTAAGTAGGTACCCGAGGCAACTTTTCTGCAAGTTCAGTGGGTTATATCGAAATTATAAATAAAAAATTGAGAAAGTAATGTAATATAGCATATACTTTATTGCCTTTTTAAAAGATTACAGATGTAATGATGCAAAACTCAAATTCCACGATTCCTGGTTTCTGGTGGAGGTTTTAGTGATTAAGCTAAATCATTAAAATTGATCCTTGCAAAAGAGTAAAAAGAAAAAACAATATATCCCTACCTGAGCCAGGCTGCTCAATATCCGCTTTACACCTCTCGATGAGGTATTCAGCAACATCGTAGTGACCGTTCCTGCAGGCTATCACCAGGGGCGTGGCGCCTGTCGTTTTAGCACCTACCAACATGCTTAGCTCGTCCGAGCGCCAACTGTGCAGGTACATCTGTAACAAGAGGATTTTAAT
>JAKRZM010000249.1:324646-342283 GCA_036379175.1 Heliconius cydno galanthus
CATTTGTAAAGTATAACATAGGCACGCACACACTTACCTGTCAAAGCGGCAACGTCGCATACGTATGTGTGCGTGACACGAAATACAGGTATGGATAAAAATCGTGAAATGTAAAAAAAATCATACGTCCAAACCGTTGATTGAAACCTTGATTATTTTTTTAGCTCTGGGTTTGAAATATTTTACCCTATATGCAGTTTCAGTAAAAGAAGCGCTGCCTCTTCCACCCTGTATATATAGATAAGAAAAGCGAATAAATACTTCGAATATGTAGACTGTATAGTAAAAAAAAAATCATAGATATATACATTTCGGCATTTAAATTTAAAATACTTAAAAAAAATTTAAACAACAAATATTTTTTCTTAATAGTTCCTCCATTCTATTTAGTCAAGTAAGATAAATGGACAAGTCATACGTGTAAAAGTGAAATCCAGGCATAAGTAATAACGGCAGTTTGGCAAGTGCTGTCGTAACGCTTGCCTCATCGCGGTCCAACCTATAGACACTGATTGGTCGAACAATAACAATCAAGTGTGTGGATTAGTTTTATATAAAATTTAATGTTATATTGGAATGGAGAAGAAGAGAATGTATGTTGGCCCGTATTTATAAACCACTCTCAAGTCTGAGATTGATCTTGAAATGCCGTTTTTATTCAAATATTATGTGTATGAATGAAAACAATATCTCGAGATCGATCTCCGAATTGAGATCGACTTATAAATAAGAACCGACGTTTTCTTATATAAGTTTTACAAATAAGTACTATGAGTAAAAAAAGTCGAAATAAGTTATTTATTTACATAGAAATTAAAAATATTAAATATATTTTATTATAATTAGAATTATTACTATATTTTGATTTTTGTTTCTAAGCAACATTTATCTATGAACGAGTGAAGATTCCACCGACTAATGACAATCGTCAATCGTGCAGTACTTCCGCATTCCACATGCATTAAGAAGTTATTAACTGTAAATATTTTATTGTAATTATTGTAAGCGGCTCTAAATATTTCTAAAGTAATAAGCATATAGATTTGTTTTGATTAGAGATCAAAGGAGATCCGTACATAATTTTAAAATATTCAGTTTAAGAATACTATTTTTCTTATAAATCCACTAAGCGAAATAGGAAATTATCAGTTTCTTTACAAGAAATACAATTGCTAAAGTAATTAACAAATATACAATGAACATTTTAAAATAATACGAAATGTAGTAAAAAAAGTAAGTATCTCAAAGAATTGTAAAATATAAGAAAAATAAGTGAAATAAAATGGAAATACATGTTGTCACAAACATCTTACAATCGTCGTTGATGAGGACAAACAAACATCTTCAATTGACATGAAAAACATAAATCTGAAGAGTTGGAACTTGTTGGAATTGTCAGTTGAATATTTACATAAACCATTTTACATTAAAATTGTTTGAATTGAAATAATCGTCGTATTTTCCTTTAATATCACTCAATATATTGTGCACATAGCAGGACAGGGAAAAAGGAACCCGGGAACCTAGTGTTAAAATACACCGTTCACCCCATTTAGAAAAAAATATTTTTTTTTGAAACGAAGATTATATAAAAACTATAATTTTGATAAAATGGATTCACAGCAGATACACCAATGCCCTCTTTCATCCCGCTGAACGAATATCTTCCCAAACGAAATAATTTAAAAAAAATCGACAAACTTACCTAGAAGCTATAACTTTCAAAATAAAGATATACATTTGCTAACAATGGAGAAACAATACTAACCGTTAGGACGGAAGGCACCGTACCCACTTTCTAGGCCGTGACATAACGGCAGCAAAACCTCTAATCGACCGACAAACTATCATCGATACTGTTGACGCGAATCATTCGATTAACCCGATTTTTATAATAGAATTTTCCTGTACTTTTGGTGATGATGTTTATGTTATATAAATTGAAAGTAGTTTTTTTATTAACGAATCACTTACATTATGTGGGTTGAGAAGAACAAAAAATATTATTAAAGCAAAAGTATGACTAAGTTTTCTATTCAATCCAAAACTACTAATAGATCCAATAGTACCACAAGGATAATAATAAATGTGGAAACAATTGCTGTTGATGTTTACCGAGGAAGCTAATGATGGTTTAAACAACTGTTGAGTTTCCTGCCGGTTCTTCTCAACAGAACTGCCTTCCGAGCCGGTGGCAGTTTTCTGTGGGACTGACACTACTGAAATTTTATGCAGTTTGACGATTCATAAATGCTTGTAATGACCTAAGATTAAACAAAGAATATGTATTTTGATTTTGAAAGAACACAGTGAGTCATACCTTACTTTCCTCTGTCACTGGCCGTTAAATATTACGTGTTACAGAACCAGACGCCGCGCCTCGTGTCGTCCAACCAAAGGATACATATTTGGGAGATACATATTTGGGGATATGAGTTCAAGCTATATTTAAGACCTCCATCACTGCGTTCAGTTACGCGTATTCCCAATGCACCACTATGGCAATTTGTGGAAAAATAAATGATTATAATAAAATTTGTCTAAATATGAAAAGGAAAGTCCTGACTTAATTTTTTTTTATATATTTGTAGATGCAAACACTGAATCATAGACCCAGACTCAAAAAATATCTAAAAAAGTGAAATATGTGCCAAAGCTTCTGAATTAGTAAATAAATTACGCTTTTCTAGTAAATTGTTCTAGTAAAATCAGTGCTAATTTTAGTAAAAAAAATATTTCATATAATAACTCATAATTATGGTATTAAAAAACGAAAAAAATATAAAGTAAAATTACGATCTGCAATTATGTCGTGTATTTTAATACCTTATAAAACATTGAAATGTTTATGTTTAATTACAAAAAAAAAACAAGTGGTAATAAATAAGTGGTATTATTTAAAAATCATAAAGTAATTTAAGAACATTACTTTAAAATAACTCTATACTGATCTCCTGTGTATTTGCCTGAACACGAGAATTAAAACCTTGAATTAAACATTACTTTGGGAATACTTGTTTTCTTTAGCTTTCTTTAAAAAAATGACAGATTGCTCAAAGGCAAAAAAAAAATCTAAATACTAAAAAAATTTACTACTCACAAAAATGATATCCTAAGCAGGATTATACCGACTTACAGGCACCGACGTCCCTTAGGAACTAAAGTGAGGAACAATATTAAATTACAATTAATCGTCAAAGACAATGCGCCCTCGGGAACTGTTTCACAATACTTATATTGTCACGAACTGGAGTGTTGTTTCACAAAGGCGATGGTGCATTTTCGAAACTAGGTCGGTTCAATGTCGATGAAAAAGAAAAATTATGAGTCGCTTTTTGCGTTTAACTTTTAATATGAATTATGGAAATGTATGACATACATACATACATACATATTATTACATTTATAAGACAACTGGATAATTTTAATATAATAAAAGCAGGAATTAATAATAATATTTTTTTCATATTGTTAAGGTTTACTAAAAATAATTCTATTAATTGGGCCAGCCGTGGCACAGGGGCACAAGCATGTAAACGCGACAGGTTGTGGGTTCGATACCCACTCGAGAAAAAAATAATATTTTAATTTTTTCCCTGGTAAGAAAGCAAAGCGCGGCGTTCCCCCCACTTTACATGCAATACCTCCAGAAAGTGAAGAGCGGAAGCATTTTAATGGGACCGAATGTTTTAAAACTAGGTTCTCAGGTTCCCTCTGCCTACCCTGTTATATCATACAACATGAAGCTAAAAAAAACTTTAAAAGCTATCAAAGTTTATACGTCGTAAAATAATTATTATTCAATTGCACAACAAACCTTAAGTTAAAAAAATACAAACAACATTCTTATATAAAAATATTAAAAAAACTAATTTATATAAAAAAAATATTCAGGATATTGCGATAGTGAGCGACACACATATATCAACTTTAGGAGCAATCGATGTGAATGGACCAAACAGATGACGTATGGACACCGGCCTTTAAAATGTAAATGGAATCTCAGAAAAAAAAAAATGAAAATCCTGCTTACGTATACTAAGTACGTGTAGGAAAAAGGAAGATATTAAGTAAAGGCTATAAAAAGAATATTGAAATTAATAAAACCAGCTTCACGCTGTATCCCGTATACAGCAGGGTAGACGGAAGGAACCAAGTGGTCAGACACTCCTTTCCTAATTGCCACCGTTGCCACCGTTGCCACCGTGGCCATTAGTTAAATGAGAAGAAACTACTTAACATTCCACGGATTCACCGTACAGGTGTGCCAGTCTTATTACTAGGTTCCAAGGTTCCCTCTGCCTACCGTGCTATATGCGTGGTACAGCGTCAAGCTAAAAAAGAGTTCCCGCTTGGGTTTTCCGGGTGGGAGAGCAAGCCGCAGCATTCACGAAACATAAGCGTTTTGAATAACATTTAAATTTAAACTAAGTACGAATAAAATCGTAAACTTGGAACGTAAATATTTAATTGACTATAAACATATGGGCAACTCTATTCTACAGAACAATGCTTAATATCTATTTATATATTAAAAAAAACAATACAATTTTTTGTATAAAATAATCATAAATTGTTATTGTTATTTGTTTTTTGTTTAATTGTTATTGTCATTTAATTATTTGAATAGTAATATTTTCTCTGTAAGTGCAACGATCGTGGGTTCAATTCCCATTGTAGGAACGAGTTTTTTTTTCGTTTTCTCACTCCTCTGCTAACAAGACTAACACCAAGTTCTAATCTCATCCACCTATTGTTCACAAAATCAATTACCTTCTTAAGTCTCCGTATTAGTCTCCGTTGTCTCCTCAACAGCGTCTTCCCGCAGTGTCGCAATCTCTCTATCCACTGACACCTCATTGGCACTAAATCCATCAGGTCCCATACGCAAACTGACATTTTCACATCACAATTTACTTATGCTCGAAGCACGATAAACACTTGTTATTTAATTTTTATTATATGAATATTATATTAGGGTCCTATGGAAAATAATAATTATTTTTTATTTTTATAATGATTCTTATTTTTTTGGTGTGCGTCTGATATATAAATACATAATTATTTTATTACAACTGAATTACGTCATATTGCTTCTTTATTTTGAAAATACGAATAAAATATATATTTCTACTACTTATATCGAATCAAAAGGTTTACGCACCACTGCAATGACCTATGGAAACACGACGATGATAACGTGTCATATTTCTCGTTGTTAAAAAATATTCTATTACATATTAAAATGTCACTTTCGTCACGTCTGTATGTATGTATAAAACATTTCAGTTAACATTTATAAGTAGTTACTAATAAATTAATTTTAAATTATCAAGGATTATTAATTACAATTAATAGTAATTAATAATTGGCTAATTCTATGAGTTGTTAACTATACCCATAATATATACATGTAAAGTGCGTATAATGTACAGATTTAATATCAGTTAAGCGTTAATTGGAGTCCCTTTGTTCAGATATAAATAATTTACAAGCAAAATAATATAAATAAGAAAAAAATATATATAAAAATATTTTCAACAGCTTTTTGTATTTGTTATAACGAAACTTTACGTCATCGTCTCAGTCACGTTCTGGCCGCAGTTTCTTGCTGCATAAAGAAAAATACCTTCTCTTTATTGATTTACGTCAATGTTATACATTTTATTTATGCAAAAACTATACTTTTAAAATAATACATACATATATATAACGAATACTAAATGTATAGCACATTACAAACAACTCGATAAATAAGACTATATCTGCATACTTATACTGAATACCAGAAAGAAAATACCATTTTGCATGTAAATAAATAATAATAGCATGTAATTTAAATTTAAAAAATAATAAGCGCACGCACTTTTTCTTCAACACCAGAGCGAAGAAGTGAAAATAATAAATATTTCATTTCCCCAAGTGGGAATCGAACCGACAATCTGTGGCATTCACACTTGTGCCACTGCACCGCGACTGGCCTCAATAATTATGGAATAAGTAATCACTTTTATGAATTATTACATAAACTCTTATATGTAAGTAAATGTTAAAGATTATGGTCGCGATAAAGATGTTTGGAAATGAGTTGCTCTATTTCTAAGTTAAAATTGTTAATTGTAATTTGTAACAAATATTGGCATTTAATAAGAGTGGCCATGAGTTTCTTTGCCTGTATCTTCTCATGAGCTCAACTATTTGAACGGGCTTTTTTCAACTCAAAATTGCACATTTTTTTGGTTATTTTGTTTTGCATTTTTTTCTACGTTTATGACATGTCCAAGTAAATGTTAAGCATTTTTATGGAACAAAAATATTTTGACTTTGACTTTGAATGGTAAGGTAAACTAATAGGTATGTATATAATTACATTAAAAAAAATCTTTCGTTACTGAGTGACCGACAGACAACGCACAGTCGAAATTAAAAAAAGTTTATATTTGATATATAGGTAGATTAAGCAATTAAAATTAAGCGGAGCAAGTTGTTCTCTAAATTTTGGTGGGAACTGCAAAAACCGAGATTTTCCATTCCATTTCTAAATAAAATATTATGAGTATACAAGCAAAGGTGGAATACAAAAATATTTATATCATAATTACGTCCGGAGGAAATATATCCGAAAAATAATTCATAATAAATAAATTACGCAAACTCTGTGAGAATATAATTAATTAACTACTCATTTTTCGAAGTAGGTATACGCTCATTTAATATTAGACACACATTAACATATTATATAACGATTATATAAGGATTTTTGTTTATAATTATATATTTATATATGAAGTTAGAGAAAGTGGTTAAAAACAGGTAAGTAAAAAATTAAGATAAAAGATAAGTATACAAAAATAGGGTTTTAATTTGTATTTTGGACATTATTATATAACTTTAATATGCAAATATTTTAATATGTAAAAAAATCATTGTTTTACAGGAATGTTATCTTTTACCACTAACCAAATTAAAATAATCTGTTGAAGCGCTAATGCCATGTAACTGAACTCATAATTACAATAATTATATATAGATTATTATATTCTCATTTAATATGATTCTTCGTTGATTGAACAAATCCAACAGTATTTAAGTTTAAGTCATGTTCAATAAATTTTATAAGAACTAACTAAGAAATAATAATAACGTGAATATTATATCTATATATAATTAAATAATATACATTTCCACACAAAGACTAAAATAAAAGGATTTTATTCTCGAAGGAAGCGAATACTAATTACAATACAATGGTTTAAGTAGTAGGAAACTTAAGATCTTAGAAAAAAACAACTACTTTAACTAAATTTTAATAATTATAAAATATATGCAATTACAATAATTATAAAGTAAAAAAAAGTATTAATTTGCAAATTAAAGATTTCTTTACGAATCTATACTTATAATAAAATCGTAACTGATCGGTGTCTGTACATGGAAGATAAATTAGTAGAACTATTACTGGGGCCGTTTATCAATGTAATAGAACCCATAAAAATGATTTTGGTCTGTTTGCCGGTTTGACTCTTTGTGCGTTTTTTCACGCGAATCTCAGAAACGATTTAAACAAGATTCTGGCAAGCTTGTTTTATTACAATCGGACCACAAATAACAGAGATATATCAATTTAAAGCAGGTATTTTTAATATTATTTATTTAGGCAGAGAGAACCTAGTGTAAGGACACTCCATTCCCCATTTTCCACTAAATTCTGTGGGCATTGCGTGTTGAGAATTATGAATATTTTAAAATTGCTTTTAGTAAGTATACCTACAGTTTAGTTAATTGGTAAACGCAAAGCAACATCGATCAACGAACGAGATTCGATGATAATTACAGACGGAATAACGATTGAGATACGAAAAGGGTCGCAGTTAGCATATTTATAGAATGTAAACATAAAAGCTGTATATCGGAAAATCCGACGTATTTTTTCATTTCATATAAGAAATATTTGTTTTTCATATTAGGTACCTACTACATAGTTTTGCAGGTTTAACCATAAACAAAAATTACTAAGTGATCGACAGACAATTTACAGACGTATTGACTGCAGTTAGGAGACTGACATATGTATATAGATTTATATAGATTCCTTGGGGAAAACAGAGGATCACTAAGACTTCGTTGAGGCCAGTCGTGCTTCAGAGGCAAAAGCGTGCGTGGTGTGTCCGATTCCCACTCAATGCCTCCAGATTTCGGTGGAAAGTTGGGAACGGAAGCGTCTTAATGGGAACGGAGTTTCTTAACATTAGGTTTTCAAGTTACCTATGCTTATCCTGCTATGCTAGGCAATGCTATGTGCAGGATACAGCATAAAGCTAATAAAAAGCCAAGACTTCCTTATTCGCGAAATGCATACGGGACCAGGAAAAACGGGACGGGAACGTTTTGTGGTCAACGCAAAGCAACTTGCGCGAGCTACACATAATTTCTAATAAGAACATAAACTTGAACAGAAACATATAAATAACAGCTATTTCACGCGACTATCATAACTAAAATACGATCACAAACAAACGAAACTTTCTCCAAAATCCAAATTACGTAAAACCTTACAAAAATATAGGCTTAACATATAATCAAAAAAAAAAACAAATAATAATAAATATATAAGTATATACGACACGCACACCACTATTTCACAAGTCGGTCAACTCTTTCAAAGGCGAACTGCGTACGCGCACGTCGGGCCGCGTCGACGCCGAGTGCAGCACTGCAAGAACCTCTTTCACTTGTTACGCAATGTATTGCGTAATTACGCTTTTGCCTTTCCAACTGCAGTGTAGCAACTGGCGATGTGGGATATAGAGGATTTGCTCTTGGAATATTTTAGTTGAAAATGTTTTTAATAATTAAGTAGCGCGGCGTTGGGTTACGCCACTAAATACAAACTTTCAAACGATCACAACTCAGTAAGAAGAAATTCAAGTTTAAGCATAGAAAATTCCGCGACGAAAATATTAGCTCATATAGTGTTTTCGTCGGTTAAAAATGGAGAGCGGAGTGCTACTCTATTTTTCTGTATAGGTACACCTTACATATACACTAACAGCTAGGTAGATAGCTATACGGGATTCAAACTTAGGTTCATATTTAAAAACCTCATTCAACTCTGAGATCGATCTTGAGATACCACTTTAATATTAATAATTAAAAATTAAAACAGCATCTCAAGATCGATCTTAAGAGTTGAGGGCGATTTATAAATACAGCTCTTGTACATATAAAACATCACGGTGTCCTTTAACAAAACATTATACATAGAGGAATATCGATATTTCAAATATAATTATTTTCTTTATTTCAATGGCATCGTTGAAGCAGTCATTAATTAATCGATTTTGATTTGTAAAGAAGATCTATTTATACATAAAGTCTTAAAGGACAAACAGACATTAGTAATATTTCATACTAATTAACAAGGTTGATTAGTTAATTTTGTAATGTATCATTAGTTTAAATAAATTTATATTATTATAATTTAGTGTTCAGATTTCATTCTATTAGAATTTACTGAGATAAAAATGCAAACAAAATAATATTTATTATATTTAACATTTTCTTAAAAAAATATACCACATTAACGACAAAGAACATATTTTAGAAAACGTAAAAAAAAATCCCTTAACGAGAATTGAACCCGCGCCTCATAGAAACTGTCCAAGCGTCCAACCACTAAGCCACGTTCATGTTAAGCTAAGTCGAAATTCTTACTTAATTACGCTAAACTTAAAACGCTTAATTTAGGTTCCCAAAATTAAAAGAAAAAAAAAAAATTAGGAATATTCCACATTGTCCATATCTGCATCTCACGAAGTAGTCATTACGTGTTAAATAGAATACAATGTACTTACTTTAAATAAATATAAATATTAAAACATTATACAATAAGAAATCAGTGTGGAGTGAGGTCTTAGGTAATATTTACTCATTTTTACATAACATATAGTAGAGGCCAGTCGTGACTCGTGGCGTAGAGGCACAAAGTGTCACTATAAACGCAAATAGTTTTGGGTTCGACCCCCACTCGAGGAAACGAAAAAGAAATTGAATTTATATTTCCATTCGCTCGGCAACAAGCAATGACTCCTGAATTTGGCGGAAAGTGGGGAATGGAGTGTGTTAACAAAAGGTTCCCTCTGCATACCCTGCTGTGTGCGGGATACAGCGTGAAGTTGATAAAAAAAACATAACAGAAATATTACGACTGTATTCATTATATTCTCACGACAATGATAACAATTACAAAACGACAACACGATATAAACAAAACGATGGTATTCAACGTTCAACCGTTTTTATTTCAATTGTTATTTCAAAACTCATAATAAACGCTTATTTAGTAGGTATTTACTTTAGCGTTTAAAAATATAAATAATATAATTATATAATTTGTATTTGTATATTGAGTTCGACTCATTCGGTGGAATGAATTATTTACCAATATTTACATTTCCCTGGCAGAAGGACAAATGCTTGGCGTTGAGTTCCTTGCTTCCAAAATGCTTCCTTTGAGTTTCCTTGGAAAAGTGGAGAACGAAGTGTCTTAAGAGTAGGAGGCAGAATGTTTATAATAAATATCTAATTTCTATTACCTCTAACTTGTTACGTAATATTTAATTAAAAAAAATTAAAAAGCCACGACGGACTCAGTGGGTAAATTTCAAAAGTATTAATGAAATTTTTCTTTGCATATAGGTATTACATTTATTAAGCTGAATATTGTTGATAATACTATATTATTTATTACTTACTATAGAATAAATATTATCACGCTCTATGCGTGAGAGCGAAATTCAATCACGAACGTTTAACACTTAAACGACGCATAAATACTGTAATGAAATTTAAATGTCACGTTTCTTCTGAGAAACTGGAATTACTGTGAAAGACAGATCTTTCTTCTCGAAAACAACTTGGTTTTAGAATCATTTTAATGATTATAATTAAAATCATCAAATCATATTGCGGCGCAGGGAGATATCGTCAGAATTCTTGTGAATAAGAACGAAAGTGTCTTTATAGGAACGGAGTGTTCTAATCCGAAGTTCTCAGGTTTCGTCTGCCCACCCTGTGCGGGATACAGCGTGAAAACAACAAAAACAATTAAAAAAAGTTGAGGCCGTCGTAGCCCAATAGATTACCGTGACTATAACAGCGGTGGTTGTGGTTCCGATCACACTAGCGGAAAAGTTTATATTTATATTATTTTCATTTCTCTATTCTGCTTCATTTCGAAAGAAAATACAACACGAAGTCTAGAACTAAATCAATATTTAAAATTTTAACGTCTTATAGAAGAACCGGTAGAATTGGTACAATTATTAAGTGTCAATTTCATTAACTTACGTAATATCAGGCGCTAAGTTAGCTTAATCATAAATATTCGGATTAAGATTGCAAAACCTAATTTATAAGGCACTAAGACTTTCTAAGTCAGACTTTCACATCTTACATAATGAAAAGCTCGCTTTAAATTAATATTCTTTCAGGTTCACGCTGTATGCCACGAGTAGGAAGGCAGGTAGAGGGAACCTAGTATTAATAAACTCCGTTACTTAATTTCCACCGAATTTTAAAGGGATTGCCGGTTGACTGGCGGAACTCAACGCCAAGCTTCGCCTTGTAGAAGTAGGGCAAAAAAATTAATATAATAAATAATTTCCTAGAGTGGAAATCGAACCTACAATCGTCTCGTTTACAACACGCTTGTATCAATGTGCCACCCCTCAAATTAAATTTGTCTCGCCAGAATGAGTGCCATATATTATACATGGCAACGTATCGAAAATTGACCTAAAGAAGAGAATAAAGATACATCACCAATATAAATATGGACATAAAAAATAAGAATAATTAAAATGATATTTAAACATTTTATACAAGCAATAATATCCAAATCCTTATAAAATACCGACGTAAATTAATCTTCACAGTGTCATAGCTATATTAAATCGACAGGCGTTACAGAGAAATCTATTCCACTCATAACTTCAAAGCTTATAGGCTTATAATTTCCTGTACCATAAATAGCAAAAATATATATAATCTCGACATAAACGAGGAAACTAAGCGAGTAATAAACAAGAAGTGTTCTATATCTTTTAATGAGGTTAGGTTCCAACCAGTTCGACATGGCAGCGCACCGACGTAGCTTTCTCTAAGCTTGGGTTAGACCTAGAATACTATAAAGATGCAAATGTACCAGATATTAGAACTGAAATATTGCGGCAGTGGAGTCGAAAGTAGTTTGAAAGCATACAGGAAAAGCTTTTCCAATTTCCTCCTTTAAATAAATCAATCAGTTGTTACGTTTACTTAGTGTAGGTTTTCTTTGATAAGATTATGAACCAATTACTAAATTAAATATTGGAGAATTGGTTTTCTTAGTAAATATTTTTTCATCAGTTTCTAGCCTAGTGTTAAGATACTCTGCTCTCCACTTTTTAGCGAATTCTGGAGACATTACGTGTTGAGTGGCAGAATGATACTAGAACGAAGAAATGAAAATATTAAACATTTTAATTTCCGCGAGTGAGAATTGAACCCACAACCTCTCGCGTTTACAGTCACACACTGGCCACGAGTGGCGTAAAAGTTAATAATGTAATTATTATTATAAACATTCTTCAAAATACGAACGAATCGAATAATCGCATGTAAGTACGTTCAGAAACATCTCAGAAACATTCCATCTCCTCATAGGGATTAATTATTTTTATAAAAAGTTTATTTATGAAGCTATTATAATCCGTATAACGGAAAGACAAAAAAAAACATCTTCCTTTACGAAGTTCAGAAAGGTTATTTTCATGGAAACATACATAAAATTTTATTACTTGTACCTACCAATAATTTAAAATAAAAGGGATCCCGGTGTGTGAACCGTAGCTGATGAAAAAATTGCTATAATATTATGATAGCAATTTATTACCACCAATTACGGTTGTCACCTTGCGCGTCCAAACTTGATTGAATGTCGAATATCGAATATACATCATGTTAAGTATTATAGGCCGGGGAGGTTCAGGGGTACAAGGGTGTGATTGTAACGCGACGGTTATGGGTTCGAACCCCCAGGGAATGAATAATTCATGTTCCCTCTGCCTTCCCTGGATACAGCATTTTATTTTTTTAAGTATATTATAAATTAAT
This sequence comes from Heliconius cydno galanthus, assembly GCA_036379175.1. Taxonomy (NCBI): domain Eukaryota; kingdom Metazoa; phylum Arthropoda; class Insecta; order Lepidoptera; family Nymphalidae; genus Heliconius; species Heliconius cydno. The sequence continues at coordinate 337,802 of JAKRZM010000249.1, forward strand.
ATATTATTAAAATTAGTAGTCAATTATTTTCTAATTAGGTAATTACTTTTTTGTGATCGTTTCGCTTAGATTTTTTTGCGTTAAAAGCAAATATTAAGTATTACATTTTTTTTGCTAATACTTATTAAAAAAATATATTAAAGCAAAGAGTTACTTTAATATTTCCATTTCCTTGCTTCGGTAACTAGGCTTTCGTTTCGATTTAAACGCAATGCCTCCAGAATTGATTAACTTTTAGGGTTGGTAAAAAATGGGTAACTGGATAGTTCATGTTACCCATTTTTATTTTCTACAATTACTTACTTACTAAAATTTAAAAAAATAAAACCAAAGTAGGTGACCAGGTAAGTAGCCAGCGTGGTCCAAATTCTCCTCACCCAGTGGCCCGCTTTGGTGGTCAACTTTCGCGAATCTCACGTTACGGTTGCGACAACGCGATATATACCGATACATTGGTATTCGCTGTTGTTGTGTCTGCGTCATGTTCCTGCGTAATTTCGACTCTCACTTTTTGTTATTTGTCAGTCAGATCACTTATCTTTTGTTAGACATAATCGATAATAATATACTAGAATTAGGCGTAATCTGGGAAACGGAGTGCCTTAACACTACGTTCTCTCTGCTTACGCTGCTGAGCGCGGGATACAACGTGAAGCTGAAAATAATAAAAAAATCTAATACTTGTAACTTATGAAAAGTTAACTATAACTTTTTTGTATTTAATTGATTTATAACATTAACGAATTCCGGAAAAAAATATATAAAAGTCATGGTTAAACTATTAATCTATACAAATATTCTCATAAAAAAGCGAATATTTCTGAATGAATATACAAAAAAACAGCTGTGAGAATTATCTTAAAAAAAACCTTATATTCAACTCAATTTACGTTATTAAAAAATATATTCGTATAACTCACATGTTTAACTCAAATGTTTAACATTAACATTTTGTAACTACCTTTATCTGTGGCTTCGCTCCCGTGGTCAAATATAAACACTAACTAACTAAGAACACATTGTAAGTGCATTGCATACATTGCATCGATACAAGCAGAATGGTAGGTAGAAGGAACCTAGGAACCTAGCGTATCAGTTTAGTTAATTTACTGTTTAATAAAAACAATACTACTTTTTCACGTCAAATATATAATTTAATATTTAGTATAGAAATTTTCCTCTTTTCCTTGCGTACTATTTCTATAATAAAAATATTGAACGCTCATCTAGTAGCCTTGTCGTGTTCCGTCATTTAAAATAAATAATCAAACTCGCTTTCACCGACAAAAAGGTATTTATAAAAACAGATTACGTCGTAACAATTGCATCAATTTATCGCACTTTATAAATGATCGTTGGCACATTATTGCATGTCTAACGGGGTTAAGCAATTTAAAACTCTATACATTGTTCATATATGTAGGTTCCAATCTATGTAAGGTTCCACCCTGCTATATATAGCATCAAGCAAAAAAATGACATATAGATACATTTTAAAGAAAACGTTTAATATCTTAAAAATAAAAATAAATAAATCAGCTCCACGCTGTATCCCGCACTGCAGGGTAGACAGAGGAAAACTAGTGGTAAGACACTCCGTTCCCCACTTTCTGCCGATTTCTGGAGGCATTCTGTGTTGAGTGGCAGAACTCATCGGCGCGCTTTGCCTCTTCACCAGAGGGAAGAAATGATTAAGAATAAGAAGCCATTATATATTGGTATTTCTGGATATTTCACAATAAACCAACGCTATTGTATCATATGTGAAAGTGACGTACTGGAGACAATGGCACGTAGGCTTATGCCTGCCTCTATTCAGTTCATCATTATTGTAGGTTAATAATGCTTTCATTTAGATCATCTATGATATATTACCAATGTCTGCTGTGGAGAGGCGAAAGTTAAGTATTTAGATCGTGTAACTACTATCGTTTAGTATTTTTTTTACATTTTTATAGTGTTATTCCACTCTTAGGAAAGTAAAATATTTTTTTAGAAAGATATAAAAAATTTAAACTAGCGGGATTTGAACCCGCACCTCTTGGAAACCAAGCGCTCTCACCAAGCGAACTTCGAGACATTGTGTGGCGAGTTACCTAACGAATCTCAAGTGGGGATCGATCCCACAATCATCGCATTTACAACCAGATTCCGCGAAGCCCGACACTGATTTGCCGAATAAGAAAATAATAATTGTAAGGATATTAAAAGCTCATTTCCTTTTGTTAAAAAATTCTACCATTCTGAAAGGTAAATAGAGCAACATCTTTTCATCGTAATTATACATCTACCTATACCAAGTAGAAAGTAAAATCTTAGAGACCCACAAAATGTAAATAGGTCGCACGGAAATATTCTAATTACCCGACATTTAGGGTTGCCATTCTGCTAAAAAGGGAAAAATAATAATTTGTGAAATTGTATTGCCCACTAAAAGTTTATTACTAAAGTAATTTAGTTATAACTATGAAATTAGTATTGTCAGTATATAAGCCATAACTACTTAGTTACACTAATAAAATTTTCATAAAAGCTTTTATTATGCTTTTTTAATAATTAGATAATTAAAATCTATATAAACATTCGCTATTTCAGATTTATATCCAGACTAAAAGATTATAATATACGCTATTGATGTTTTAGATAAGCACGATTGTTATATAACATTACAAAAATATCCATTAAGCTCTGACCTTAATATACCTAGTAGACGAGTTGTCATTCACCATTACGCAACCTTTATGTAGAAACAAACCGATTACAAGATTAAATTATTTATATCACCTAGACTTTCGATTACTCTATTGAGGTTGATATATAAGTATACAAAGCTATTCTTTTTTTTCTGTCTTGTCTTAAAACTAGGTTCCCAGATTTCCTCAGACATTGCGAGAGGCAACCCTAATTACAAGTTGACGAGAACGAAACGTTTCCTGCTCAAAACGTAGCGGCCATGTTTATTATTACACCCTTAAGATTTTAATGAAGCTGTTTCAGATGCAAGTAAATTTATTAAGTCTAGTCTAATAGATCTACATTATAGATGAATAATTATAATAAAAGTATCCTTTTATTAAATATAAACATGATAATCCCGGAGGTAGAAAGTATAATAAAAATAATAATGAAGACTATATTTTAAAATTTACATTATTACTTACAATATTATGAAAGATTGATGATATAAAATTTTAAAGATGAATAAAAATAGTAATTAAGGCTTATAAGATTTTTTGCAATTGATTGGCAGTTTACAACTGCACTACGAAAAAATGTACGCGCTAAAAATGTGAGTTTAATTCCTTCATTTAATTAATGGAATAAGAAAACATTTTGGTTCTCCGGCGTTAAGTTACTTTATCTATATAGAAAAAAAATACAGTTCAAATGTTTCAGCAATGTTACGCTTTCAAAACCAAAAGACTCGACCGATTATAATGAAACTTTGTACATATTATATTCTTAGAGGTATTAGAAAAGGACAGGATACTTTTCAAAAATATATATCTTTTAAAAATAACGTTATGTATATATAAGCAAGCTGCGTTTGCCTATCTAGTAGGAAATAAAGTATAGACAAAAACTAGTACGTAATTACACAACAATCTATTTAGTACTAAAAATGATCACTAAGTCTAGATGCTGTTACGTGAACTATAGAATTTTCTTTTCCAATTATTATATAATAAATATTATGAAAGTATTATAGTTGTATTGAGAAATGATGAAACTTGTGTTATTATTGCAATTGTAGAAATGTCTATTATAGAAGCAAAGTATTTCCTTGAGAGAACAATGGTGAATTTATAATTGTGAGGCTGCGATAGCGCCTTTTAATTGTAGTAGTTTTCTTTTGTACTATGTTAGCTAAGCTATTCTATGTACCCTAATGATAATGGCTCTGAATTTTTATGTTGTTTGAAAAATAATTGAAACTTATGATTTATAATGTGATTTTTCTCTCTTTTTTCTTTCTCTAATTACAACCCTTTGTAACTAATTATTAATAGTATGATGATTGGTATTTCAAAAGAAAAAATACTCGTGTACCGTTCGAATATTATGAAAAAACATAATTCAACCACAGGTCTTTGAAACTACACTAAATAGGCACAAAATGAATGACATCAGCATGTCCAAAATCTCAGTTGGTAAAACACTAATGGTAGAGAAAGTATATACTTCATGTCACCAAGCCTAATGGTATGTTTCACTAAAATTTTGGCTCAGTCAAAACTGCCTTTCATGAATAGGTGTATTCATATGTTTGTGGCGGCAGTCGTAGAAGGAAGTATGTACGTGTATATATAGTTGAAGCTTTCAAAGACGACTTGAGCTTTTCTATGGGCTTAATTGCAAATTTTCAGTTAAAAAAATTGAGAACTTAACAAATCTTCAAAATGATAAAAAGCCTCATAAAAATAAATATTACCTTAAATAAAATGAATCGATAGAATAACTAGGTTAAGCGAGTTCACTTTT